>VWZS01001944.1:39290-76535 GCA_013397075.1 Rhabdornis inornatus | reverse complement strand
AGGGTACTGAGTTGCAACAGATTACAAAACATTCCAGGATTTTAAATTTAAGGTATTAAAATTTCCAGAGTTAAAGTTCAAAACACATCTCATAGTGAAAATTGACTACTGAAAAAAATCCAGTTTCTGATTTTCAGACAAGGTGGGATAATTCATTGACTGATGCAGATACTTTAGGGAATTTTCACAAACAAAATACGCTCCAGTTCCTTTGTGACATTTCTGCCAGTAGAATAAAGAGTGGCTCGATTGGATTGTTGGGATTTAGCTCATTACACCTGTGATATTTTGTCTGATGCTGGATTACGCCTGCTGCGTTTTGTCTAATAAAATTAAAAGGCTAGTTATTAGCAGGTAGCTTGTCTCCAGGAAGACCTAGATAGATACGTGTATTCATGTTAGATGTTGTATGACAGACATTACTGTGCTGAGTCAGGTTTTGTTTCACTTTCACGGTTTATTTCTTTGATTTAAAAAGTATATAAGTTTCCAAAATGGTAAACGAGCCTGTAGCTTTGGAGTTGGATAAATTGGCTATAATCCTAAATTGTTTTGAAAAAGAGTAATTTCCATTTAAAATTAAATTGGGTAAAAGTGTAGAAGTCTGTAAAATAAGGTACAAATAAAGACATAGAAACAGAAGAGTGGGAGAAACTCCAAGTTTAAGAAGTCAGACTCTTCGTGTCTGGGTTTGACTTGATGGAAGTATTTGGAGTATTTGATTTGAATCAATTATGATAAATATTTCAAAACTGAGATAAGTCAAATATTTAAAACTTGGAAAAATAATTAATTATAGAGGAAAAACACTTCCTTAACTCATTTGTTGCCTTCAAAGTTGTAGTATGGCTTATACTTAACATGAGTTAATGAAACTTCCGAACTCACAGTGTTCTTCTGTTGCCCTTGCGGAAGTCTCCTTTGGATTTGATGCAGATCTGTGCAGAGTCATAGATTGTAGTGAGTTGGAAGGGACACACAAGGACCCTTGAGTTCATCTGATTCTGCACAGGACCAGCCCAAGAATCACACCATGTGTCTGAGAGCATTGTCGAAACACTTCTTTAACACTGTCAGGTTTGGTGCTGTGACTGCTTCCTTTGGGAGCCCATTCCAGTGCCCAGCCACCCTCTGTGTGAAGAACCTTTTCCTGATATCCAGCCTAAACCTCCCCTGACACAATTTCAAACCGTTTTCTTTGGTCCTGTTACTGTCACCATAGAGAAGAGATCAGTGCCTGCCCCTCCTCTTTCCCTCCTGAGGAAGTTGTAACTGCAATGAGGTCTCCCTTCAGTCTCCTTTCCTCCAGATGGAACAGACCAAGTGGCCTTAGCTGCTCCTCATACAGCTTCCCCTCAAGTCCCTTTAGAGTTCAACTTGCTCCATTTGTCTGATACAATATTGTGGGTTGGAGCCATGTAGTTCCCAGACACCATTCCATGAGTTCCTTAGGTGGCCTGCCTGTTAAATGGTTTGTCAGTTCAGGGGCCTGGGATCCGTTTGGAGTGAGGAGCTTTTGGTCATGCGAGCTGACTGTATGTGTGGTTTGCTTTAGTGTGCACGCTTTCAGCCATAACAACAGAAAGGCATGACATTCCTGGCTATGGCCTGGCCACTGGGTATTGGGTCTGTGGTAAATGAGACCAAAATATAAGGGCAGGGGAAAATTGCATAAGGTCTTTGAATTATGAAATCCTTTATGAGAGTGGAAGTGCTCACACTGAAGGTGAGCTTTTTTACTGGTGCAGAAATGCAGTTTCAGGTGTTCTATAAATAGGCAGCTTTAAGAGAAACAAGTGCATCTTTCTGTTTCTCAGGTTATAGAGCCTCATTTATGTGTTTGGTATTTTTTGTTTCTTCTTTTTGTTTCCCCCTCATGCTGTCCTTGTTCAGCTTCTAATAAAGGATTTTCCATATAGTGGTTCCTTGGAAAATTATTATCACAGTGACTGTAGCATATCCCTGAAGAAAAGATGTATGTTTTGATGGTAAGGGTATCTTTTGGGAGGGGACCTGTTAAAGGAGTTAATTAAATGCCATATAGGCAGAAATGACAGGCCTACTAAAACTGTGCTTAAACAAGTGCTTAATCAGGAAGGAGTTCACATCTACCACCTGTGATTTCTATCCCCAGCAATATTATAGTTCCATTCCTGGTTCCTTTCCTTCCTTACCAAAAAATAAATTAATACAAAACCAGCACAGTTGCATTAGCAATGAATATTTTTCTGAAATTTTAGGTACTTGTAAATTAGCTTTTTGAAAACTGAGAACTAGGTCAAACCACTGTCTGGACTCTGTGATGGCTACACCCAAGTTTGAGAATGTTACACCATTGTGTGGGTTGATGGTTTACTTGCATCTTAAATAGTGCTTTCAGCTTGGATATTCTTTTCTGTTGACTAAAAGTAGTTTACTGGAACTGGTAGAGATCCTGAAAAAGGATGATCAGAGATATGGATTAGATTTTCTGTGGTGAGACTAGAAGTTTTCAGCTTGGGAGAGAGATAGATTTCATGAGACCATGGTAAAGATCTGTAAGTCTGGTATGTTTTGAAGGTAAGTATGAGCAGTTAGATAATTGTTCTCAGTATGCACATGAGCTATGAGATAAGAAATGTGAAATATTCAACATACACAGAGGCAGATATATCACTTAACATACTGTTGATTGTAGAGGGCTTCATCAGGAAGTACTTTGGATATCAAAGGCCTAGAAAGATTCAAAATCATGGGGAAAAATAATCGAACTCTGCAGAATGGAGTAATATCCTCTGTGTTTAAGGATTCCTTGGTATGTACATTGCTGAAGAATGAGATGGTATTCTGAAAATGTATATTATAAGCTACCTCAGCACGCACTTACATCTAGGTACCTGCTGTTAGCAATTGTGGAGATGTAGAGAGTAGTTAGGTTCTTGATAACTTGCTTTTGAAATTGCTGGAGGCTGTTACGTGCTGCTTCCAGTTAGGACGGTGGATTTCATGTTTTAATTTAAAAAAGGTAGAAACTCTTGAATCATGAGTTGCAGATAAAAATGAGAAAAAATACTTTTTCAGTAGTTTTTTTTTTCTTGCCCTTTGTCCTAGATCACTTATTTCAAGATGTTTTTCATGCCATGAGAGAAGAATGTCTAGGGAATGAATTCAGGTAATTTTTCAAAAATTTATGTGCTCAAATGAAGCCAATTAATAGTTTTGAAACATTGTTGCTGTAGGGTAGTACCAGACATAGTAATGCAAACTTGAAATGAAGCTTGCAGACTACTCAGAGCTTTGTGGTGAAATAGAGGCGGTTTCAGGATCTTCAGAATATCGTTATCTGCCCAGATTGCACCTTTCTTAAGTTTGTATAATCTATTAAAATCTTCAATACTCCTAACGTTTGTAGACTTGAGTCTTTCTGATGATGGTGGGTATCTCAGGAATACATACCTAACCATGAGATTTGGCCTTAAATCAGAAATACAAAGCATTATGTTCTATATGTTTATTTCCATTGTTAATACAATCAAATAACCTAAGTAACAGATTTGGAATTCCTGATAGATAGGATCCCTTTTGAAGCCGGGTATATAAAGTAGGCAGATATACTTGCCTGCATATTTACTCTTATTAAAGGAACAATTCAGACATAAGTATGCAAACGCAAATTACACTAAGAATTAACTATTTTCAAGCTCAGTAACAGTTGAACATACAAACTGTGCCTTTATGTTTCTAGTTACCTGGAAGTGCACTATTTTGCGTTTTTGAATTTGCTTTGCTGAACAGTACAGGGAGTTGGATGGTACCTACTTAGAGAATATGCCAACAACTTTTTAAAAATGATGAATCTACCCACAGTTTTTACTTCTAAGTAAAATTGCTGCTGAAACCAATACAGATTAAGGCATAATTTTCTACTACTTGTTTCCTTTCCAGCTTGTGCAGAGCCGGTAGTGCAAACATGGTTGTTTTGCAAAACAGCCTCAAAAAAACCCAAACATGCTGGGGCTTCCTATACATGCCTTTCTCTGGACAAGTGTGTTTTCTGTTTGTTATCTACTGGAAAAAAGTTCCAAGGTTGAATTATTTGTCAAATATTTGTTGTCCCATAGTTAGTGTGGGTGAAAATTTGCAAAAAAGAAAAAAAAGTGTGGTTTAGTTAATTTATCTGTGAGAAGCGGTGACCTGCAGAGGTTTGATTTTTTTTCTCCTCTTTCTTCCTATTTTTTTTTTTTCTTTTACTGGAGCTTGCTTTATGTAATTTGTTTAATTTGGATAGTGGAGTAAATCTTGTGAACATAGCAATTTTATGTACTAGAGGACACAGAATAAAATAATCTTATCTTTCTAAATATGAACACATTTATTTTATGATGCAGTGGCCTATGGTTATTTATTGCTTTTCCACGTTAACTAATAATTTTGTGTGTTGCAGAGTAGATGTAGTCTGTGCTTTTTCTTTTTCTTTTTTTTTTTTCAACAGTGCTTTCAGTGGAGGGGACTGCCCAAAGTAGGCAGTCAAGAGACGCCTCCCAGAAAGCATCTTTGGGATAACTGTTTTGTCAGGACTTGTGTCGTCTATAGCCAGAAAGTTCAGATTCCCCACTGATGATGGGTGGCATTCACAGTGCTGGTCAGTTTATTTTAGACTAGAAGCAAAAAGAAGCGTATAGCCCGCAGAGTATAGTATTGAGGCGGAGAGAGAATATTGTAAATACTGAAAGTTGGTTTAATGTAGTGAAGGCTACAGGTTTTTTGCCTTTTAACTAACTGCAAATTAACAGATGCTGTTTTTCTAGTGTGTTTCATTCTGATTTAGTATTTTCTAGTTGTGTGAATTGTGTCTTGCTTGTAATTTGATTAAACACAATTGCTAGTTTAGATTTCTATAATCTGTATCAAATAAATGGAACTTGGAAGATGGTTTCCAGTTCTGGAAATAATGTATTCTGTGTTCTTCTGAGGGCATAGACAATTGTGCATGGAGGAACAGTGTTTAACTGATAACACTTCCACCAATAAATTTTAGGTAGTATTCTGACAGCTGTAACAGTAGGACAAGTTGTGGACATTACAAAGAAACGGTTCAATGTTTCAGCAGTGGAGGCTGGAAATAGTACCTGCCTGGTACTAATTTGTAAAGACACGCTTTAGTTGACTGTGGTGGAGTATAGAGGTCTTTCCCTTTTCTTAGGATATAGAAGAAACAATTATGTAGTTTTTGCAATTACCAAAAAACATGTGAAATAAAATGGGTTATCAAGCATATAATATACAGTTCTGCTCTTTAGTATCAGGTTTGTCATGTCTGTACAAGCCGTGCACTTCAGATTTTGCAGGATTTATTTAAAAAAGCACTTTTCCTATCATCGTAACTAGTGGAATGCATTTGCATCTTGGATTATGTAAATAATTATTGCATTAATGAGATTTCATTTTGCTGTGTGTGAGCTTTTCTAAGTGTTGAACTCTGGTGTTTTTAGTTCTTCAGATTTCTTGGGCTAAATACTGGCATAGATGTGGATGATTGAACTTTGCTGACCATGTTGTCACTTCTGCAGTATTAAGACTAATGTAGTATTAATATCTTTCTGGATGATGATTTGAGGGTTTTTAACAAGACCTCACAATGGCTTTAAACTTCTCAAAAGAAGGATCAGGTTCTTTAACCTAGTTATTAGCTAGACAACTTAGCTCTTTAGCTGACAATTTGGAAAAACTGCATGCTTATGTTTTATTTAAATTCTGAGTTTAATCAGACATTTTGAAGATTTAGGCAGACTGCTTGGTCACAAAAAAAAGGAACGTTTATGGACAGGCTGTGAGTTTATTGGATCAGGTTCATAGCTTGGGCTTGCTTGGCTAAAGCTTTTCCATGATTAGCTAAAAAGCTTCTTTTAATGTTACATAAACTTCTAATGCTTGATAATTTGAGTGAGGTTTGTTCACATTTATTCACGCTCCTCTTTGTTTTTCTAGGTAATTATGGGCATCTTTTTCAGAATGCAGTACTGTCTTGCGAGGCGACAGAAAATGTCTCATTACAATGCTGATATGAGGGACTTAAAATAACTAAAATTTCCCTGTACATATGTACAGGTACATATTACTTGTCTTTCTATTTTATAAGGTGTGGCCTGGGCATGTTTGCCTTCTTTTTATAACTTTGTATTTACTAATATTTTGCACATTTTTGTTGTGTAGTAGTAAATAAAAGCTCTGGAAGTTTTATTTCTTACTTTGTACAGCTTTGTAACATCACAAAATAGGTAGTTATGTATACACCTAAATGCAATAATTAAGTCAGCAATAATATGATTGCAGTACAGATTTTGCATTAGAATGTCTCCTAGTAGTCGTGATTTTGTCTGCAAAAGAATCTCTGAAGGCCTCTTAACTATTACACAGGAGTATATATTGTGCTCTCATTTTAATGTTTTGGCTAGGGTATAACTGAGTTTTTGTGTGTGAGGAAAAAAAACAAAAGTAGGCGTTGTTTGGTGAAAGAATGTAGGACCCTGGAGTTCCACAAAGTCCTTCAAAGAATTACATATTGTGTTAGAAGTTAATAGAATTTAATTGGAAGGCAAACATTTTCTGATTAGTGTGTAGCATAGTGTGATTTTTTGCGTTAATTTTAGACCCTGTAACTCAGTACTTGTGCTTACTGTTTCAGGTTGGTGTTCGTACAATGTGTAGTTTGTGTAATGAAGAAATGCAGTAGTGGAATTGTGAAACAGATTTAAGAAGTTACAGCTGATAGATAGATCATAGTTGTAAAGAAAGTGTTGAATTAGTAAGAAATCATAAGATTAATAGAAACATCTAGTGGACCTCTAGCGTAGCAAATTCTGCATAGCTTTTATGATCTTTCTGTCACTTAATCTAAAGGTGTTATATAGTCGAATCTTCTTAAGGAGTTCTTGCAAACATTGTGCTTATCAAGGAGTAGCTTTACCTAGTAAGTTAATGAGAAGATGTTTTTAACTGAGGAAGAAGAGTTACGCAAAAGCATGGATTGAACAGTTCATTTCTACTGAAAGTATCACAGCTGGCTGGTCTGTGTACTCATTGCTTAGGGGCCTGGACCATAAGATAGATGGAATCTGAAAGAAAAAGATCTGTGAAAGGTAGGATTTGTATTGTTTACACTGCAATGAAGCTGGGCAAAAATTCAGCCTTTCCAATGCTCTACACGTCTTCATAATTAGTTGAAAGTTGTTAATTCTGCTTGTGATACAGATTGAGGTTCATTACAGTACGATATGTTACATGCTTGAACCTGGTCTTAGTTATGGAGAGATAAAGGAATAATCTTGTTAGTATCTTCACAAACAGGATTTTAGGGCTTTGGTAGCCAGACAAGAATGCTGATGTATGAAAGTTAGCATGAGTTAATCATAGTTTATTCGTTTGATTAACAGTCCTTAAATTAACTGAATTTCTTTATTGTGTTGAAGTGCCAGGGTATATTCAGTTCATTTGGTCCATGACTTTTTTTAAAGAAGTTCATCCATTAAAACTTAACAGTTTTGGTGAGATATTTTAGTTAAGAGGAATTTCTATCATGCTGATTTATGCAATAATAACTGTTGTGCCTGGTGCTTGAAATCAGACATTGGCCAAAATAATCCTGCAGATTTTCTCATAGCTGAACCACTTGGATAAGTCTCTTTCTTTTCTCCTATACTCTTTTGTATAAGGGATATAGGAAATCAGATGTATTTCAAACTTTTACCACTTCGCATTAAAAAAAATTAATTCCAAAGAAGAGAGAGCCTCAGGCTCAAACTGAAACTCCAGTTTCTTATGCTCTTCTCCCAGAGAGAAAATGAGGATTAAAAGGTTGATAAGAGGTTTCCTTCAGACTCTGACTTTCTATATGCATAATTTAATTTCATATGTTTACATAGCAACTGAAAGTTAATTGGTAATTCAGTTTATGCTTTTGGAAATGGGCTTCATCTGTGATGTAGTGAAAGATGATGCAGGTGAAATCTGACACTGTGTACTTGTGTGAGTTGGTGGAATTAATACTAATTTGTGAGTTTAGCTGGTACAGGGCTGTGTTTGGGATTCAGTATGAGAATAATGCTGACAACACACTGATGTTTTGGTTGTTGCCAAGCAGTGCTTAATCTTAATCAGGGACTTTTCAGTGTTTTGTGCTCTTCTAATAAGGAGATGCACAAAAACCTGGGAGGGAGCTGACCAGGAGAGATGATCTGAACTGGCCGAAGGGCTGTTCAATACCACATGCCCAGTGTATAACATGCGTGAGTTACCCAGAAGGGTGGCTGATCACAGTTTGTGTTGTGTATCACCTGGGCTTTTTTGGATTTTTTTTTCTCTCTCTCTATGATAATAATAAATAAAAATAAATTTTACTTTGTTTCAATTATTAAGCTGTTCTTCTCTCAACTCATGAATTTTTACTTTTTTCCTGATTCTCCTTCCAATCTCACTATGGATGGGGGAAGTTATCAGTTGTGTGGTACTTAATTGCCAGCTTGGCACCCAGTGTTTGGCATGAAGGGTTGAGGTAACTACAGATCTGATTAGAACATGTTGGAAGAAATTTGTTACAAGCAGTTTTTTTTGTAAGGTTAGTGAAGAATTTTTGTGAACGGCAGATGGAACATGATAATTTATAGTTGGAAATCGCAACACCTTCTGATCTGAAGATAATATATATCTGTCACTTGCCTAAAAATCAGTCCTTTCACGAATACTGTATCTATCCTGGTATGAAATAGAAATGACTTTTTCTTTTAGTCAGCCTCAATGTAGAAATGCAAATCAGAGGAAATGCTGATATTATGTGTATAGCTTACTTGCGTTTTTCTCTGTTGAAGTTTTCAGAGAATGAGCAGGAATATAATGCTGTTGCTAAACTGCTGATGGTGAGAACTAGAAAATCCAAGTGCTCTTCCTCTGTATTTGCAGTGTGAGTGGGAAGTGAGTAATTGGTTGTTGTGATTTAATGTAGTTTAGTTTTTAGTTAAGGAAAAAGATCCATGAGCTGCAGAAGTGATTCCCTGTAAGGACCTTGGCAGCTTCCTTCAGACTTGACAGAACCAGTGAGCTGACTAGTTTTGAATACTGACATCCTGTTAAACCACTTAAGAGAGCTGAATACGACTCTGTGAAATCACATTTAAAAATGAACAAACTACCAGAAAAACTCTCTTGCTTCTGGCCTTTGAACAGGTAACTGGAGCTGGCTGGGCCAGGCCCTGCTCTGCTGCATGGCCGGCTCAGCCTGCTCTGGCTCTGCTGGGCTGAGATTCTGCTGCCGCTGAGTTCCAGCCACGGCCAGTGGGCCAGGCCTGCTCTGGCTCAGCTTCGGGTGGAGCCGAGCCTGGCTCAGCTCTGGCTGTGAGCTGCCGAGCCATGCTGCTGGCACCGTGGAAAAATCACGTGTCTGAGAAGAGGGGCGGCCCTGCAGCCCTTGACAGAAAAGCAGGCCTGTGGCTGGGGCCAGGAAAAGCCATGCAGCCAGAGCGGCCAGTGCCTGGCAGAGATCATGGCCGTCTGCAGCCTGGGTGAGGTATTAACTGTTTCAGTGCGCAGATGAAACTTGCAGACATCAATCCTCTCTGGAGGATTCAGCATGGAGACACTGAGGTGTCAAGTGAAGGAGTCAAATCCCAGATGAGAGGAGAATGAGGAGATGCCTTAGTCTTGGGCCAATTCTCTTGTAAGGCTATGGTGAAGATATAATTGATACATCAGACTTATTTTCCCTTGTAACTCATGGAACACTTTGGAGGGATGTGGTGTTCTGGCCACAGCCCTGAGCAAAAGCACCAGTGTTGAAGCAAGCGGATGTTGAAGTAGCTGTGATGTAATGAGAAGCTCGAACAGAGAGAAATGAGAGAGATGAGAAACCTAGCCCCAGGGATGAGAGATGAAAACCTCTGTTCCCAGAGATAAGAGAACTTTTGTTTCTCTAGTAGAACAGCTCATCCTTAAAATTGCATCCCAAAAAGCTGAGCTGACCCGTGGTGGTAGTTGTGGGAAAACTACCAAACTGTGGGAGGGACGTCATGATTGCAGACTTCCCAGTGGCTGCTATTTGTGGAAATTAAAACCATGAGAGAACTGTTTCTTGTGGAAAAGTCTCTGTGGCATGGCAGGAGAGGCTCGTCTTCCTAAGTGAACTGAAGAAAGATTATTTTAGAAGTGGTAACCTGACTGAAAATACCAAATTTTGTCTCTTTACGTTGTCAGTAGGAAAAGAAAGAAGTGTTGGGGGGAGGTGAAGTGTTCTGAAGGTACATTCTGATTTCTTACTATTTTTTCATTTAGTTCTGTTAATAAAGTTTTCTTTATAGTTTAAAGTTTTGAGCTGATTTCTCTCCTCCTTATCCTTATCTTGCAGCAGAAAATGAGTAAATAATTCTAGTGGGTGCACTGGCACTTGGCCAGTGCTAGACCCAGTACATTGGTTTTCTCCATTTACTGAATGGAAATTGTGGTATTTTATCAAACACGTAGCTTTGTTACTCTGGGTTATGCCTGTGTAATGTAACTTTCTAGACAGAGAATGTGCAGATGGATCTACAGAGGAAGATGGTAGGTTAACTTGCGAAAATATGCTCCAAAAGCAGAGGTGTGGATTGGACTGTGTGCATATCATTTACAATAGAAAATTTGTTCTGAGTAAAGGCTATGTATTCTCAAAGAAGCAAGGATAAAAAGTAAACATATGTTTTGTGCCTTTTTTACTAGCCTGGACACATAATCATAGATACTTCTTTCCTGTTTGAAACCATGTATGTTGAATGTCAGAGTTGATTTTACGGATTATTCTTTACGGTATGTGATTTTTTTTTTTTTTAACAGCTGGATTGAAATTGAACCAGAATGGCTGCTGTTAACTCAGATAGTCCTCCAAACCCAACCTGCAAAATCATGACTTTTAGGCCTTCGATGGATGAATTCAGGGAATTCAACAAATACTTAGCGCACATGGAATCACAAGGTGCTCATAGAGCTGGAGTTGCAAAGGTAAAGAACTATAACATAGAAGAAAAATGCTTCTAATAGCTTATCTCCCATTTTTGGTATTTTGCTGATTACAAACCTGACCTGTTTATTATTTAATTCTTTTTTCCAAGTGATTTTCAAGGAGTAGGTAATATGCTACTATTATAAGAAAGAGCCTTTTGGTGTCTCTGATATTTCATGCAGACTAATGAAGATGTTGCATAGTGTTTTCTCTCTAATTGTAAATTGTTTACAAGTTTACAATAGCAAAATAGGATCTCTTTCTAAGTAGATTTAAACTCCTTTTTGTCAAATCAGAATAAAGCAGGGAGTTGATAGTATAAATTAAAGTAGTCCTGATATACCAGCTGTTGAACTTGGTGTTTTAGGGTTGTGTAAAGCTTTTATGGCAACTGTAAAGATGGTAAGACAGTGTTTGAATGGAAATAGTTTTCTTTTTAATGGTGATCATTTTATGTTCTTGTTAATGAGAACTTCAGGCACACTAATTGCAGGTGCATTGCTCTTTGAACAATGGCACATCCAGGACCTTACAGCAGGAGTTTCTCCCCTGGCAGAGAGTGATTGTCAGAGGTTCAGTCTGACGTAATTTAATGATACATCATATAGTTGTTTATGCTGTATCTGTTTTGTCACTTTTCAAACTAGCAGAAACCAGTGCAGATCTAGAAATACCAGCTTAGTTATTGTAAGTACTCTGTGGGAATAGCTGTCTCCATCACCGGGGTTTGAAGCTGATGTTGTGTGGTCAAGACATTTAGAATCTGAGCGGGGAGGAACAAAGCTTGAAATTTTTGGTTTCCCCCTTGCCCACTCCTTCCTCCTGCTTACTGTGAAACTGAACTCCTCACTCTTTGAAAACCTTTTAGGTTATTTGTTTTGGTTTTTTTTATTTCAGCCGATAGAGTACATAGGATATATTCTCAAACTTTTCTCTGCAAACAGAAGTAGAAATGTGATAAATTGGCCATGAATTTTTCCTGTGTTCAGCTGTGTTTTGGAACCTGTTATTCTGTATGGGGATGGTGTATTGCAGTCCTTTAATCTTGAACAGCAAACTTCATTGTTGTGATATCTTCTTGGTTGGTTGAACAACAATTAGAGCATCTCTCGCTGTTTTCAGTCTGTCAGGTACTTGCAACATATTACTAGGTTGGAGATGTCTTGAGATTTTTGTGTTCTGTTTCTCACTATATTTTGATAATACCTTCAAAATTTATAAATGAAAATTAACCAAATAAGTATGTTTAAAAACAAATCTCGAGTGAATAATTCATGCTGCAAAAGTTTAAGGGATATTTTCTGAGTTTTGGGTATTGGGTTTAAAATAACAGGAAAAAAAATTTCAGTTTTGATAGTAATAGAAAATTAACTTGCAGGGAACCTATTTTTTTTTTAAGTCCAGGATGCACAGTCTGAGGTATAAATGCAAGAAGAAACTACATGCATTTTCAGAAACAGTAATTTAGGCTCTAAATGGAAAACACTATCAGAATAGGCATACCCAACACAACAATTCAGGTTAAATGTGAACGTGTAAGGGGAAGAGACCTGTTATCTGTGTAGAAGAATATGTGTGTGAATGTGGATGAAATGACTGTAAGGCTTGCACATATTGAAGGAAGGAAGGAAGGAGTATGGGAAATAAAATGTTAAGAAACTGCAAGCACCACTGAAGTTCCTAATACTATGTCTGAAACAAGTAATTAAGGCAGCAGACAAACAATATCAAACCGTTTCCAAAGCAGATACTGTACTGTGGCATCCCTTGAGCAAATTGGCAAAAAAATTGCCATTAGGCTTTTGAAAGTCTGAAATGAGCTTTAGGCATAGAAAATCTGTTTTAGTCTTACTGTTACGGAGGATTCTATACTTAAAAAGGAAGACAAAGGCTGAAAACAATGGGACAAATGACAAACAAGGGATAGTGATAAATTACTTGTCCGTACCGGAGAATTTGTGTTTCGAAAACTCAAGCTGCGTTAATACAGAGCAAAAGAGTTAAGTTAATTTGCAGACAAACTGGCAAGTAGGAAAGTAATTTCAGAACACTGTGCTGAAGATAGATACTGGCAAGTGCAAGAAAAACAATTTTCAGATGAGTTGGGGAGAAATAGTGGCATAGAAGTAGTAGCCAGTGCCATTCAGAATCAGCTATATGGGAGATTGCTAGTATATGAAAGAAGATTTAACAGAAATGTATGTGCTGCTAGCACTCTGCATTAACCTCAGTAGTTCTGTGCAGTCTTTATGCAGGAGACTGACTGGTATAACTAAGACATCCCTATCTAAAACTCTTATGTTTATCACACTAAATGATAGTAGACTCTGTTAATATGCTTAGGATTTTTTATAAATAAATATGTAAATGAAAAAGCCTTGCCTTAGGTTTTTCCTTTTTCATATTTGAGCACTCAACAACATGATTGATAGATTTGACCTAGTTTGCTCCCATTGAATAAATCTAACTTGCTTGACTTTGAAGAGGCTGTTTTTAGTAAAGGATATATGAAGAGGCTTCCGTGGGACAGGTCAGTGGTAAAAACCCAGAGACCTAGTCGTTATTTCCAGCTGTTGTACTGGCTAGCTGTGTGTTGCTTTGAACATGATATATTAACATCTTCAGTCCTTGTCCTTGTCTTCATTAGAAAATGCAAATTCTTTGGGGCAGGAAGTTTATTTTTGTCTTCTTTTAAAACTTTTTTTGCATATTGGTCCTCACAGAATTCACTTCTCCAACCAGCACTCTAATTACAACATACTTCACTTGGCTGGAAGGGGATATTTTGAACCTGTATTCACAAAAAAATTTGTATTGCTTAAAGCATACTGACCTTGGACTAAATAAAATAATGCAAATTTTGCTTTTCAGTATTCATATATTTGAGCCAAACCTCCAACTTCATGCTTAATAATCATGAAAATGGAAATCTCTCTGCACATATTTGATTTCTATGCATATATTCTGAATGCATGACTTCTCTGCTTCCAAACTAACATTTTGTATTTTGTTAATGTGCATATAATTTAAGAGTTCTGTGAAAGAAATAAGTAGGAATCACAAGATGATTGGATTATTTTTTTTTCTCTAAAAGCAAACAACACTAAAACTTGCTAAGTAGTTCTTGTACAGCGGAAGTCCTGTGGAAGCTGAGAAGGAAAAAAGGAAAAGAGGGACTTGCATCTGTGTAAAAACTAGATAAAAATACTTGTTTATGTATAAAATTAAAACATTAGCTATGGAAGTATGCTACTATTAGATAAATTTTTGTTTGGCTTGATGTTTGTCTTTCGCTGTGTGCTTTTAGCACTAATGGTCTTGATTGGATTTCTTTAGATTATCTGAGCACATTAACATTACAATATGCCTATTCGTGATTGTTTTCCAAAGGTAGCAAATGATCTTAGGATCTGTCTTTTTTAGAATTTCGTTACTTTCATGGAGAGATGAAATAGTGAAATTTCTAACGGACACTTACAGATGGAATCCTAAAATGCTTGTAAGAAAACAGCCTAGCTGTGTAGCTTAAG
This sequence comes from Rhabdornis inornatus, assembly GCA_013397075.1. Lineage (NCBI taxonomy): Eukaryota > Metazoa > Chordata > Aves > Passeriformes > Rhabdornithidae > Rhabdornis > Rhabdornis inornatus. The sequence continues at coordinate 62,003 of VWZS01001944.1, read as the reverse complement.
GACTGCCTCATATTGATCCCATTATTAAAAGTATTAGAGAGAGACCTCTGCCTGACTTATGGTGCAGTTGAGAGCATATGCTGAAGTCAAAAGTATGGGTTTTGTTTAACAGTAAATGGAGAGAGAGAGAGAGAAAGAAACGGAAAAGGAGGGGGGGGAAGGGGGAGAGACAGACAGGTTAAGTAGAAATATCACCACTGTGGTTTCCAATGACATCTTCACCATGTTCTTCTGGTCTTGGTGGTGAGGGTCCCCCAAAACCCACAGAATTCAGTAGATTAATATACATTTGGGCCAGGTGGGGATGCCCAGGTAGCTGACCTCAGTGGGGGGCAAGTTTGATACTGTCTCTTGCAACAGACTCCGGATCTGTTGCATCCCTTTGTGTTAGGAGGGAGTCTGGGGCTGCTTCAGGGTCTTTGATGGCTTATGACACCTCCTCTGCTTCCTCTCGTGTGAATGCCCTGTGGATTTGGTCATCCAGGGGTGAAGGGGATTTGTGACTGAGGCAGTTGAGTGTAAGGGAGGATGGGTGTTCACTCCTTCTGACCAGAGGTTATGCCACACCCCCAAAACTTCCCTTCCTCCCCAGCGGGGAAGTGTGAGCAAACCTGGCCTCAGCAGATGGCCGGGCTCTGGCCTGCCTCACTCCAAACCCAGTCAAGGCTGATTTTCAGGACAGCTGCTGCGTTTGGCTTTCTTGTGGATGNATGACATCTTCACCATGTTCTTCTGGTCTTGGTGGTGAGGGTCCCCCAAAACCCACAGAATTCAGTAGATTAATATACATTTGGGCCAGGTGGGGATGCCCAGGTAGCTGACCTCAGTGGGGGGCAAGTTTGATACTGTCTCTTGCAACAGACTCCGGATCTGTTGCATCCCTTTGTGTTAGGAGGGAGTCTGGGGCTGCTTCAGGGTCTTTGATGGCTTATGACACCTCCTCTGCTTCCTCTCGTGTGAATGCCCTGTGGATTTGGTCATCCAGGGGTGAAGGGGATTTGTGACTGAGGCAGTTGAGTGTAAGGGAGGATGGGTGTTCACTCCTTCTGACCAGAGGTTATGCCACACCCCCAAAACTTCCCTTCCTCCCCAGCGGGGAAGTGTGAGCAAACCTGGCCTCAGCAGATGGCCGGGCTCTGGCCTGCCTCACTCCAAACCCAGTCAAGGCTGATTTTCAGGACAGCTGCTGCGTTTGGCTTTCTTGTGGATGCCGCCTTCTCCCTCAGCCTTGCCTACTTTTCCCTAGACCGGAGGTAATTGAACAATCAAGTCAATTGGACTGTAGTATTGTATCTTTCCTTCGGTGCTTTAACTCACAGTCCAAAGTTCCAGGCATATTCAGGGACGAGTGGGCTTAGGTGGGCAAAGCTTCTNAGGGTCCCCCAAAACCCACAGAATTCAGTAGATTAATATACATTTGGGCCAGGTGGGGATGCCCAGGTAGCTGACCTCAGTGGGGGGCAAGTTTGATACTGTCTCTTGCAACAGACTCCGGATCTGTTGCATCCCTTTGTGTTAGGAGGGAGTCTGGGGCTGCTTCAGGGTCTTTGATGGCTTATGACACCTCCTCTGCTTCCTCTCGTGTGAATGCCCTGTGGATTTGGTCATCCAGGGGTGAAGGGGATTTGTGACTGAGGCAGTTGAGTGTAAGGGAGGATGGGTGTTCACTCCTTCTGACCAGAGGTTATGCCACACCCCCAAAACTTCCCTTCCTCCCCAGCGGGGAAGTGTGAGCAAACCTGGCCTCAGCAGATGGCCGGGCTCTGGCCTGCCTCACTCCAAACCCAGTCAAGGCTGATTTTCAGGACAGCTGCTGCGTTTGGCTTTCTTGTGGATGCCGCCTTCTCCCTCAGCCTTGCCTACTTTTCCCTAGACCGGAGGTAATTGAACAATCAAGTCAATTGGACTGTAGTATTGTATCTTTCCTTCGGTGCTTTAACTCACAGTCCAAAGTTCCAGGCATATTCAGGGACGAGTGGGCTTAGGTGGGCAAAGCTTCTTTATACAGTTTTACCATAATGGGGAGAAAGTCCTTGAGAACAATGTTTAAGCCTTTAACCTTAAAATTTCAGTCTCTCACCCTACCTCTAAATTATGAATTAATTATTCAAATAATTTAATTCACTTGGTGCATGTTTATAAAAGCTGTCCTACTTTGTTGTAAGATACTTTATAAGTTTTCAAGCCAGTGTTTATGGAAGTTTGATTTGAACATAGCAGAAGAATGAAAATAATGAGCGGATCAAAAAGCATGTCATTAAGCCTTTGGACAAGTAAAAGTTTAAAAGCAAAACCAGACTAAAGAATATATGTTAAAAATTTTTGTTGCTCTATTTTAGAAGTGATACAATTTCACATCTAGAGTTATCTGTTTTCTGCTGAAATAATACATACAAGAAATGTTCAAAATTACCCAGCCTGTTACAGAACACTGGTATGACTACAGGCTTCTTTGAAGTTCTTAATGATTTCTTTTGCTAACACTTTAGAATCTGCTGAAGAGTTTTCATGGGCTGTGGGTAGTTCTGTGGTATTTGAAATAAATGTGCTAACTTTACAGCTGATTAATCTGCACATAGCTTTAATCTTCAATTATGAGGATTAAATAATGTAATTATAAAAGCTAATGTATCTAAATTAGTACACACTCTTACTGTAATAGAGTTGTACCCTGTAGTTTTATGGGAGTAAATCGAACAGATTCTGAAATCTAAAACAGCTATATTTTTTTCACTGTTCAGTAAAAAAATAGTTATACATACTGTTTATGCTAAATAATGTTTAGACAGGGGACTGACAGGTTTTTTTTGGAATTTTTATTTAAATTGAGGATAAAAATTTTAGATCTTTTAATCTTTAGGTATGGAAAAGACATCTGAGATCATTGAGCCCAACTTTTCACTTAGCACCTACATGTTCACCTCTAAACTGTATTCCCAAATGCAACATCCACACATTTTTTTAGCACTAAACATATATGATGTCATGGATTGCAAACTATTTGTCAATTTTAAGGCTTTCTGATTGTAAAAAAATTGTCAATTCTTACTATAAATGTGTATTTTTGCACAGTTGTCTATGAATTGCTGTAGATTGGTGAGTTGCTGCTCGTGAATTGAGGTGATACTGTGTGTGTTTTGAATTGGTTTCTACATTGTCTAGGAGCACTTCCAATATCAGTTAATGTGAAACAGCTGGTAAGCAAATGTTCCTTTGGTCATGTGGGCATATTCAACTGTTCTTTAAAAATTTTTCCAGGGTGTTTTGAATTGTTTTTGCAACTGTGGTGTTCTATTTTGTTTCCTGAATTTAAAGGTTATCCCACCAAAGGAATGGAAGCCAAGAAAACATTATGATGATATTGAAGATTTAGTGATTCCTGCTCCAATTCAACAGATGGTCACTGGCCAGTCTGGACTTTTTACACAGTACAATATTCAGAAAAAGCCTATGACAGTGAAGGAGTTCAAGCAGCTGGCCAACAGTGACAAGTATGTACTCTTGCGTAGTAAGACAAATACTTATCTTCACATGTTGTGATTTTTTTGAATTGTGCAAGGCAGGTGATTTCTTTTACTTTTTTTCCCTGTCTCTCAAGGTATGGAAGGGTACCACAATATTAATATTGTTTGTATTTATGTTGTTGAAAGCATCTGATACCATGGCAGCAAGAAAGCATCTGAAAAACAGGAGACATGATGCTTTCTGTCTACCTTTTTTTCCTTTATATTTCAGAAGATGTAGAAAATAGTGAAGATAAAACAGATGTGTATCTGAGTTTTAATTTGATTGCACCTAGTAATGTTTAATTCCTAGATACTAGAATGGCCTATCACCATGTAATTCTGAAAACTCCAATATCTTTTATAACCAGTCCAGAAGCTTTTGTGTTAATCTAAGAGAACTCAATGGTATCTAGTGAATGTCAGTGTTGTTGTTATGGCAAGATGGATATTATGGGAGGGGGAAAAAAATGAAGGGCTGAGCAGTGTACTGAAATGTTTCAAATTGTTGAGCATTCCAACAAGAGGGAATTGATAGAATGAATTTTTGCCTGTCATTTTGGCCACATAGAAAGAATATATTTTCTTGACTATCTCCTCAAAACTGTGTGGAAGTAGTTTCTGGAAGAAGAGTCAAAGGATCTTAGAAAGAAAGGATACTTGAATAAGGGAAGGTAATACTGCATTAGTTTGAAGGCAAGTTTCTGTTATAGTTTAATTAGGAAATTAGGTGTAAGAATAGAAGCTGTTATCAAGATCAGAAAAAATTAGGACATGTAAAGCTTTGAAGGAGGTTTTTCCTTAGCAAATGTTCCCTAGGATCCATGCCTTCATGAGAGTGCACAACTGACAACCCCTTTTTTCCCCCCCAGTTACAAAGAATAGCACATATGTATTACTTGTGCAAAATTAAGTTTAGCACACCGTATTCTGTCTTTGGTAATTGGAACTGGGAACCTATTTTGTAGTTCTTGGAATGATTTGTTTAGTAAATATTAGAGGTGAGAGTAAATCATAAGACCTATATGATATCTGATGTAATTTTCAATAATACTTTTTCATAGATGTTAGAGTTTATATTTTAATAACCCCTAAAAAATTGAGATACACTAATTTCTTAAAATAGTTAATTAATGCAGAAATGCTGGCAAGTTTTTAATATGTATCATAATGTTTTTTAAATTTATTATGTTAATCATGGAATATATTTTGGAAAAGTTTCTGATTATAATTTTTATTGTTTTTACTGAAATCAGATGGCAACCTAATTTCACATGCAAATGTAGAACAGTTGGGAGGACTTCCTGTCTATTACTAGCTGTAGGTCTTTCCAAATATTTGTCACTGCTCTGGAGAAAATGTCACATAACCTTCTATGGCACTCTTAATGCAGTCGGTATTTCTTAAACTGTCAAGTTTAAAAGAGCCTCTGTTCTCCCATAACAATAATTTTGTTCCTTAAAGGAGAAGACTTCTTTTTTTGAGTATTAGGATGTTATCTGTTTCCTTTGAGTAAGAGAGAAGGGCCAGGAACATCTAAATTAAATCATAGTTTATTTAATCCTTTGATCCTTTAAAAGGATCATGTGTACTCAGTCTTACGCATTCCATGTTTTATCTGTTTAGACATCTGCAGCTCACCAATGAACCAAAGTGCTTCTCTACTTGACCTGTGGGAAATAGGAACATATCTGCATCCTGTAATCAAGGAGTTCATGTGTGCATGTTCATGTTACTTGGGGCCCAACAGAAATACAATATGTTTTAGTTAAGATGTATTTTGCTAATTAGTTTTTAATCTCTGTTCAGAGTTATTACATGGTTTAAATGTACTTGGTCTCAGTGTTGTACGTTTGGATTTTCTTTCAAGTTGTTCAAGTGTAGCCTACTGGCAGTTCTACTATGAAACTAGTTCTCAGAGTTGCAGTAAGGGGGGAGTAAGTTATCTTTTCTGGAGACTTAAATATGGAAGTACAGACATCTGACAAAGGATCCTGAGGCACAGCTGTTGATAGATGTTTCTGTGGTAGCATGGTTGTGTTGTGTTCCCACAAGATTTTGAAAGGTTACGAGGAACCTTTTACATAAGTATATTTAAGCTTAAGCATGCAAGTGTGTGTTAGGTATCTTGTGCTAAAGTTAGGTATTTTGTATTAAAGTTCCCTTAAATATTTATTTTCTCTGCGTCATAGAATTTTTGGTATCAGCTGTTTGAAACAACAGCTTTTCTTGAAAGATTTTTCTGAGGCAGGAAGAAGAAAAGAAAGTATTGGTTTTGCCTGTGAGGGCTGCATGGCTGAGTTGGTTCACATTGTTCTGAGACAGGCTTGTACGGACCTATATCTGAGTCTTTTCAGAGCTGGTAGTGAGGTAGGAAAACAACAAATATTTGTTGATTGTGTTTTCCATATGTGTCTTTTTTTAAGGAAGAGAAATAAAAGGGAGGGGCTCAGCCTAAGCATGGTTGGTACATGGGCTGATTCACTGCTGGAGACTGAAGCAAATATTGTGTGGGTTGGTGGATAACTTCAGTTACTGTAGCTGTCAGGTAGGAGGTTTCCATGATGTGGTTAAGAATTTGGGACATCTGGTAATTCTTCTGTTTCAGAGAATTTGAAATACAGTGACTTCATCTTGGAGGTTCAGAAATGTAGTCCGTTGTAAAGGTGGTTGTTGAAAGACGGTGATGAACCTTTGCCTCCCTCTTTCTCTGCAGATACCGCACTCCAAGATATGTAGACTATGAAGATCTGGAACGTAAATACTGGAAGAACTTGACTTTTGTGGCACCAATTTATGGAGCAGATATCAATGGGAGCATTTATGATGAAGTATGCATAGTTTTTTTATGACGTTTATCCCTTCCAGCCCTGTTTTAAAGGGTACTTTACTTAGAGGATACGCTTTTGCTTTGTGACTGAGAATCTGTTTTTTGAAATCTTTGTGTTACTCTTTAAAGCCTCCAAGCAAGGCTGAAATTGTGTCTACATCTGCAAGAGTCAGACAGTTCTGTCCTTAGTAGGATATTGCTGCTGTTCCTGATCATGACTCTTCCCTTTCTTCACTTTGAACTCTCCAGAACTCTGAGATTCCTTCCTACTTATTTAATTGTTTGTTAATGTTCTAGTATGTATGTTTCTTTTGTGTATCTGTGAAAATTGAGAGATGCTTTAACTAAATTCTACTTTAAAATTAAAAGCCGGACACTTTTATATCTCTTTCACTGAGGAAAATTGGTAGCTGTATTTCATGCTTGGAATGTCTGCAGTTTTTTGGAAATGTACTTACTCATACTGTTTACCTTTCAATTAAAATAGATGAAATTAAAATTTCCTAAGGAAATTAATTTTGCTGGTTACTTGCCAAGGTCTCCATGGATAACAAAGGGACTCTTAAAAAAGATCTCATTATCCAAAGAATTACAGAATATCCATTGATACCAATTAGGCTATGTAAGTAAGACAGGAACTAGATTTCCAAAAGATGATTTAAGTAATGAGACTAAGAGAAGAAATGTTAGCATTTCAGTAAAGATTTGAGGATTTAAAAAAAACAGGACAAACTTGTATGAAAAGAGAGTACCATATATGAAATTCTTGGTTTATTTCATGTTCTATGTAACTGTCTTTTCCAATCATTAGAAAAAAAAAAAGTATGATTTTGCTGCGGCAGATGGTCTGAGGCTCTCCTAGTTTTGCACGGTTCTTCACGGAAGACAACTTGAAGACTGCCCAGAGATAAATACTGTCAGCCAATATGGCTGAAGGCAATTCAGTTTTTGCACTGAGTTATGCGATCTTTGAAAGACAGCTAAGAATGTCCAATGGTATGTTGTTTAGAGAAAGCAAGTTCAAGTTCTCTTGTGTGTCCACAGAGTTACTTTAAGAAATCACTTAGAAAATAACTGAAGAGTCTAATCTGGAATATTTCTATGGAGGGACATTCTAGCTGGTTGTTGCTTTGTGGAGACGAACACGAGGCACAGAAAAACAGTGTTTCAAGAAATAGAAGCTTGCTCTTTTTCTTCTTTGATCTTTGTGTCTTTATTGTTGGCAGATAATGCCTTATGGTATAACTTTTTACAAACGTATGATTTTTTTGGATTGTGTTGTTTATTTTTGTGTTCACTATAGTATCTTAGTTTACTCTTGCATGAGCAACATTTCCAAAGAAAATAGAATGAATGCAATAATATGCAGTTTGAGAGGGGTCAAAGGGAAGTTCAGAGATTTCCTCCTTACAGAATTACACTCTTGGGAAGACAAGGAAGAGAGGTCAAAGAAAAGCAAAGAGAAAAGTGAGAAAAGCAGCGTTTAGGGATCCTAACTCAGATATAAGTGCATAGGAGAAGGTAACAAAGCACTGAAAATTGCAGTGACTGGGGAAGAAAGTAATAAAAGGTATAATAGAGAAACCTTGATGCCTATAATAAAGTGGGTATCATTTAAAAACAAATAACAAAGGAGAAATGTTAGTGAGAGGAGTTGACATTAAGGAGTGTGGACAGATTGAACACTTAATGTGACAGCCAGGTGCTTGTATACAGCCCACTTGGTGTATAAAGGAAAAGGGGGAATATACTCTGGTACCAAAGTGTTGGTGAGAAAGTTACAATCTGCTGATCAAAATGTTGTCTCTCAGAATAATTTTGCCGCAATTAATTTTTGGCCAGCAGATGGTGTACTTGCACAACTATTTTTCATACTCTAGTGCTTGAAGATAATATTAAGAAGGATCTTTTTAATTTTGTTTGAAATTGGAGGTTGTTTTCATGTCTTCATTCAATTTCCTTCAGGATTGTGATTATTTGGGGAAAGGAGATGAATACAAATCACTGACATTATGGGCAACCTTCAAGAGAAGGTGTATGGTGGGATTAATTTGTCACGATAGCTTATTTGTAAGAAACAAACAAATGCTTACTTTTTTACAAAGCACATATTGTAGAAAACGGGTGTGTTACAGATGTTACACTTGAAGTAAGTATCTGACAGAATTCCAGGTAAAAAACAACTAGGAACCTAAGGAAAATGTGATACATACGTGTATGTGGGCCATCAAAATTAGTGAGAAATACTCCTGTGCTCTGTTTATCAGTTCAACAGTTTACAAAATTACAGTTTGTTTTCCGCTTAGTGCCAGTCAATTTTATATTGAGACGTTTGTATCTGAAGCATGATGGAGCCTTAATTTTTACTATTTAGATACTTTAAGAAATGTTGTTATTGATGGAATCCAGCATCTTTTTGGCATTGTGCTAGAGAGATTTTGTAGTATTTGCTATTTTAGACCACAGGATGGTAGGTTTTGAGGGGTTTGGAAGATGGGGCAAAATTTTCTAAAGGCTGCGTTAGATGAAACAGAAAAAGACCACATAAAACAAATAAAAAACCCCAATGAAAACAAAGAAATAAAGTAACGAAGCTATAAATGCATGCTTTGAAGTCTGACAGCTACCATCAATGGTTCAAGTTTACCCTTGTAATATTTGGATTATTCCAGAATCTGTTTAAAATGTCTTTATGGTTACTTGACGGCTTTGAACTCAGATTAAGTCTTTACAAATAAGCAAATAATCTATGAAAACAAAAGTTTGTGCACACTGTAGAGCTTTATAGAAAATAAATTCTATATAGTTTAAGGTTTGCTGGAAATACTATTCTGTGTTATTTGCATTCTAATTGCTGTTACATTTAATGGCAGTGCTTTGTCAGACAATGATTGTGTAGGTAACTAGAAAAGACATGATCCCAATGTGGACTGATCTAGTTACTGATGAGGGGGGAAATCTTTCTGGTTTCAAAAGACGTTTCGAAGAAAAGTGACTGATTTAAAGTTTATAATGAGTCATTATACATGTCTGACTTCAGTGCTGACAATGGCATCTGCTCTTCTGCAGAGAAAAGCCAAGTTTGGAAGAAGCATGAATAAATACGGTTTTCTGTCTCTCTCACCACTCTCCTCAGCTGCTGTTTGAAAGACACAGTTTACTTTCATTTTTCTCATCTTAGTTTTATTTCTCCTGATAAGACAATTTCTTATGCCTGCCTTGTCCCATGTATAACGTGTGGGGAGCATACATGGTACGTGAATGCACCCTCAGTCAGTTTGCAGAGGATGCCAAGTTGGGTGGGATACTGCTCTGCTGGAGAGTGGGAAGACTTCAGGGGCATCTGGATAGGATGGATCTGTAGGCTAAGGACAGCTGCATGAGGCTAAACAAGACCAAGGACTGGGCCCTACCCTTGTATCACAGCAACCCCAGACAGTGCCACAGGCTGGGGCAGAGTGGCTGCAAAGCTGCCCGCAGGAAAAGGACCTGGGGGTGCTGGTGACAGCAGCTGAACATGAGCCAGCAGTGCCCAGGTGGCCAAACAGGCCAATGACATCCTGGCCTGTTCCAGCAATAGTGTGGCCAGCAGGAGCAGGACAGGGATTGTCCCCCTGTACTCGAAGCTTGTTAGGCCACACCTTGAATGCTATGTCCAGTTCTGGGCCTCATACTTTGGGAAGGATGCTGAGATGCTGGAGCACATCCCGAGAAGGACAATGGAGCTGGTGAAGCATCTGGAGTAAAACTCCTATAAGGAGCAGCTGAGGGAGCTGGGATTGTTTAGCCTGGAGGAAGGGAGGCTCAGGAGGGGCCTTACCATTCTCTACAGCTGCTTGGATGGAGGTTATAGCCAGGTGGGGTTTGGTCTTTTCTCCCAGGGAACAGGACCAGCAACAGGACTAAAGTAAACTGCCTCAAATTGTGCCAGTGGGGAGGTTTACTTTGGATTTTAGAAAATGCTTTTTCATGAAAAGGAAATAGTACCAATCACTGGGGCAGGCTTGCCCAGGGAAGTAGCTGTGTCACCATCCCTGAGCATATTTAAAAGACCTGTAGGTATGGTGCTTGGGAACATGGTTTAGCCTTGGGAGAGCCAAATTAATGATGTTTTTTAATGATCTTAAAGGTCTTTTCCAGCCTAAATTATTCTATTCCTTCTAGTCTATGATCTACTCATAGTTGATACCAATGTGAGCAGTAATTTAGGTTCTAGTGTGATTTCCAAAGAATCTACTTACCCACCCTTCAAAAGGGTGCTTAAAAAGTGATGACTGTATCCTTAGAAATGATGAGAAGTAAAAGCAGTCTAATGAGGGAGATTGTTTGTATTTCCTAATCTGTGGGTTTATGGTGTAGAGATTTTGTTCGTAGCATTTTTCTTCCTCTGTTTTAATGACTTTCAAGGCACAGTAAAAGCCTGTCAGTAGCTTTATGATACTCATTGATGTGAGTGAATGGTTATGTGGAGAGAGGAGTGGGTTACCAAGGACAAGTTTTTCTATAATGTTTGTCTTAGTCCTTTACACTTTGTCTCTTAATTAGGTTTCTTAATCTTCTTTATTTTGAATTGTTACAGTCAGTCATAAGGGCTCTTCCATCTTCTGCAACTGGTGTCTTGTTCACCAGATTAATATTAAATGAAGCTGTAGGATAATCAAAGGAAAAATAAAACCCTGAAAAAGGGTTGTGTTAATAATGTATACATACAGAAACCACATTCATTACAGTGTTGACTGGTTTAAGTAAAGTGAAAAGACTTAGTATCATGTCACTTTTGTAAGTACTTAAAAAAAAATTTAATAAAGAATTGTTGCCCTTGAAGCCTATTTTATTCTTATTTGCAAAAAGGTCAGAGCTTTCAGCTGTGAACTTCACTTTTTACCAATGTGCTGAGATAAACGTTATTCTTTGTGCCTTTGGGAAAACAGTAGGTCCTTCAAAGTGTGCAGGCATTCAGATGAGAGATGCTTGTCCCACTTTGTCTCCACATTGCATTAAAAGCAGATGCAAAGGCTGTTAAGAGTAATAAAAACTCTTGATAGTAATTTACAGTAAGTTTGAATCACCTTCAAAATGAAGGAAGATTGGAATAGTGGTCCTCTATATAAACTATTATGTACATTACAATATTTCTCTAAGGAAATACAAGGTAAGTGTAATGTGCATAGTGATCACCATAATTGCTAAGATATTTCAAGCCTGTTATCTTATAGGAGGAAAACCACTGAAAAGTAAAATTTTTCTAGGTATAGGATTTTGTGGTACAGTTGTCAGTGATGGCAGGTATTCTTTAAAGAGCTTACCATCACAAATGTGGATAAATTAGAAATAATATCTTGACATAGTCCTTTGAATTATTATGGTATTCTGATAGTGTTGTGATATTCTGAGGAGAATAAATATCTTGTATTTTCTTAATATTGAATAGATTATAATGTCTAAATTTGTTTGTATTTGTAAGAAACTACCACATACATGTCATGGTCAAGTAAAATATGTACTCCTGTTCTAACAATTATTAATAAATATAGCATAACCTGCAAAAATATACTTAAATATGAGAAGTATGGGTATGTATTGACCTATTAAAATGCACATTTACAGCTGGGATCCTTTTAGTGTGCATTGCAATTGCTGTGTCTAAAACCAGCTATACAACTATTGTAAAAATAAGAATAAATATTTTACTTTAAAATCATATAAGCATGTTTATGTTTTTGAATTTTAAAAAAAGAACTGTGAGGTAAATTAACATCTTTAATAATAATTTGTAAGAAATACTTGGAACAGTCTAGGCATAAATATGAAATCAATTTATTGTTTTAAACCTAAGGAATGTAGGAGTTGAAATGAATCTCTGTGATTTTAGTGTTTTTGCCAGTTGCAGCGAGCATTTCCTATTAAGCTAAGAATACTTGTCCAAAATAGTCTTTAGTAAAGGAAGTAGCTCATTTATCTTGAGTGTAGAAGTTGTGGATTGCTTATTTGTTATATTTTGTATTTTGAAGCAAGTTATTTGTTCTAGGATTGATGTCCATGATAGGAATTGCTTTTGTTTGAGGACAAATCACTAGCAGTTTGCTTAGTGACTAGTTGTGATATGACTTAAGAGAGTGTGCAGAGATGATATGTGTTGTTAAAAAAAAGTACTCTCTTAGCTATTACTTAATTCTTAGTAGAAGACTAAGATTTCAGGGTGTTAGGTTTGCTAGATGCTTACATGGGTGAAATATTGTGGTGGGATGAATAATGGGTAAAAAAGCCCACAGAATACTGTTAAATAGAAAGATAGCATATCTTTCTGAAGAGATCTTAAAGTGCAAATTGCTGCACTACTTATATTGCTTGGCCACTGACAGAATAACTGATTACAGTTGATTTTTACAAGTATTTCTTGTTTTCTTCTAATCCTGTATATTTATCTGTGGTTGAATCATTGCTCTTAGTTTGCTGTTTTATTTTGTTTCTCCAAATGAACCGCATGATTTGTAAACAGAGATCAATTTCATGTGATTTAAAAAAATAAAATTTGTAAATTGAGGACCTAAAAATTATTACTTCAGATTTTTTATTTTACAGCTGTATTAACTTTCTGCTGCCACTTTCTGTAATTGAAAAGTGCAGATTTTACCAGCATCTACTCTTTTGAGTTCAGATTTTTTTTTTCTTTTTTTAGGATATAAATTTTATTTTTTTTACTTCTTAAATTTCAAGTGCCTTTATGTTTCACAAATGCATCAAACCCAAGGCTTCCATTTTAAAAGAAGAAAAAATGCTATCTGAAACGAAATAATTCTAAAAGCATCATTTATTAATTTGTTGAATTCCCAATAACTTAGTGTTTCTTAATAAGTGAAATAGTCAAAGCAGGTGGTTAGAAGTGCTTGTTCAATGAGAAGTCTGAACGTCATAGAGACGTTACCTTCTTGTCTATCAATTCTACCTGCTTCATAAATAACATGCTTGACGTAAAAATCTCCAAAAACAAATTAAAACTAAGAGTATTAAATTTTCATTACGTCTTGCTTTAACCCGTATACTACTTCAGCTGTCCAGCTATTAAATACTGTCATACTTAGTCTTAATGAGCTGCATCAGGATGACAGTCTGCCATCAGTTTGTGCCCCAGTAAGATTACCAGAACTGTAGGTTCAGTGATGAGTGTTTGGCAGAGCAGTTCATGGTTAGGAGTGTGCTTAGAGGCTGTCTTCCCAATAAAACTTGTCTGATATATTTCTTGGTTTTCTGACTTCTTGAGCACCAGCTAATGTCTTCCCTGGAGGTACTAATAATTGCTGTTATAATGAAGTCTAATTTTTTCTCTTCAATTTTGTAGCTTTGATCTTGGTTATACTGTCTCTTACATGCTGTATTACCTGAAATTAGAATTTCAGTTTGCAGTTAAATGTGAAGTGCAGCAAAAAATACATATATTGCTTTCTGAATGACTTTTAATATACAAATTTTATGGGCAATAACATAGAGAAACAGCTTAAATCCCCTGAAATCAATAGATTTCTTCTGTGGTATATTTCTTCTGTAGTACATCATTATGATTAGAAATACAATACATCTGAAGTGAAGTAATCATTTTCTTTTTTATGCTTTCCAGAGAAATGGTAAATTTATGCATGTAAAATAATTTTTAAACCATTTCTTCATGCTATTTAGTATTACTTTGTAAGTAATAAAAAAACATAAATAGATCCTATGAAATTTAGTGGCTTCCAGCTGTCAACTCATTGGAGGTTTTGTCTGCAGCTATTACTTCTATTTTTTGTGTTGCACTTCGTTTATCTTATGGTGTATGGTGTTTCAGTCCACATTAGATTTGGTATAAAATTGTAAACCAGGTAGGAACTTGTTAAGTTCTCTGCTCTGAGCATCTCAGACTTACAGCCTGATGGAATACTTATTAAGGTCAAGAGACTTTTTCTTCAGCTTTCTTCTAAAGTGCTTACAAATATGTATGAAGAGACTCTTTTGAAAGGGTACATGTGTATTTTTTGACTGGGTCTGTTATATAAAATTGTGTTGCTTTATAAGCTTAGTAATATTTTTATTATGTGTCTTTTTCAGGGTATTGAGGAGTGGAATATTGCCCATCTTAATACAATATTGGATGTTGTAGGAGAAGAGTGTGGAATTTCTATTGAGGGTGTAAATACACCATATCTTTATTTTGGCATGTGGAAAACAACATTTGCGTGGCACACTGAAGACATGGATCTATACAGTATTAATTATCTCCATTTTGGGGAGCCGAAGTCATGGCAAGTTACTTTTTTTTTAAGATGATTTCTGTTTATTTCATCTGACTAAACCAAACAGATGGGTTATGATTCACAATGGTAAAGTTTACTAAAAATCTACGATAGTAGTTTGGTGGGTTTTTTTTTTTAAGCTCAGAATGCTATGAAATAACACTGATGTATTATTTTATTTTAAAGGGAAAGACAGGTAAGTACATAAGACTTATTTGAGTTCAACAGAAAAATGTTTCAAAGATACAATATAAGAAGCTTAATGTGTTGGGAACCCCAAGACTATTTGAGGAACTTCTGAAAGAGCTCTTTGAAATCTTTGCAGTTTGTTTGGTTCTGTTGTCTTTTGGGACTACCTACCATATTTTGTATTTTGTACAAAATTTACTTTTGTTTGTGCAGTGAAAGCAAATTGCTTTTTTGAATCAGAGTCATATTCTGTACTGTTAAATCAGCTGGACCAGTAGGAGGCAAGATTCAGAGCTAAAGGTACTTCCTGCTTTTGAAACTTCTACTGTCCTTTCTCTGTAATCTTAGATTTTTGGTTGAACAGCCTTAACAGACAAGTTGGTTTAATACATTGTGATATACATGTATCCTAAGTATATCAGAAAAATAGATTCCTTTTGTTCATAAAATCTTTTTTTTTTTTCAGAATACCTGTGACGAGAGTGTAAAATCATTAGAAAGATATGTAAAAGATAAGTTATACATAGTTCAATTCTGGCAGTTTCTAGTCATCCAAACTTGGACAGAAACTGTATTTTGTAATTCCATAAAACACCAATTTTTTTTTTAATACCCATACAAAATTCAAATACCTATCATGTGCTTATACTGTGAATGTGGTAAATTGGTCAAATGCTTGCTCTTAGATAATTGCTTTATGTTTACCTGCTTTGCTTATGTAATGGATCTCTTGAGTTAAGGCATAGAAGGTGAATACCACCTATTGTAGTAAAGCAGGTGTGTGTTTGAAATTGATAAATTATATACATAGGTATGTGAGATTGCTTCTTTGATAGAATTAAACATACAGAAAGTCTTGTTAACCTTTTAAAAAATGAATGTAAAAGTAGGTGATTCCAGAATGTTCCAAGATGATAGGACAATTTTACGTAATATGATGATTCCATAAAGTTTTTTCATCTTAGGAATTTCAAAAGTGCTGTTTGAAGAAAAAACTCACTGCATATTGTAAAATTCCAAACAGCAGAGAACTTAAACTCTGAAGTCCTTAGCTACAATGGGAAGAAGCTAGGAAAACTTTAAGTATTTTTGAAGGAGGTATGAGTTGATAACAGGGTAAATGCTTTTCTGATACTTGTTTATGCTTCTAATGAGCAAAATTGTTAAATGCTGACCTCTTCATATTTTGAAGAAATAGTGGTGGATATGAATTCCTTTTCTGTACCACATTGGCTCGTATTTTTAAGAAATGCAGCATTATAAAAAAGTTGAACGAAAGACACCTGAAGATTTATGTGATGTTAAACATGTGCCTTTTACTGGAGGAATGCTGCAGTAATTTATGCAAAGTTCGTTTATCAGTAAAATGTGTCATGTGTTAATGTGATTTTAATACAATATTTTCTTCAAGAAAGTGGGGTAGGAGCCAAATCTTACAATACAGATACTAACGATCTTGTCTGTTCTTTTATTCAACTGATTTGACCATCCTTAGTGAAACTAAATAACTTGATATACATAGTAGTAGTACATGTTCTTGGATTTTGCTGGTTGTACATGTGATTCTTCAAGACAGATGCATTGGTCTTTTGGAGAACTAACATGCAGTGTATTTTCTCTGAATTGCGAAAGGACAGCCATTTCCATCTGAGAGCCACAATTAGAACTTGGGGATAGCAGCTGAGTCTAGCTGCTGTAACAGTCTTCATCAGAATTTGAAGTCTTTAGAAGAATTTGAAGCTTTCAGCAGTGTTTAGGCGTAGGTTAACCTGCATTACTTCTTACACTTCACATTTTCATTTCAAGAATTATGCAGAGAAGTCTATGTTTTTTATACTGATTCCTTCCTTGACTGCCTTGTATGAAACATGGGGGAAAAGTATGTCTGATAACTTATGAAATCAGGATTACAGCAGTTCAGATGTTTTTGTATACAGTTGTGTNTCTCTTGATAGTGATGTATTTCTAATGGTATTTATAAACCGCTTAATAATATTAAACATATTTTCACTCTGGCATTTGTTAAATATTTTCTTCTAATGTAATTATTGTTTCAGAGGTATAGGTCTTAAGATAATTTATTTTTGTTTTGTGTAATAATTTGAGGAATTTTGTCATGTTAAACTATTAAAGTGCTCTTGAAAATTAATGCTTAGCACAGACCAGATTTTTGTTACTAGTAGAAATACTATACTATTAATATATGTACTATATCTTTGGGTAAAATTTGAATAACGTTTCAATTTACATTATAAGTTTATAAGTAAAAAAATCTGAATAAGACATTCACATTTTTGAAAATAATTCTGGCTTTATCAAGTATCTGAAAGCAAGACTTACTCTTTGTTCTGATTACCTGACTCATGAACAACAGTGGTGTTGAGTTTAAGTGTTGAGATGATATAAATCTTATCAAAAAAGAATAATAATGAATATAAGGAAGTATTCTTTAAGCAGGCAGAAAGCAATTATTTTCATGGCACTGTGGGTATTTNTGAGTCTAGCTGCTGTAACAGTCTTCATCAGAATTTGAAGTCTTTAGAAGAATTTGAAGCTTTCAGCAGTGTTTAGGCGTAGGTTAACCTGCATTACTTCTTACACTTCACATTTTCATTTCAAGAATTATGCAGAGAAGTCTATGTTTTTTATACTGATTCCTTCCTTGACTGCCTTGTATGAAACATGGGGGAAAAGTATGTCTGATAACTTATGAAATCAGGATTACAGCAGTTCAGATGTTTTTGTATACAGTTGTGTAACACATAATATGTATAATGTAATATATACATTAATTTTACATATTTTTCTTTACCTTACAAAAATATGCTGAAGAGGAAATATTTTGCAAGAGAAGAAGGAACTTAAACTTAAAAGCCCCGAAATAGAATAATATAAGGGCAGAAGAGATGGGGGTATGGTGGGGAAAGATTTGCTGAAAAGAAACTNTTAAACTATTAAAGTGCTCTTGAAAATTAATGCTTAGCACAGACCAGATTTTTGTTACTAGTAGAAATACTATACTATTAATATATGTACTATATCTTTGGGTAAAATTTGAATAACGTTTCAATTTACATTATAAGTTTATAAGTAAAAAAATCTGAATAAGACATTCACATTTTTGAAAATAATTCTGGCTTTATCAAGTATCTGAAAGCAAGACTTACTCTTTGTTCTGATTACCTGACTCATGAACAACAGTGGTGTTGAGTTTAAGTGTTGAGATGATATAAATCTTATCAAAAAAGAATAATAATGAATATAAGGAAGTATTCTTTAAGCAGGCAGAAAGCAATTATTTTCATGGCACTGTGGGTATTTCAAATATAATAATTATAGGAAAATTTTTTTCTATTTGATTTTAAAGAAGGAAAGATGTGTAGAGAATGTATTATTTTACTTTAGAAAGTAATATTTTAAAATATTGTGCTCATTTTGTTCACTTTTTATGTTGGATGGTGAAGGCCTGAATTCTTTTCTGCATGAAGAACTAGGCTTTTACTTTACCTTGAAAGGGGCACAGTGAAAACTTGCAGTATGATACAAACAATAATTTACGTATCAATTTATATGTTTTCTATGACGTTCCATCTGGTCTTTGCTTCCTAGCTTTTCTGAAAACTGAAAATGACAGGAGACAATATGTTATGTTAAAAAACTCTCCTGTTTAGTAATGTCTTTCATAAATCACAAAATGCCTTGCAGGGTTAGTCAGTCATAAAGTAAACAGGAATAAATACTACAGAAAGAGGAGAAAGGAGAGGAGGATGGTTCCATCTTTGTGACCATATCAAGAAAAGGAGACTAGATTGTTAAAGAGAGAATGCTTAGCCAATATTAGATGGATTAGGAGGGTGAGACTGGACCTGACAGTTTATTTATGCTGTAAGAGGAAATAAATGAGTTGTGACAATCAAAATAAAGCAGGGATTTAGGTTCAGGAATTCTCTTCATTATTCCAGTGGATGTAGGATGGCAAAAAATCTGATCTCTAGGTTGCCTAAAATTTATACTGTAAGCAACATTATTGTTACCTCTTAACTGCCATGACTAGAATCTGTTTTTATGGATTTGCCAGTGTAGAATGTGTACCAACACCGTTCCATCTTGCTTAATTAGGGGGAAAAATCGTGAAGTTATACAGCAGGGGTTGTGGAAGTCTGTGAAACATTTCATGTGAAGGCTTTCAGATTTTGAATCTCAGTAGCAGGGGAAATACTAATGGGGTTATGAGTATGATGGTACAAAAAATGGATGGCATTCTGATACTAGTTTTAGAGAAAATTATAGACAAAAAAAGTGAAGAAGTAAAAGCATCTCAGACTGATGGTAACATTGTATGATTTAAGAACTGATATGGCAGTAAGGTAAATGGATTTAGAGATGCTCAGCTAGGTCCTTGCAGGGCCTTCTGAGGAAGGATTAATAGAACTTTCAGTGGGATCAGCCGCTGACAAAAGCTAGTCAAAATCTGGCCAGGTGATGCAAAGTTCAGCGTAAGTGGAAGAGTCTTGGTACAATTGCAAAAGTTACACATATGTACAAACTGATTATATGGATGTGTTTCCTAGTTACGTTCTGTGTCTAGGAAACAAAATAGACGCAGAAAACTACATAGAAGTCAAACCTGTCTGGCAGAAATGGGAATAAAAGTATAAAACTTCCATGAAGATTAGTCAGACGTGTTGCTGAAAACTGTCATAAAAATTAGAAATATTATGAGTCACAGAGATGACTGTAATCAAATAGGGATTCTGGTCGTGAAAAGGTATCTGTAATCAAATAGCATAGGGGTTTGTCAGCAGCTCAAATGGGTAACCGTGCTTGAAACAGAGCAATCATTTGCTATTTTCGATGTTCTTCACAAAGTGGAAGAACTTTGCTCAGAGATTTGAAGAAAAGGGGAGGTGAAAAGGGAAAATATTGTTTGGTTTTTTTTTCCCTTGTGGAAGAGGATTTTGGTTCTTAACGTATTTAGATTGAATACGAACATATTTAGGTGGCAACAGACTTTCAAATTTCCCATCTCAAAACAAAAAATATATTAACTTCCTAAATTAAGTTTATGAAATTTAAATCTGCTTATATTTTTAAAAATTATATATCAGGTTTCTGTAAAATAATTATGAACCACCTAAACAGATAATAGAGTAAATCAGTTGCTGATAAAAGGGTCATGTGATTCTGAGCTCAGTGCCTGCAGTTAGGTAGCATTATTTTGATATAATGTGAATGTTGCAACTTGTCTGTTGCCAATTACTAAACCAATGAATATGGTTAATTTTGAAAAAAACTGATGATGTTTACTTAAAACAACATTTTACGGATTTGCAGCTTTTGAATTTTAAAAATACCAATCTACAGGAAAAATCATCAGCTGTTTTTACCTTGTCTATATATAACATGGGGTTTAGAGAAGCAGTTTGGTTAAGTATTTAGCATCACTAAGTTTGTTTGCAACTGATGCTGTTAACCATTATCTGTACATACACCTGACTTGGAAGAATGGAAATCAAATTGTTTCACATTCTGTTTCTGGTCACTGAGGAGAATGATTGGGTGGATAGAAGAGGATGGTTGTCTGATTATCATCTTGGTTGGCTGAGTAGTTTTTGCACAGTAAAGCAACAACTAGTTGTTTTTGATGCAGCTGATAAACTGTGTAGAAGCATTAATCTTGAAAACATATATATATATATGAATGAATTACAGGTTAATGATGTAAATTTAATATTTTTTGCTTATTTGTAGTTACCTTGTTGCCAGTACCCTTGATTTGCTGAACTAAGATGTATTTCAGAAGATATTTTTGAACAATACTAGATAAATATATGTACTGTATTTTTTCTGTCCTTTTAGTAGGACTATCAGTGAACGGTAACTGTCCATACTTTATCAAGTATGCCTTTGTGAACTAATAAAATTAAGATCTAGTTAGCATCAGCATTTCCCTTTTTGTCTTTTCTTTTTGTCTGTTTATTTGCTTGTTATCCAAGAAATACTGTTTTTGCCTCTTAGTGATTTACCATTAAATTTGCTTTGGAGGTGGCTGGACTTGACCTTATTATATGAGAAGTCAAACAAATGTTAGTGGCTGTTTGGTAATGTGGCTAAAAGAAAGATGGACACAAGATGAAGCTATTTTTCTGAGAGCTTTTAACTGTTCCAATTCTCATATAAGCTAGCTTTTGAGATAAAGAGTGAATATTTTTTTTCTCTGAATGGGTCATTTGAATTTGGGAGCTTTTTGTTTAATGTAGAGTAGACCAAGAATCCAGCAAGATTCATGTCGTTTACTATGAGGCAGGTACACATGTGCTAAGGTTAGTTTTCTAATAAATTGTGTTAGGAATCAAACCTGAACTGTTTTTGAGAATGACTTCGGGACTCCTAATGTGTCATAGTACAAAGGGTTGTCTGTCTCCATTCCTTTGTCCTTGTCTTAGCTGTAAGGAACAAGCAATTGCAATGGAGGGAAGAAATAAAGGGCTGAATAGCAGATGTTAGTATACAACCCCAGTGAAGATTATGATGAAAACACCAATGTGCATTTAATATATTGTATTGCTTTGTAATTTTAGATTAGCTAAATAGGTAGTTGTTGTCCAGTTGAATCGTGTACTGTCTTTCCAAAAGACTTACTGAGAGCTCATTTGACTTTTGTATTTTTGTAATATTGGCATGCTTATGTGTACAAATGGAAGCACGTGGCTCCATATTATTAAATTGCATAACGTATGCTTTGGAAGGAGTAACATTTTAGGAGGAACACTAGTTCAGTTAGAGTCAGAGCAAAGTACAGTATCTAGGTGTGAGATTTTTTTTAGACATAAACAGTATCTGTTCATGTTTTGCTTTATGGAGTTGTGTATTTAAAGACCTACAGTACAGTATATAATGCTGTACATAGCATTTTTCTCCGATGGAGTGTGAAGGATGGCAATCATAGTTTAGATTGGTATGGTTACACTGGTGCATATGTAATGTGGAGTGAAAAACAGTCACAAATGCTTTGGAAGTACAAATGGAGAGAAACAAAGTGCATTTTTGTGAGACAGCAAAATTCTGATTAAATCTGCAAACATTGAGAATAGTAAGCTGAAAGTCTCTTTGTTTAATACCATTTGGAGTGGGTTGTCAGTATGCTTACAGAGCACTGACTTCTATAGTGGTCTTCCTTCTATGCAGGTATTTCAGCTGTAGTAGGGTAAAATTGTAAAATTTTAGTCTGTGTGCAAATAACTTGAGGTAGGTGGATGTTTATTGCTTGTTTTTCTGAGTGAGTTATCAAGGCTGATGAATGAAATGTGTTCACAAGTGTAGCAAAAGGCTGTATGTTTGCTTAGTCCAAATTCACATTGTTAAACTATCTTGTACAGCTGAATATACATTTTCTTCTTTTCTGAACTATGTATTTTTAATAGAGGAGAATCAAACCACTGTTATTGCAACGTTAAACTGAAACAAAAGCCTATTATGTCAGATATTAAAGCAGTTAAAATCAGTTACAAATCTTTTTCATGTTAAATCCAATTAAAACATACAGTAAGTCCATGAAGTGCAGTAAATATGTTAATACAAAGAGAAGCAGAAATGAAACAACTTTTCAATAGTTTTCTATTTTTTTGGCTGCAGCAAACACTAAAAATAATATGTTCTTCTGTATTTTTGCTGAATCATTGCAGATACTATCAGGAATTTAAAAAAAAATTAGATTATTGTAAGAACAGTGGGTGTCTAAGATATGTACAATTCTGTAAATTAAAGTCTATTTCTTTAATAATTTAAAACCCAAATTGTGATGATTCTACAAGGGCAAGTAACCCTTTTATTCCACAGCTTTTGCTATAGGAAATAATAGAGATGTTTAATGCTCATATTTTTCTGTTGAACCCTTGTGTCTTGTGAAACATACTAAAATTCA
>VWZS01001944.1:8214-33526 GCA_013397075.1 Rhabdornis inornatus | reverse complement strand
TCTGCAAATTATGATTAATATTTTATGTAGGTCTTTTTAATATTTTATGTAGGTCTTTTAAATTAAGTTCTGCATAAATAAAAAATAATCATAACCTTGAGCTTAATTATGTAATTTGATTTATTTTTATTTTCATTACCATTAAACTACATTAAAGATATTTGCAATTTAGGGTGTTCTTTTTCTTATGCTGAGAGTTTCATGATTGCATATTTTTTAAAATTTTAAATATTAATGAGAAATGCAGGACCTTTAAATTTCAGGTGAAGTCTTGAGTAGGGAAGTGTTGAAAATTGTACAATGTCTAGCTTCATGCATTGCACTGATCAGGATTTGATTTGGAAGTTCCCTAAGAATTTGATGTTAGGTGGATGTCATTAAATAATGACTTTGTTAGTGACCAAATTATGATTTCCTTGATCGTTCAAGGTAAAATACAGCAAACCAACCTGCTCAGTCCAATGGAATAGTAGAATTATACTTTTGGGAATAGTATTGTATATTGTGCATATATGATTTTAGCTGGACAATGTGATTGGAAACATTATGGGCACATTCTTAGTAGCACAGAGGAGCATTCCAAGTATCTTGAAAATGTTAATCAACCAGGGAATGGAACCCAATCCACTTCAGTTTGCCTGAGTGATAGGTATGATATTGATGTGATCATCTGATATGAGCTGCGTGTGATATGTTGGAAAGACACTCTCAGGGTGGAAAGGAAAAATGAGACTGCCAGGTAGCAACTTTTCCTCAGTAATTTAGAGATTTGAACTTAATTTTTAAAATATACTCTGTATCCCTCCACGGCTAGGAATCTGCTGAGTGCCCACTCCTCCTACCTTTGCCCAAAGATGAGAAGGCTTTGACTTCTATCTAGCATATATTTGGATTATAAAACCTATTCTGTGGTAAGATCATGCTGAAGTAGAATAGCATTGACAGAGGATGTGTCTTCCCCACAGTGATATTGCTGTTAGTAAAGCCAGTTGGATTTTGTTTGTACAAATAGTATTGGTAAGATTGAACATTTTGGGCTATGTTGTCTGTTAGAGTATGTATATAGGGTAATGTAAGGGCATGTTTTTGGTTGTTAACATAATCTGAAGCCTGTGCTTTCACATACTCCTTGCTGTTGCTGCTTGGGCTAACTAAATAAGGGTTTAACAAAGCAGAGAAGAACTTTGAGTTTAGTGGATAAATATCCTCTCCCTGTAGTTGTTCGTACCCAAACATTTTGGCCAGCAAGTATTGAATCACATACTTATCATGTAGACTGTTCTAATTCTGCTCTAGCTGTTAAAAATGTCATTATTTCTGTAAATCATGGATTGGAGAATTTTCAATTTGATTATCTTTTTCTCATGGGCATAAATCAATGAACAGTGTTACTCAGTTTTACTCCGAGCTCTGATTATTTCTCATTGGCTTCTATGGAGTAATTGTTTTGAATTCTTACTTTGTTTCTTTGCAATAATTTCCAAGGAGATGAATACAGTATAGGTCTGCCATGTCTCAAGAGACCATCCCAGAAACTGGGGTTACATGTGAATTCCTACAAAATACCTGGTCTTCCAGATCTGATTTAGAGTCAATGGATTAGTGTTAATGGATCAAATAAAAATTTAATGTGTCCCTTAAAAGCATGAATGTGCTACAGAATTTGAATAGTAGTTACATTCTAGATAGATTTCAGTATTTTTTCTTTTGGATATGGGATTTCACTAAACATACAGGATTACATGGTAATCCTTTTAATCGGTAATTTTAACATCAGTTTGGTATTTCAGAATGATTCTTAATGTTGTGGGCATATCTTGTATCGGCATATGTTGAATTTAACGTTTTTGTAAGAGTCTTGTAATATTTCTAATGCAAAGTCCTTTATTTGGTATTTTTTACATCTCTTAGCCAGTTCTCCCACAGGGATTTTATTTTCCAGAAGAAAACCTTGTGTGACCTTACATTTAGCCTGGCAGACAAAAGATCTTCTGATAAAGAGAGTCTTGTAATGAGGAAATACTACCTTCCTTTCTTTCCTTGTTCATTGAAGGGGAGTTTCTTTGAGAAAATGAGGTGAATGAGGCTGAAAAATTTGTGTGCGCAAGTGCAGACTTTGACAAGTCAAAAGGTATTTTATAATGGTACAGAATGTGTAGGCTGCGCTTTGATTTCACTGTGAGGGCTCTGTAACCACAGCAAATGTTGTCCTGTAAATCTCTAGTAGTGGATTTTGAGCAGGTTGTGTTCTGCTGCTCTGTTATTTGCAACTTTCTTGGAATTGCGCAACAAGCCTGCCTTCTGGTTGGACTTGTCACAGCTATGTCTGATCTCTTTGAGCTGGAGTAGTATAACTTAAGTTTTGGATGTCTGCCCATTGTTTGCTTTTTATCATCTTGTGTTGAGCTAATTAAGCATATTGCAGTAATGTAATTTGGTACAAAATTTGTTTTCTCAAGGAAAATTCAGATAAACTCTGTCTGCTTTTAGCAATTAAGCTTTTAGCTACTTTTCATACCAGCTCTTCCCTCAAGTCTCAAGTATCATTTACAATCACATTTTTCACAGTAAGTTCCTGTATATTTCTATTATTATACTGCTCAGGACTGAAATGTCTTGATTCTCAGGAAGTATAGATTCTAAGTTTTGATTGCTGTCATTTATTTTATAGGCATTAATTGTGAAAACATAGTTGAATTTTTTTTGCTGAAGTCCACTAATTGTGGGCTAGTTTCTTTTAACTGTCTTTTAGTCAGTGAAGCCATATATATATAACCTATCAAATAGTACTTTTTGAAACTTAAAATATTATTTGCAATTCAAAGAGAGAGTAAAGAATTCTGTGCTTGTTGTTGGTGAGAAAAAAATTAAGAACGATGACTTTGAAGAAAATTTGATCTCAGGGCAGCTGAGCAGGCTTCCTAGCACAAGTCTACATTATACCTTTGCTGTTGAAGTGCTGTGTAACTTTATTTCTAAGAAATCAGAAAAATACTGTTTTTCCAGTACTGGTGAGTGTGCTAGATTGAATGTACACGGAATATACCAACTATAATAGAATAACTTCTAGATGGTTCTGAAGTTTTAGAGTGGTTAATGGATACAATATATAAGACTCACCAGAGTGAAGAAATTTAATCTAGCATTAGAGAGAAAGCTATCTATTATGGAAAATTATAGTTCAGGTTTTTTTCTCAAGGCATTAAAAAAATTTTGATGGTTGATTGAAAACGATTTAAAAAAAAAATAATTGAGTAAGCATGTTTTTCCAAGAATTAGACTGCTTCTGTGAATGTGAGACGAATACAACAGATGTACAAAGTTAGGAAGTTGTATTTGTTTACTGGCGGTTTGTAAGTGCGAGGTAAACCTAGTCTTCCCAGAATCCCTCTAAAGTTATTTACTGCAATTGATTTTCATGTGTGCAGAATGAGCATTAACATAAAAAAAGCTCCCAGAAGCAATATATTTCTCTAAAGGGTAAGAAAGTATGCCTAAATGTGCAGGTCCACATTTACTCTAAATTATTTCACTTCTTAACAAACAAGGAAGACCCTGTAACCCCTCCCACTGGAAAGCAGTTGAAAAACTTAGGAGGCGCATTTGATTTTTGTGAAATCTCTCAGAACCTAGGAATGAAATGATAAAAAATTCTAAGCCAAGTTTAAACAGTATTAAGTACTGAAAAATATTACAAAGATTTGATTTAATGAAAAGATGTACAGTTTTGCTTTTCTTGTCTTATTAGGGTTCTTTCCAAGCAGCTCCCAAGGATGTGATGCTTTTCTTCGCCACAAGATGACTCTGATTTCTCCCTCAATATTGAAAAAGTATGGAATTCCTTTTGACAAGGTACATGAATGTTTCTTTTTAAACTCTACTTTCATGAATTGAATTAGATTGTATTTAGTATAAATATTGTTATAGTAACGATGAAGCAATTTTTTTTTTAAGATAGTGGCTGCATGAAAATATGTGTTAAAACTTCTAATAGTTTTAGCAGGGAATTTTCTGGCATTAAACACTTGTAGCCATTACAGCATTTAGGTGATTTTTTTTTCTAAGATATTACCAAAATTTCTTATTTTTAATTTATTTCCATGGTAGCTTGGATGTGATTTTCAGTTGACTGAAACACTTCTTAACTCACTCTATTAAGTTGTATACCAAATATTTTAACACAAGTATTTAATTTCTTTGTCTGTATGTTGCTTTTCTAATGAAACATGCAATTAAATGTAACTTCACCATTATAAGGATCTGAAAGGTTTAAGGTGGAATACAGCCAAAAGAACTGTTGCTTAATTTAAAATATATTTAAAAGCTGTAACAGAACAAAATCAGAATGAATGATTATTTTTGACTGTTAGGTAGTGGCAGAATAAATGTTTGATAAGAACATTATACAAACAGAAACTGAGACGAATACCTGTCTTTCTTCTTCGTGGATGAATTTAATACGTAGCTGTTTTTAAACACTTCTGAAGTATTTAGTTTCTTCTGCTTTCTACAAGATTTTCTTTGAACTTCAGGTGCCAGCTAATAAAATATTTCCAATGCATTTCTTTTTTTTTTTAAAGTGTACTTATTCTATACATTTTGTAAATTCTAAAGTAAGTTCTGAATTTTGGAGTTCTGTAAATCTACTTAGAAGACTAGAGCTTGATTCAGAAGGTTCCTGGCCTGAATATCTATTTGTCATAATACTGAGTTTTCAAAAGGCTTTTGGTCATTAAACAGCTGTGATTCCTGGTTTCCCATTGCACAGATTGTTTTAAGTTGTTAAGAAGAACGAGGCAATATACACTTTTTCTCACTTTACTCCCACTTCAGTATGGTCATTTAAACTACCCTTGCCACACACCTTGCTTATTTTTGTTCTCTGTTTTTGTGTATCTGCTATTTATTTATTGATAAAATGTGGACATGTGTGTACAAACTCTGCTTAACCTGGTCCCTGGCCTAAAATACAGTGCTTCCTGTCTGGTTTACTTGATGTTTTTCCAACAGTATTAAAAAAAAAAAAAAAAAGAGAATATTAATATTTTCATGTATGTTTTTGCCCAGCTGGGAGCTAAACACCAGACAGGTGCTTGCTCACTCCCCATTGGTGGGATGGGGTGAGAACTGGAAGGAGTAAAGGTAGAGAACTCATAGTTTGAGACAAGAGATGGTTTAATAGGGAAAGGGAAAGCTGTGCACACAAGCCAAGCAAAACAAGGAGTTCATTCACTGCTTCCCATGGGCAGGCAAGTGTTCAGCCATCCCCAGGAAAGTGGAGCCCTGTCATGCAGAGCCCTGTCATGCATAATGGTGACTTGGCAGGACAAATGTCTCCACTCCAAACAATTGCCCTGCCTTCCTTTTCTTGCAGCTTTATGCACTGAGCAAAATACCAGGGGCTCAACTGTCCTGGCTGTGTCCTCTCCCAACTTCTTGTGCACCCCCATCCTCCTTACTGGCAGAATGATGTGGGGAGTAGAAAAGGCCTTGATGCTGAGTAAAACATGCCCAGCAAGAGCCAGGACACTGCTGTTATCAATCCTGTTGGCAACACTCGTGGGATGAAGACACAGATGTGTTTTATGCCTTTTTGGAACATCACATCACTTTTCATGCTTAAGTCAACCTATGGGTAAAATTGAGGAAATGTAGGCATTTAGAATGATACTGCCTGCCTTGGAAAGCAACCTTTTTTGAATAAATTACTCATAAAATAAGTAGTTTGTTTTCTGAATGATTTATTATCATATGGAAATGTAGCTGCTGAGTTCAGTTTTTGTAATATATAGGTAAATATACTGATTGCCTTCATAGCCTTGTGCTTTATCATGAAGTGTCAGGTGAAAATTTCCGAGCTGGATGGTTTTATAACTAGATTTATTGTTTTGCATTTACAGAACATTACTCTGAACAATATAATTTTCAGTGGTTGGTGTTTAAAGTAGCATATTGCAGAATATTGCATATTTATTTTCAGTAAGATACATTTGAAGTGGGTAATGGAGTTGATCTTTGTATTTTGGTGTCTTAATTATTCCTGTATTCTAACTTAGAGGATAATAATCCTATAAAAAGAGGGTGGGGGGGGAAAGTGCTACAAACAGTTAAATATTTAACTTTGGTTCTATCACCTAGTCTTCGGAGGAAGCAGACTGTACCCAAGTGTAATTGTAATTAATGGGATTCAGTGAGAAAGTGAATAGAGAGAACCAGGCTGTGATCTCTCATGGCTCAAAGTGATAGGAGTGGAAATGTGCTGAATGCTGATAAGTCAGCCTACGCCTACCAGGTGGCAGCTGAACTGCTGCTTGTTGCAATAGAACACCTGCTAAACTGTCAGCAGTGGGAGGGTGTATTGAGATAAATTTTGGAATCGTTAGCATTGAGAATAATCTTTCTTAAACATTCCCACAGCGGTTGTTGAAGTGCTACAGTAACAGTTACAGTATATGCAATTGTATGTGCATTTGCATGTATATACTAAACGTGAATCCCCTAAAAATTCAACTATGCAAAATGTAATGTCCGGTTTTTCTCTCTAGCCTTGTTGGCTGTTTTTCTTGTTTTCCTCTCTTTCCTTCAACCCTTAATACAGTCAGAAACAGACCTCTTTGAAGTGCTAACCCTGTGTGTTCTTGCACTGGGTGAAAAAGCCCAAAACGAACTTATAAAACCATAAAACAACAGTTTTGAAGGAGATTGTAAAAGCAGAAATTGAATATAAGACAGCTGTACCAGTAGAAAGCTCATATTTAGGACTTGACATTAAAAAGGAAAATGCTTGATGTTGTAAGTTTTAATTTTGGTGACTGTTTAAAATTTAACGCTTCCTTTTTGTGATTTTAAGTCATAAGGGTATGCCCCTAAAAAGAGTCATATTTGTCCTTCCAATTTTTCTTGTTGTATTGATTATGCAAAGCATTGCCGCCCACTGAAAGCGACCTATTTAGACTCTGAGAAGTCTCCTTCTTTTCCTGTAATCAACAAATTACGTTTATGTTAAATAGTCATCAGTCACTGCTCAGATTATTTGCTTCATTTAAATGGATCTGTTTGCTTTTTAGTGGGTCTGTTGTCTGATGTGTATTTCACGTAAAATATGTATCAAACAGAGCATGGAGAATCTCTTTTTAACTATTTACTTCTGTGTAATGTACTTTATTCATTAATTCTTATCAGATAATTCAGAAGACAGTGTGCTATTTCAAGTGTCTGACTAGCCTGTCCTTGATAAGCCTCTGGTGGTCTGACTTCAAGAGATTAAAGCTGTCACTGTGCGGAGACAATATTAGTGACTGACTGGAACTGCTTTCTCCACGTAGGAGAGCAGCAGTCCATCCTAGTGTAGGAAGATGAGTTTTCTCTCTTGAAAGAGAATAACCTGACTAGTGATTTGTTCATGTTACCACACATTTTTTTATCTTGTAGTTTACTCTAAAAGCTTTTCAAGTCTGATACGTCTCTTAAAACTTGCTGGCATTTGGGTTATTTTTGTGTATACAAAATATAATTACCATGCAGTGAATTTTAAGTTGGCTTTTTATTTTTCTTTTTTTTTTTCTGCTATCTTGTTGATCCAGTGGTCTTTGCACATTTCCTTTGGTTGTAGTTCTTTGAAATTACGCTTGCTCAATTTCTCAAACAATGTCAGAGTCCAACTGTATTCAAGCTTTTTGTCTTTCAGAATCTCCTTCTATCCCACTGGTCCTTTAGTTACTTGGAATTCTTGTTACCAGTAGTGCCAGAGTGCTTCTGCTCTCTAAAATTTAGCCTAAAGAGGGGAAGGACAGTGGCAGCTTAAAACTTGTGTTTTAATAGCTTTATCTAGAGACATTCTGTGCCACATTTAGGCATGGTAATTGTGGATATTTTGATCCATCCTGTCTTGGCTTCCTCTCAGCCAGTAAGAGGGATATATTCTTCATACTGTCTTTTCTAGTTACTTCCAGATTTTATTACCAGTGAACCTCTGCTCCAAGATCAATTTGAGTTCTTTCTGAATTTGTTGAGTGTTGCATGCACCTAGCTATGTATTTTAGAGAAAAGAACATTGTCTCAAATATACTGTTTCTATTTGTATTAAATCTCATCTCTGTGCCAGGTAAAAAAAAAATTACTTGTTTTAGTTAGTTATAAAAGCATATGTAGTTTTCATTGCTATAGAGCTAGAAATGCTTTGTAATGTCATTGACTTTGAGGTTTGTTAAAAGTTTATTTATTTTGGCCTTTAAAATTTTTTTTTTATTGTTACAGGTTACCCAAGAGGCAGGAGAATTCATGATCACTTTCCCATATGGATACCATGCAGGGTTTAACCATGGATTTAATTGTGCAGAGTCAACAAACTTTGCCACCATTCGATGGATTGATTATGGAAAAGCAGCAAAATTGGTAAGTAAGCAGAAAATTGATGTGTATAAGGAAATATTTCCTGTGGTTATTTCTTTGTGAGAATGTCTCTGGAAGGTGATGAGAAAGTGATAGTTATTAGATGAAATAACACATTAAGCGGCCATTCAAATTGAATTTGTTGTTATTTTGATAGTAGGCATTTTACTGTTCTGTTTGCGGATATTTTTAAGCTGAAGCTACATACACTGAGGTTAATATATGTGAAGACAATGGGCTTCTACTCTTGAAATGCCCTTTAGGCTTTACTGTCTGTGAAAGCACTTCAGCATAACTAGGAATTTTGATACCTAGAAAGAAACATAAATAGTGAAACTTCAAATAAAGTTTGAAGAAACAAATTGAATTTTTCTCATCTTAAATCTAGTCAGAAAACTTGTAGTACAAGATAGTAAAGCAACTGTTTGAGGAGTATATAACTGAAGATATTTTAGACTGAAATCTTGTTCTGTGATGTGCCTGTTTTCCTTTTTTGTTTGTTCACAGCACAGAATCACAGAATCTGTAATGTTAGGGAAAAAATACCAAGAACATTCTGTCCAGCCCTTGACTGAAGACCAATGTATCAACTAAACCATAGCACTATGTGCCACATCCAGTTGTTTCTTGAATCACCATCAAGTGATGGTGATTCCACTGCTTCCCTGGGCTGTCCTTCCAATGCCTGACCACCCTTTCCCTGAAAAATTCTTCCTGATGTCCAGCCTGAATCCCCTGGCACAGCCTGAGCCTGTGTTCTCTCATCCTGTCATTCGTTGCCTGCAAGAAGAGAGCAGCCCCCACCTCACTACAATCTCCTTTCAGGCACTTGTAGAGGGTGGTAAGGTCCCCCTTCAGCCTCCTTTTTTCCAGGCTAAATACCCTCAGCTCTCTCAACCACTCCTCACAGGGCTTGTACTCTAAAGCCTTCACCAACTTCACTGCCCTTCTCTGGTCTTGCTCCAGCACAATGACCTTCCTGTAGTGAGGGGCCCAGAACTGAGCTCAGGATTTGAAATGTGGCCTCATGGGAACAATCTCTGCCCTGTTCCTGCTGGCCACACTATTGATGGAACAGGCCAGGATGCCATTAGCCTGTTTGGCCACCTGGGCACTGCTGGCTCATGTTCAGCTGCTGTTACCAGCACCCCCAGGTCCTTTTCCCGTGGGCAGCTTTGCAGCCACTCTGCCCCAGCCTGTGGCACTGCCTGGGGTTGCTGTGACCCAAGGGCAGGACCCAGCTCTGGCCTTGTTGAACTTCATACCACTGGCCTTGGGCCATGATCCAGCCTGTCCAGATCCCTCTGCAGAGCCTTCCTGCCCTCCAGCACATCAACACTCCCACCCAGCTTGATGTCATCTGCAAACTGACTGAGGGCACACTCAGTCCCCTTGTCTAGATGATTGATAAAGCTATTAAAGCACAACTGGCCCCTGTACTACGCTCTGGGGAACACCATTTGTTAATGACCATAATCTGGATGTAACTCCATCCACCACCACTCTTTGGGCCCTGCCATACAGATGATTTTTTGCACAGTGAACAGCATGTCTATCCAAGCTGTGAGCTACTAGGTTTTTCAGGAGAGCATTGTGAGAGGCAATATCAAAGGCTTTGCTGAAGTCCAGGCAGACAACATCAACAGCTTTTCCTGTGTCCAGTTAGTGGATGCTCATTAAAGGAGATGCTGTTGGCCAAGCAGGACCTGCCTTTTACAAACCCCTACTGGCTGTGCCTGATCTTCTGATTGTCCTGTATGTGCTGTATAATTAAGATTATCTGTCCAATAACCTTTCATTGCACTGAGGTCAGGCTGACAGGCCTGTAGTTCCCTCACACTTCTAGTCGATGGGCACAACACTTGCCAACCTCCAGTCCTCTGGGACCTCCCCAGTTAACCAGGACTGGTGATAAATGATGGAGGGCAGCTTGGTGAGTGAGCTCTTCCACCAGCTCCCTCACCCTCCCATGGGTGAATCCCATCTGGCTCCATAGACTAAGTGAGTGTCTAAGCAAGCCACTAACTACTTTCTCCTGGAATTATAGGGGATCTGTTCTACTCCCTGGAATTATAGGGGATCTGTTCTACTCCCTGTNTGAGCTACTAGGTTTTTCAGGAGAGCATTGTGAGAGGCAATATCAAAGGCTTTGCTGAAGTCCAGGCAGACAACATCAACAGCTTTTCCTGTGTCCAGTTAGTGGATGCTCATTAAAGGAGATGCTGTTGGCCAAGCAGGACCTGCCTTTTACAAACCCCTACTGGCTGTGCCTGATCTTCTGATTGTCCTGTATGTGCTGTATAATTAAGATTATCTGTCCAATAACCTTTCATTGCACTGAGGTCAGGCTGACAGGCCTGTAGTTCCCTCACACTTCTAGTCGATGGGCACAACACTTGCCAACCTCCAGTCCTCTGGGACCTCCCCAGTTAACCAGGACTGGTGATAAATGATGGAGGGCAGCTTGGTGAGTGAGCTCTTCCACCAGCTCCCTCACCCTCCCATGGGTGAATCCCATCTGGCTCCATAGACTAAGTGAGTGTCTAAGCAAGCCACTAACTACTTTCTCCTGGAATTATAGGGGATCTGTTCTACTCCCTGGAATTATAGGGGATCTGTTCTACTCCCTGTCCCTGTCTACCAGCTCAGGGGGCTAGTTGCTGTGGGGAAACTTTCTGACTGAGGCAAGGAAGGCATTAAGTACCTTGGCCTTTTCTTTAGCCTTGGTGACAGTGTTCCCCCCTGCCTCCAATAAAGCATGGAGATTTTCTTTGGCCCTCTCTTGCTGTTGATGTATTTATAAAAACACTTTTTATTGTCTTTCATAGCTGTGTCCCATTGTAGTTGACCTTTCACCTTTCTAGTTTTCTCTCTACATGACCTTATCACTTTCTTGTACTTTTCAAGAAGTGCCTGCCCCCTTTTCCAAAGGTCATAAACTCTTTTCACTGAGTTCCTGTGAAAGCTCCCTGCTCTCTATTCAGTCAGGGCACCCTTCTTCCCCACCATCTTGTCTTTTAACCCATAAAGATGCTCCTGAGCCTTCAGGACTGTGCAGGGGACTCTCCAAACCAGTGTCCTGAATAGGCTGGAGTTGGCTTCTGAAAGTCCAAGGTGGAGGTTTTGTTGACCCCCTTCTTTACTTTACCAAGAATTAAAAACTCTTATAATTTTCATGGTCATTATGCACAAGACAATCTCCTTCCACCACATCTCCCACCAGCCTTTCTCTTGTAAACTGTAGGTCTAGCAGGACCTTGGCTCTTACCAGCTGTGTCGGGAAGTTACTTTCCATGCATTCCAGGAACTTCCTATACTGCCTCCTGTCTGCTGTGTTGAGTTTCCAGTAGACATCTGGCAAGTTAAATCCTCTCGTAAGAACAAGGTCCAGTTGTCATGAGATTACTTCTCCCAGCTGCTCACAGAATATTTTGTCCACTTCTTCATCCTGGTTGGGTGGTCTGTAGTAGTTCCACCAGGATGTTTGTGTTGTTAACCTCGTGTCTTAACCATAGTTGTACAACCCCATCATCACCTTGAGCTCTGTGCAGTCAAAATACTCCCTGATGCAGACAGCCATTGCACCACCTCTACTTCCTCCCCTGTACCTTCTGAAAGCTTGTGGCCATCCACTGATGGATGTTCAAGTAATGAAGTAAATGCACAAAATCAAAAAAATGGACAATTTATTCAGCAGAAGTTTTTACTGTTTTTCAATATTCTCTGATTTTAATCATTGTTAAGGCTTACGTTAGTCTTAGATAGTATGACTCAGAAAAAATTTCAGTCAGAGGCATTTTCTGCATTGACTTGTTTGTGATTGGAAAAAACCTTTCCAATAGCAACGTCCTTAATATATCAGTTAATACAACGATACGAAGTAAAGGGCAAAATCAGCTGTGCTGGTTTAACAGCCTAGTAAAGAGATTGAACTCTTATTAGACACTGGAGACTGAGAAACACCTTCATGAGAAAGTTCTCAAAAAGTATTGAAAATCTCTAAACACATCTAACACTCAGACTGGTGTCTACCTGTAACAGGAAAGTTGTGTTTTTAATATCCAACAGATAAGGCGGCATCTCCAAAGTTAATTTTAAACTCTAAAATGCATTTGATAACTTACGCAGTTGATAACTTGAAATTTCTGGGAATATTACAATGAAACAAAGTTGAGAGAATCATGGATACACACGAGTTGAATGTGGCAGGTAGAACTGACTTGGGTTTTAAAAGATATTGACGTCACACGGCTCTAAAATTAATTTAGCTGAACTTAAGAATGTCAGACTGCATCTTCAGATGTAGCAAAGCTGAGGTGGTGCTCCCTGCAGGTATTTCCCTGTCAATGTACTGGCTTCATTTTTCTTAAGTTTGTAAAAAATAATCTACTATTTGGTATACAGCTTTCCCTAGTACAAACAGTTAAATGTTTTATGCCTCCAGTATGCATCTCTATTATTGTATTATACTGTAAGCTTAATGCTATCTTTAAATTCAGTGGAGTTAGATAATTTTAAAGCTAGTGTAATTGTGTTGTTTTAGATCACCCCAAAAGTGCTACTGAAATTCCGAAATTTTAGCTAGGAAGTCTTCGCATGTGCACTCTAAGTATTTTGTCAAAATTCTCTAGCGTGTAGATGAAATCTTTATCTTAGGACACTGAATTCTGTGATTGGTGGCTATTGCACATAGGAGAAGTATTGTGCTTATATAATACAAGGAATTAAAGTATTTCTCTGGTGACTGCACTTAAATGCCTACAAGTTTCAATGTGGCGTAGGAGCAATAATAACTAGTCTCTGTCTATAGAGAAATCGTAGATACTATTGTCAAATATGAACTACAGTTTCTTTGGCAAATGGTCAAGAGTCCTTAATGTTATTTGCTTAATTCTTATCACTTATTACCACAAGAATAAGAATTGAAATTTACGTTTTTTTTCTTTTCTAAATGAAAAAGAAGATCCTAGGATTAGGATTGTAGATGGTAGGATTTTTTTTTTTAATGGAAATGCGTAGGAAGAAAATAACTAAAGGAAGTGTGGTGAACTAATTCTCCCTTAAACTTACTGGTATTTGTTTATGCCATAGAACAAGACAAACAGAGGAAATATTAAAAAATAATAATTTATTGGTAAAGACCTTTAAGATCATTGAGTCCAGCTGTTTAACTCAGCATTGCCAAGGTCACCACTAAAGCATTCCTAAAGAGTCACATCCACAGGTCTTTTAAATACCTTCATGATGGTGACACAGCCACATCTCTGGGAATCCTGGCCAATGCCTGACAACGCTTTCCATGAGGAAATGTGTCCTAATACCTTATCTAAACCTCCCCTGGTGCAACTTGAGACCATTTCCTCTTGTCCCATCACTTGTGACTTAGAGAAAAGCCCAACCCCCACCTCACTTTCAGGTTCTTTCAGGCAATGGTAGAAAGGGAGAAGGTCTTCCCTTATGACAAATGATCTGGCAGAATTTACGTGGTACCACTGCATTACCAGTAGCTGAAATACTTATTTCAAACAAAAAAGACTTCTACTTAGTGAGTCAACATCAGATCAATCTTTCTGGATGAATTCACGTAAATGAAATGTTAAAGTTCAAAACCTGGTATTTAAGGCTACCACTTAGAATTGTCTGCACATGTATTTGCATAGACCTCTGTGAACTCCAACTGGCTGAATTTCTTCAGCTTTTCAGTCTAGTGTTAAGGTACATGCTATATGCCTATAATTAGCTCTACAGCCTGACTTTCATCTTCCTCTCCCCTTCAACATTTCCAGTAACCTTCACTTTACGTGACTTCTCCTTCACATGCACAGATGCAGACCTACACTGCATGTTTATCACTGGACGCTCATAAGAAAATACATGTGTATCACCTTGGCTTAAACTCATCTTTAGCTTTCTTTTCAAACTGCTAATAGTCCTAACAAAGAGAAGGGGAAAAAAAGAAGTCATAGCAATAAACCTTAGCACAGCATTTAAGGCCTCAGTTAATACAGCTGGCCTTTTTATTCTGGATTGCTCTCGACACAGGCAGTTCTGTCACTGGGCAACTCCCTTGCCAGAAAATTATGATGCGAGCATTCAAGTTTGAGACTGTGTTTCAGTGCCACACAGACACTAGATAAACATGGAGAAGCTCCGCAGCGAATTACAGAATGCCCAAGGAAGTTACAGGATCCAGCTGCACTTTAGTAATCCCATCAGCTTCAGAAGGTAGTGTTGGCAGCTTCTAAGGCAAATGGAGCAAAAGAGTATCCTCATTGTTTCAGGACTATATGAGGGCTATTCAGGTTGGATTTGCTAAGAGGAAAAAAGATAAATTCAAGTAAAATTGAATTGTTGTCTGTAAATACTTAAGATAAGATTACATCATTTTAAAAAAAACAAAATATAATTTGTTTTTTTTATAACTGTACTCTGTTTCTCTAGAAAACCATGTATATTATTAGTTTTATCACAACATTAGAAAACTTCCTGGAGGTGTTGATTAAAAAGGTAAGAAGTTGGTGTCTCCAAAGAATCCTGATATTTTAGTAAGTTTTATTTTCAGGTCCAGTAATTTCATTT
This sequence comes from Rhabdornis inornatus, assembly GCA_013397075.1. Taxonomy (NCBI): domain Eukaryota; kingdom Metazoa; phylum Chordata; class Aves; order Passeriformes; family Rhabdornithidae; genus Rhabdornis; species Rhabdornis inornatus. The sequence continues at coordinate 18,556 of VWZS01001944.1, read as the reverse complement.
AAAAGAAAATGAAAAAAAACCAAAACCCACACAACCTTGAAGTCCCATTTGTCATTCTTCGGACTATTGATGCTGCAGCTGACTTGTCTTTTCTTTCTTTATGTGTAGAGTGCAAGAATTTTAATTGAAAATAATGTTTTGGGTCCTGTAGTTTCTCTGTATTGTACTGCAGAAATTGTCTGTGTCAGCAAAATGTGGCAATATCTAGGTCAGTTCATTGCTATATTCTCCTTAGAGAATATTCTATGTTGTTGACTGATTATTTGTCTTTCTACAGGAACATTTTTATTTTTTTCAAGAGTGGTTTCTAATTGCTTACGTCTGGATTTCTGTCTTAGAAAAAGAAAAAAACCCCTGAAATACATTCAATACTCTTAGATTTTGTGGAAAAAAAAAAAATCCAACAAAGATTTTTGTTACAGTTGTGGTAAATATTTAGGCTATGTGATGATACTGCTTTCCAGCATGAAAGGAGATGGTGCTAAAGATTCTCTGAAATCACATGCAGGTATTACATAAGAGATATTTTTGACCCTTGGTTCACTTTTAAGCAAAGACTGTGAATGCATATTCCAACAATGATTTTCTGTCTTTAAAAATGCTAAACTTGTGGTCTTGGTTTCACTGTGTGTCCCCTAACTGCATGTAATAGTTGAACCCTGAGAGCAGGGATATATCCTCCAGCTTGTTTTCTAGAGTTTGTGCAAGATTGTCATGGTTTTAAGCCCCGCTGGAGATGAAACACCATGCAGACACTCATGAGCTCTACTTCTCTTCCTCCGCAACCTAGTGGAATGGGGAGGAGAATCAAAGTAAAACTGGCATGTTGGGATAAGAACAGTTTAATAATTGAAAATAAAGTAAAATACAGTGATAATGGTAAAGGATAACAATGATAATGAAAAGGGAGAAAACAGTGCATAGTGCAATTGCTCATCACCCGCAGACCGCTGTCAGACACCTCTTCCTGAACCCAGACCAGCCCCTTCCAGGTAACTCCCCCCAGTTTATATACTGAGCATGATGTTCTGTGGTGTGGGATATCCTTCTGGCCAGTTCTGGTCACTTGTCCCAGATGTGCTCTCTCACAGTTTCTTTTGCTCACCTCCTCACTGGTGGAGCACCAGAAGAGGAGAGAAAGTTCGTTGACGTGGGATAAACATAACTTAGCAAAACCCAAACATCAGTGTGTTACCACCATTCTCATTCTGAATCCAAAACACTGCACTGTAACAGCTACTAAAACCAAGACAAAGCCTTGGGACAACATACCAAAAGAAATACTAGGTGGCACCTCCAGTGTGCTGTTTGCTGCAGCTCAGCTACTGTTTCTAGCTTGTTTTTGGACAAAATTAAGTAGTACAGAATTAAGTAGGAGTAAAAAATAGATAAAGAATCTAAACAGCCTTCCACCTCTCAAACAACACAACTGAGTAAGTAACTGGCACACTGAAAACCTCACAGCTCTAGAGAAGAAACAGTGTGGTTCTTGCTGTCTTTTTCCATTGGTAAGAACACACAGCAAGAGAAATAGGAGATCCTGGTGGAAAGACCACGTTAAGATGCTTGGCACAACGATGTGGTGCAGAGGGATGTTGGTAAAGTGTTAGTGTGTAGTATGTCAGAACTTAGTGAAACAAAGGGAGGTAGTGCTAGTGCTAGGTACAAGTGTAGTGGCTTTGTTCTGTGAGGATGACAGGTGCTCTAAGCTTTAGATATTGTAATCATTTTCATCATCCTGTAACCTTCGTTTGCTGAATGCTCTTTATTGCTGAAAAAAACTAGTTGAATGGTATGAAATAGGGGCAGCTAGCAGATCCCTTCAGGCTTCTGTGAATTTTCTTGTTTTCTTAATGGTGCTACATTTACTTGAGTAGGCTGGAAATGTGTTGCTTCACGAAGTGCATTTTTGAGTTTCCTTACTCCAGTGGGTTTTGCTACTGTTGATTAAGCAGATGAGTCACTGGCTATTAGCTTGTATGTTTTCTAGGTATCTGCTTTGATTTGTGCTGAGTAGGTGTGTGGGGGAAAAAAGCTTAGTGTTCAGACTCCTCCCACAGCCATGATTGGCCCCTCCTGACCAATTCTCGTAATTCCCAGTTTATACACGGGTGTCACGATCCGCTGTTAATACAGAGCGGGGGTCGTGATGGTTCGTTCGATCTCAGAGGTGGAAACAGGCAAAATGCAGGGGACAAAATCAGTTTGTTCAGCGATAGCCATGCATTTCCATTAAAAATGCCAACAACTCAGCTGCGACAGAGATGTAGGAAACAGAGTATAGAGAGAAAAAGAGGGAGAGAATGGGATGATAGCTACCAAGGAGATGATACGGACGTCCTCATGGTGCAGCCAATAGAGGGGTCTGCACCTGTGGGGAGATCTCAAAGGTCTTCTCCAGAGGGTTGCTTTTTTATTGTTCTTTTTCCAAGGCTTCTGGCCAAAAGGTGGGAAGATTTATGGACTATTGTGAGGGTTGCTCCAAGAAACAGGTGTACAGAACCTGCTGCTCCAGCTAATGCCTGCTCGAGAGCGGTGTACCGTGAAGCACAGCGAGCACCTGCACACAGTCTCTTGGCAAGCATCCACCTTGGCCAGGCCAGAAAACCATTGTCCAGAGCCAACCTGGGTGGGGGTCCTCACGGTCTTCTTGCGACGGTCATGAGGCAAAATCGAGGGAAACTTCGGACCGACCCTTACAACAGGGCGTGACATTCTATTGTGTGGAACGTGCCTTTGACCAGCTCAGATCAGATGTTGCAGCCATGCTCTGTCCCAGCTTCTTGTGAATCCCCTTGCTGTCAGAGCATGGGAAACTGAGAAGTCCTTGATGTCTGGAGTAAGCACTACTGAAGAAAAGCCAAAACACATTGGTCTGTTATCAACATTGTTCTCATACTAAATCCAAAAAACAGTACTCTACTGGCTGCTAGGAAGAAACTTTTTTCTATCCCAGCTGAGAAAAGGACCCCTGTCTGATGTCAGGGTGCCTCACAACTCTCAGACATGCCTTGTCCATGCTTTCACAAGCTTTCAGAGAAAGTACTGGCATTTCTGAGTACTGCTCTTGTTGCTTACTCTGTCTATTTTCTGGGACCACTTGGTGACTTTCACTCAGTAGAAATGTATGTAAGTTTTACTGCCTGCTCTCAGGGGTAGTGTCACAGTAGGTGATTTTACTAGTCATTGTAATGATTCTTTTGTACTGCAGCTTCTTTTAAGACGTGATTTGTTTTCAGATGCCGGTGCTGGAAAGCTTTTTGTTGTTTAGCTGATATGTAGAACCTGAGAAGTCTACCAACCTTTTCTGCTTGAAACTAGGGGTACTTAAGTATTATTGCTCTCTTTCATAAAATTAAGTCAGTAATTACTCATGCATTCTTCAGTGGTAGCTGCCTAGCAACGTGGTTTTTTGGATAGGTTAGATCAAAGTGCTGGCCTGCAGGTTGTATTTTTCTCTTTGGTGGGATGAAGTGCAGTTGTTTTGATGTTAGGTTTGATGGATTTGTTTGCCACTGCATTCATTAGCTTCACATCAAAAAACTGACAGGCTGTTAAATGAAACTTTGGCTTAGATTTTCAGCTTGACTGTTTCAAGACCTGAGTGAAGATATTTTGTTTTTGTGCTGCAGCAGCCTCAAGCAGTTATGACTGTTTCAAAGGAAAGAAAAGTTATTTAATATCTTGATTTACTTGGGTACAAGACTCATTGTCTTGAAGATAGCCATGTCCAGCTTATGTTATCCAACAGTATATTTGTTTAGAAATATATATTGAGACATAATATTTATGATTTAACTAATTTTATCAGAGGAGAGATGATACTTACTGCACAAAAATGCTTCCACCTCTCAAAACTTATTGAGGTAATATTTTTTTTCAAAGAGGATTATATTTAGGTTGCTTTTGTACAATAAAATGTCTGCTCAAAAAGAAGAAAATCCAACTCACTTGTACAATTTTTTTTCAAATGTGTATGAATGAAATTTAAAGGTTTGGGTTTAAAAAATATCTCCTTACCCCAACTGCAGTGTTTTAGTACTGAATGTCAGAAATAGCTATGTGCATATGCCCTTGAGTTATTCACCTATCAACTTACTTTGTTTGATTTGCAGAACTCTTTTTAAACGCTGCATGTTGATGCATTTGATACCAGTCTGCAAAAATACCAGCATTATTCATGCTGTACAAATCAATGTTTTTGCTTGCTAGATCATAATTAGTCACCTTATATCATTGACTTGTCTGCTAATGAAATTTTACAAGGTTTTTGGATCCAGACATGCTTTCCATTTCTGGTCTGGATTGTTAGTACACTATCTCAGAGCAAATCTTGTGCATTCTGCATTTTGACATTTCCCTTCATAATCACAGTGCCACCCTCAGCTTTTCAGTTGTCATGAAATTTTCTCTTTTGTTTTTTTCTTTATTTCTTTTTTTCTTTCACATTGATCTCTTCTTTTTTTTTTTAATCTTACTGCCATCATTTACTGCCTCTGTTTAGTTCTTACATCACAAACTCATGTCCATAGAATAGCAGCTACTACAATTTCCCACTCTAAAACATTGCTGGAGTGGGAGATTGTCCATCTCCCACAGGGCAGTAATTTGCACAGTTCTAGATTTCTAGTACTGTGACATTTTGAATTAAGTTTTAGAAGTAGAAAGAAACAGTAATAATCACAATACTTTTTACCTGTTCTTTTATTCTACCTTATTCTAGTAGAATGATGTTCTATTTTTTTTTTGAACCTTCCCCTTTTGGTAGAGCATCTGGTTGTAAAATCATACTAAATGTCCTATGGTGGTGTTCCTGTGTTCCCACAGTCTTAGCTATGTTATGTGCAAATACTGATGTTATCTGTGAGTAGTGTATTCTGTGGTTCTGAAGTTCTAGTGTATTCTTGTGTATCTTTTCCAACACTACAACACAACTTTTTTCTGTGTGATGTAGAGTACATATAAATAGCATCATGCATGTGTATTTCTAGCACAGGTCTCTCATGCAAGCTGCTGCACTGTTTATTAAATAAAAATTGAACCAACAATACCACTTCTTTCTTACATGCAGTTTTGATTAAGTATGGAGAGGAGAATTCTCTAAAGGAACATTTAAAATGTTGGATTGCATTCTGACAACTGTGAGTGAGTGGAAATGATGGAATCTAATCTTCCTTTTTTCCCCCTAAGTGTTTTCCATGAGGTTCCATTTATCAAAGTAAAAAATGTACCAAGCTGGCATACTTGGTGGATGTTTAGAAGTTTTTGTTTTATAGCAGCTTTCACTTAACAAGGTGATCTTTTAAAAGAAAAAGTCAGTAATTTACAATAGACTTGCCTTTTCAGAGTATAATTTATTGAAAATTCTGAGTAAATCAATACAGTTTGTCTTTCCTTATTTTCTGTGAGAATACAGATTGTATTTATCCTCAATTTGCTGAGGAAAAAGTTTTGCTGCTATGTAAATTTCTGTCTATATATTATTGTCATAGCCTGTAGAGAGAGATTATTTTCATTATGGGTATTTAAAGAAAGTAGAATTTAACTAAGAAATTATTTTCATAAACATGAGGTTCACAAAATAGACTCTTTGGGCTTGAATCAGCTACTGAAACACAGGTGTCTTGACACCCTCTCAGATATTTCTCCTTCTTTTGTTCTAGGCAGAAGAGTAGAAATCTCCAGTCCAGTGTAATATTTAGAGCTCAGTTAGACATCATATGTACCAGAACGTGATTCAGGTGTCAGTGCATGCCTGGGCAATTGAACTGAGTTACCTGTCATTGTATTCCATTTATTTCTACCCGTCGCAAATGTGAGACTCATCCTTAAAATTAACTGCATTCTCGTACTCTTGAGAGGAAGTCAATTGTCTAGCCTTGCTAGATTAATTTAGCATTTTGGCACTGGGTGGTAACATGTTGTGTTAGGCCAAAAAGTGACTTAAATGTTAGGGTTAAGTGCTCTTAAAACCGCCAGCCCCCAACCTTTCTTCTTATAAAGCAAAACCTCCAAATACTGCTACTAGTGCTAGTTAATTTATTCGTTTATTTAATTTGGAATCATTTTAACTCTACATTTGATCCCTGAGAGTGTTCAACATACTAGAAACCCTTCTGCTGTGTTCCTCCATGCGGTTTCCATTGTCTTTGATGTTGTTTGGATCTCAAATGTGTCTTTTCTTGTTAGTTAGTGGGTTTTGTTTGATTGTTTTTTCTTTCATATTTTTTTTTCATTTTTCATTTCTTCTGTATATAGAGATATAACTTCGTATAAGGATGAGTTTCACTCAGTTAACTAATGTGTCTGCTGGAACTGTCTAAACCTCTGCTGGTCCTGCAGTTGGTACTGTGGTAGTACCAACTACAGGAGTTGCTAATTTGGCTCTGGCCAAACATTGTAGAGATAAGCATGTGCTTGTAATTTTCTCTCTGTTTTTCTGAGAGTCTGGGGAATATTACCTGAAAATGAAGAAGAGTAGCAGTGTCATAGATTTGAAACACATGATTTATTAATTTCCTGCTTTTGAAAGAAAACACTGTAAATATAAATGTACAATTCAAAATATTTAGAGTAGTATAGAAGGCATCTATGAATATAGAGAGAATATATGAGAGAAATACATTATATACTCACATCCTATGGTAACTACACCAGAGTAAAGAAAGTGTAAGCATTACTTCTAGTACCAGTGAGCTTATGTAGCAGATACATGAAACAGGAGCTGAACACAGCTGCATGTTTAGTCTCCCCACTGTGCTTGCTACTTGAATAAGTAGGACTTCGTATGCTACTAGTTAGAAATTATTAATCTCTGAATGTCTTGAAAAGGGTCTTAAATGAACTGTTGCAGTGGTATGATTTTGTGTAAGACCCAAAAGAAAACATACCACTATGCTTTACAAAAAGGAGGAGAAATCATTTTCTGAAATGTTTTATAGGAAAAAAATGAGTTAAGACCTTGTGCTAGTGTGGTTGTATTCAGTTTTTAAGGTTTGTCTTTCTGCCTGAAGTGTGAACAACCTTTACATTGCTGTGAAAAAAGGTAGAATCAATTACCTTGAAGGTGTCATGTTTTTCTGACAATATTTAGTCACCTCTCAGCTCAGGTAAAATATTAACCCAAAAAACCCCCACATTAAAGTTTTAGAGAAAGTGCACTTCCATATGATTCATTACAAGGTCTTGCGTTCATCCTGAGAGTGAAATAAGTTACTTCTTTCTTTTATAACTATTGGAATCAAATAAGTGCAGTTAAGACCGACAATCTGTCTGCACGTAATATGTTCTCATATGTTCAGCAACCTTATCAGATAAATTACTATCTTTCAGATCTTAACAACAAAATCACCTGATCTCACCTTTGCCATGTAACATCCCACATTCTTGGAATTCTGAGGGAAATTTTTGACCTGAAGTTTAATATATTTTTATGTGTTTACATGTAAAAAAACATAATTTGCCCGAGGAAGCCAGAACAGTGCTTGCTTCTAGAGGGCGCTCCAGTTTGAAATATTAAGCACAACTGAATGAAAAATAGAAAGATAGTTTATCTTGTTCTTATTGTGCTTATAGCTGGGTTTTCCAAACTACTCCAACGAAGTTACTTCAGTTACTTATGCTGAATATGTTAATATAGTTCAGTAAATACAGTGTTTCAGTGGCTTTTTCAAGGTTGTTGAGAACAATCACGATATGTGAAAAAGACACAGACGTCTGGGTATTTTCATGCATTACTATGAGTGCTGTGGGATAAACCTATGATACTTTTGTTTCCAGTGGATTAGGGAAGAATAAAAACTCTTAAAGGGGCAAGTTACAATAAAGTAACCCCACAAAATCCGCTTCTCTATGTTCTTCTCCTCTTTTTATATAGGTAATTAGAGGTTGTTGATATACTGGGATTCGTGTATTAGCCATTAAGTTGTTATTTAGGATATAAGAATCTGTCTTATAGTCTAAGATTGTACAAGATGTTACTAAAAAAATCTAGGTAGGTGGCATTTAGTATATCTGTTGAATGTCTTTGACAGTTAATACTTTGGCAGATGTTTCTGAAGTTAAAATAATTCCAGTACTTTATTGTAAATCAGGTTAGTTGTTGGTTTCTATGTTCTTTACGTGTATGAATGAAATATTTCAACTTAGATGGTTTAAATTAGTTTTAATGCTGGAATTTTAAATTACACTGAAACAATGAAACAATGTGCTGGGTGATGCTGATGTTCTGTGAGCCTTATTGGATAGTTGAGTGGGTAGTGGGGTTTGAGTGAGTCTACATACAATACATTCTGGCAAAATCTTCAAAAATTATTCATAGTTACATTTCTTTTTTGTGTGGATGAGATATAAAAGTAGAGGTGACTTCATGTTGTGTTGAAGTTTTGCTGAAGAAATTTCATGCACTTAAAATCTGTAGAGAATTCTACCTTGGCCAGAAGCGAGCCTTTTATCTGTTCTTCATGTCTGATTCCTTTAAGGTGTAATATAGTTTCAAAGGGGTAATAAGAAGAGGATAAAGAAAGAATGTGCTAGACCTTGCTGTGAATAAAGTAAGGGAAGAATGTTTTCATTGGACAAAAGAATAAGTTGTTTCTGTCAGGGTCACTGTATTTTATACAAGTTTCATGATGGGTAAAGATAAAGGCTATTGTTTACTTTAGGGAGGCAAAATCTTAACATAACTAGAAAACCCTCAAGGAGGACAGTATAACAAACACAGGTGCCTGAGTTAAAGTCTGCCTATCACGTCAGTTGTATCTGTGATTATAAAGCAACTTGGAAGTGGTGGAATTACCAAAATGGTTTTGTTCTGAAAAAATCTGTTAAAGAAATACTAAGAGCGTTGTGATAAAAGTGAGATTCTTGAAAAGAATACAGAGTATTTCTACAAATAAGTGTTTGGTAACATTTTTATCAGATGTGGCATCAGGATGACAAATAGTCAAAATAACAAAAAGTTAGAAAATGTTAGTGTTGAAATGGAATTGCCATACATGGAATATAGCTGCAAAAAGATAATGATGATGTTAAAGATATTATGTGCTAGAGTTTGCAGGGAGTAAGAATATGACCATTTTCATTTTGCTTGATGTGGTTTGAGTTGGCCTCAGTGTTACACTGGTTTAACTGAAAGCTGACTTGGTCAAGCAATGTTGTGAACAAATTACACAGGATTTTATTTTTAGATTTTTATTCAAATGTGGTTAAATTGTGGGTTTGGCTAAATTTCAAATTTTGAGATAGGGAGTAGACCATTCATTTCAGATAGAGAAGCTGTGAATAAAGATGAGACCTATATTAAGCTGCATCATATGACTAGGTCTGTATAGTAGCAACTATCTTCAACTCAGTTTCAGTCGATCCTCTGCCCCACAACAGAGGAAGAGTGTGTGTGGGAAAGATGCAGGACCTATGAAATAGAGAGAGAGAGAAGAAGCAGTGAAGAAAACAGACGTGCGTTCCTGAGGCACTGAAAGTGTGGTCTTGAGAAAAGTGAGAGATCTAAATGACTGAAGGAGGTGCACATAGAATTTCCGTGCTTGCTATTTCAGTGCTTTTTCTGTTTGATCACAATTGTTAATAGATGAGAAATATTTTTTACCTGTGTCCTAACAGATTAGTCCCAAAGAAATACCTACCTGCATCATTAATTTAATTTCCCACAAGGAGTGGTGTCAAATGTTGTTTAATACCCTGAACAAGAATAAGTAGGGTATTAAAAGTGAAATAGTTAAATTTATACAAAATCAGAAATACTTTGTTGAATTTTTTTTAAATAAAATGGACTTCAGTACAATAACCAGATATTGGGTTTTTTCTTAATGCAGAAATGGTATGAGAGTTTGGGATGATTGTGCCTTTAAAATTGGACTGCCTTGGTCTTGTTCCAAATCTGGAGAGGAAAAATTTTGAGGTTTTCTCTTAAGCTGTAGCAGGCACATTTAAAATGAAGTTTTCATAGAGTTTGATTAGAAGGGAGTAAGTTAGAATTAAGTTGTAAGTAAAGTCCTTGTTTTTAGTAAAGGTTTGTATTCTGCATAATCGAGTGTAATTGCTGGTGCCTTAATAAAGCAGTGGTGATATGGGCCCTTGTATATTCTTATTCTGTTGACAACTACTTGATCCCCACACATCTACACAGTACAAGCCTTGTTAAACCAATGTCAAATTCTGGACAAAGGCACTTTGTTTTCTGATTGTATCATACACAATCCTGCAGATTTGATATTTGAAGGTAAGAATTAGGGACTCAGCACAGGTATGTTTATGGGGCTTTTCTTCTCATAATTCTCTTTGCCGTAGCAGTTAAAAATTGTATGTGTTTTACTTGTCACTATTT
>VWZS01001942.1:67151-132254 GCA_013397075.1 Rhabdornis inornatus | reverse complement strand
GGCTCCACAGAGACGTGGGTAAACTGTGGAAGCTAAACTCACTTCGGGCTTGATAGTCAATTGCTGTTCCCTTAATATGCAACCAAAAATATGCTTTAACCATGCAGGACTCACAGTAATCTTTGAACCAATCATGTATTGTGTCATACTTAAGATAATTTTCCTTATGGTTTTTCCAATCAGCAGGTGTGGAAACATAGGCGGCACTTATTGTCTTTAAGTAAGGTGTAGCATTTGCAGGAGACACTCTGCTTTCCTGCACCTTTCTCCATAGTTCTCTCACAATAGTGTAGTCAATGTCTTTGTAAGCTGCTGTTTGACCTTGCTCATGGCTAACCAGACATGCAGTAATAATGGAGGGGTCTTGGTCCTGATTCCATGCAGACTTCAATTGTATCACTTGGGCGTTATTTACAGGTGTTGGTTCTGAGGGATAGACTGTTTCAGGAGAGCTATTCAAGGTAATCCTCTCCTCAGGGGGTGGTATGACCATGGAGTGGCTCTTGGCAAGTGTTACATGGGGGCGCTGTTTCGGCAGGGTCCCCAGCGGGGGAAGGGGAGTTAACAGCATTCCAGGAGCCCAGCATGGGCAGGGGGTTTCAAAGAGTCGGGGGCAGCTATGTCTGGGGGGCTAGTACAGGCCGAGAGGACTGCTGCTAGGGAAGCAGCCGTGGGGGAGGCTTGTGCAGGGGGCAGGAGGCAAAGGAGCTTCTGTGAGAGGAGTAGGCAGCGGAGGGGGCAGGCAGTGGAGGAGCCACAGCACCCTGGGGAGCCTCTAATGTGCGGGAGGCATTGTGTGAAGGGGCCTCACCGTGGGAAGCTGGCACTGGCGGTCCAAGGGAGGCAGCCTGTAAGGGCGGCTGAGAATGCGAGTCTGTGTGAGTTTCTGTAAGGGTTGCTGTAATAATCCCCCAATTTGAAGGTGCCTGGATGTATCGGCATCACCAGCACTTGCAGCTTCAAAAAGTTTTGCCCTGCTATCTGTCAGGTGTCCAGCTGAAAAATACTGGTTGAGAGGAAGTCTTCTAATATGCATGGACATCCAGTCCAGCAAAGCAAGTAATTTGCATTGGAAATGTCTCTGTTCTGCCATTGTAAAAGCAGCTGTAAATTCCTTAGGGTCTGCTTTTGCTCAGCTGACATCTTTGCTCCCATGAACAACCCCATTGCTCACCTCAGAGTGATGAGTGCGTGTGCTTAGAGTCCATAAGGTGCAGGTGAGTGTTGTTTGTGGTGTCTGGGTCTGCCATCTGGCTCTGCCACTGGGGTGTGCTGCCTGGGGCCGCTGCCAGGATCCTCTGCCAGGGTCTGCTGTTGAGATCTGCTTCCTGGGGCTGCTCCTAGGGCTGGTGGAGTTTCAGTCTCGGTCTCTTCACTGTAGGTCAATCTTCCGCGTTCAGGCGCCAGTTGTGAGTGAGGGTCCAACTAGGATCCAACTGAGAGCAGACTGGAGCCACTGGGATCCCACTGGGAACAAACTGGGATCCAACTGGAATCCAACTGGAAACCAGCTGGAGCCAAATGAGATCCAACTGGGAACAAACTGGGATCTCACTGGGAACAAACTGAAATCCAACTGAAGCCAATTGGAATCCAGCTGGGAACAATGTGGGATCCAGCTGGGATCAAACTGGGATCCAACTGGGAACAAACAGGGATCCAACTAGTGCCATTGGAATCTTACTGGGAACAAACTGGGATGCAACTGGATTGGGCATTGCATGGAGAGCTGCTGCAGAGGCGACCTGGAGGGTGAGCACAGGCCAGTTCCAGAAACTGGAACACACCCTGCTGCAGGGGCTTGGGTTGGTCTCCACAGTCTCAGGCACGTGCCAAAGCTGGTCATCACAGCCTTCACAAAATTCATATTTCTGCAGGTAGATATCATGCATTCAGATCCTATTAAAATACATAATACAGCGTTTCATACTATACTCTCAGACTCAAAAGGAGGAGGAGACACCAGAGGAAGATAGATGGAGTTTCAAGAACATCGTTGATATAGTCCTGCAGATAGTAACCCTATATTTAGGAAACATTTTGCTGTGGTGTTCTTTCAGGAGTACCTCTATAGCCATCCTGAGCAATATGATCCAAATTTGGGCCCAGCCCTTTCCCTCAGGGCTCATGCCCAGGGTGGGTGGGGCTGCACTTGCGGCTCCTTCACACCAGCTGTGCATTCAGAGGTCTCCAGCTGATTTGGGTTTATCACAGTGGTGAGAAGGGCTGCACTTCCATTTCCAAAACCTTAAAGCAAAAGAGACAAGGGTAGTAACAGGGATGACTTCAAGGCATGCTCCAATTTCTTCTGCCACACTGCAGGGGAAAGGTGGGAGCAGAGAAATGAAGAGTAGGGAAACAGAGCAGTGGCTCCCAGGGCAGTCCAGAGAATAAAAGAAGGCTTACATAGCCTGAGAACAGAGTCTCACAGCTTCTCAGGCAGGAATCCTGCAAAGGTATACCTGGAATTGATTTGTTGTGTTGTTTGCTTATTTTTAATTTTCTTGTCTCTTGATAACTAAAAGTTCCAATCCATCTTTTTTTTATATTTGTTTGTTTTGGTTTTTGTTTTTCTTATCCATGGAAAACTAGAATCTCACCTTAGCTTTTTTTTGTGTAATCCACATCATGACTGCCACCATAATTTACTTACCAGACAACCAGAATCCCTACACATTTTTTGTTTGCACTGCTGGAACTTGTGCCAGCTGTGTTATGCTCATTATGTGCCCATAAGATGTGACATGGATTGGCTGTAGCTGATGTCAAAGGACTGCAAGGAGGGGTGGAGGAATCAATTCTTCATTCCTTAGTAAGAAGGGAAACAGAAATACTGAGGTGGGTTTACACCAATTCTGCTACTATGGGTTTATGGCACATTGTAATACAATTATCTACAAGCAGGAAATCAGCAGGCTGCTGAAAAAATGGCAGCAGGGGGCTGAATAAGCTATCCCTGGTGCTGAGGGGCAATGGATTTCATTTGTCCCTAAGTTGGTAGGGATCTCATTCTCTGGTAAGGTAAATAAACAAATTGCAGGTAAAATAAATCTACACACATCCGTGTTGAGGCAATCTGACTGACTAGGTGTCTGGATGTTGTGTGCATAAGAATCTCTAACCAAATACTGAATTCTAATTGACTTTCACAAGTCAATTCATACTGGATTTCGCAAAGGCAGTTGTCAATGCTCTGGTTGAACAGCTTATTGAATTAGGAGAAAGTCGCTCACTATTCTGAGCAGACTGCATTCTGAAAGAACAGGTGAAACAGCTAAAAAATTCCATCAAATATGACTTAGCAGGGAAAGGATTTATAAAAATTCCATTGTAAATAGAAGCATATTGTTCTGATTTTACTTCCATTGTTCTGTAAAATTAGGATGACTTTTATAAATAATGAACAAATGAATTTTTGTTTATTGAACTTAAGAAATGATTTTTTCTTTACAAATGGCCTCATAGATTAAATACTGTTTATATATTTCAGAAAGCTGCAGGTGAGCTGTGGAGAGTTCTGTTTAAATCACTGCAAGTGATTTATAAATCACTTCTAAATTGTTTAAATCATCTCCAGCTCATAAGATAGGAAACTCTTTTTGTTAGAGAAGCAGCTAACTATGTATTTTTATACTTGAAATATCTGATGCTTTGAATAATACATGACATTTGAATGTTTATTTTGCACTTGGGACCCAGATCATTTACTAATCTTTGGGGATATTGGGACTTGACATCCAGCTCAGCAGCTTGCTTTATGCAGTAACCATCTCCAAGCAACTTAAAGAACATCAGCTGTGAGGGTCACTTCTAAATCTTCCTGTCTCTAAAGTTAAATTATTTGAATAAATACTATAGTTTGCAATAAGATGAAAAATGTGTGTTTAAGGAAGCTTTCAAAATGGCTTAGTGAGATGTAAATTGTCTGTGATGGAGTGGAAATGAAATGAGGTGCTATGATGGTACCTTTTTGCTGTGGAAGTGTGAGCCTATTGTTACTCAGGAATGACAGACTTCATTGTCAGGAAAAAAAGAGATTCCATAGAGCAAGGAGTTTCTGACAGTGCAAACCAGCACCATTCATTTTGCAAGTCAGCACAGCCTTCAATCATGTTTCTGAGTTTCATGCTGGATGCTCTCATTACAGTTTTCTTTTCACTGACTCATCTGGAAAATGTGGAGATGCTGAGCAGTTTACACCACCTAATCCCTCAGGCTAGGGAATAGAGCACAAAACAGTGCACATCACATACCCCCTTAATCTTTTTATGATATCCATCTTTAATATGCATCATTATGGCACACAAGAAACCTGACTGCAGAGCAGTCATGCATGCAGAGCACATGGCACCAGTTGCTCAAAAGTGGGCCTGTGGGTATTTCAGGCTGAGTGGGCGGGTGTTTTATTTATCGCGTGGATATGACAACTCTCTTCATGTAGTAGGTGAATGCAGTAACTGCTGTTCCACCACTAATATTTAATGTAGTCAAAGAAAAAATACATTTTTTTGCATTATTTGTTTTTATGTGTTCTGCTCTGGTATCATAATGGATTCTGAAAGCCATGGTGAATTTTTCAACTGTTTTCCTGGAAGTGCTCTAATAGCACAGTTAACACAGTTGAATTATTTCACCATGTAAGAAATTTCACTCCATTTTCTGCTTTCCACATTCATACAGTTTATTTTCATCAGGTACCAGCTTGCTGTCCAGCAAACTTCATTCCATATTGATTTGTGATGAGGCAAAAAGACAAAAGAAAGCAAAAAGAATAGGAAAAGAGTAGCCAAAAAAAGAGAAGCCTTAGACCTCCTTCCTTTATGTGGTGGCCTGGATTGGCTGAAAGATAAGTGTTGTAATATATATGAAAGTAGTTCCTCTAGTACAAGCAGTATAAATTTATTTCTGTCCCTTCTCAGTATGGTATTTGTTTACTAGATTTGGATAGTTAATACATTGTGACAGGAGTCATGATTCAGCAGAAAATATTTTCTAGTTGAAAAACCCATGTGACCAATAGCTGGTGAAAACTAAAAACAAGCAGAAAGTTTGTTTGCCCACTCTCTCTTAAGTGCCTCACTCCTGGTATGCTGCAGGCTCCGACATTCAGACCATGCCTCTGTTCAGAAGGGTTTGAGCTTGTGCTGTGCCTGTTTACACACTGTTAGTTACAACGCTCACACTCTGCCAAGGATGAGCAATTTTCAACACTGCCATGCTGCAATGCTCTTCAAAATAAAGGTTCTGATCATATAAGCTGCTGAAATGTTCAGATTGTCACAGCTGCTGAGGACAGCTGTGTTACACCGTGTCAGAAACATGCGAAACACACTCGAGGACTTGCAGCATGCACCATTTGTATTGGTGGGAGTTTGTTATGTGATAACAGATCACTATCCTTTAAGAACCAAAATTGCCAGATTACCTTGTTATAATAGCAAGCAACTTATGTGAGAAAGTCTAATGTGGAGAGCAAAAGATCATTTAGAAGAAAGATGTTAGGAGCAGTCAGCTTTTTACTTTTTGTCTACTGATGCATGTACTTACATCTGTCTTATCATTAAAAGCTCTCCATCAAAACAGTTTTCCAGACAGGATTTCCTAAGATGTTGATTTATAAATCAGATACAAATTTGCACAAGATCACTCTGACTCAGCTTTGAATCTGACCTAAAAGTATTTCTTGTCATATGGAAGCAAATTATGGTGGAGCAGTAAAACAACAGAAACATTGCTGAAGAACATTGGTGCTATTCTTGGCACTGGGATGCTGCTGAATGTCACAAAAAAATGACAGATCAGAAACTGGTGACTAAAAGAAAATAGGAAACCAGTATCTTAGATTGCCTATATTTATTAAAATATACTCTGCCTGGATTGTAAAAATACAAGGTAGTTTTGGCCATCTTTTTTCACACAGGAGCATGAACACTACTACAAACCCTGCCATCTTCAAAGCATGACAGGTACTAAGACCTATCAAATGAAGTTGCTTTAGCATGTCATAATCTAATTTTGAAATTGAGATTTAGAAGTTAATATTCCCTTCCATTCAAATAATCACCTGGAAATCTGAGCCATTTTTATACTTCTATGTACACTCTGTTTGTTTTTACTCTCCATAGAAGGAAAGACGAGAAAGGTGAAGGATGGGTGTGGGGACATCAGCCTAGAATTGGAAATGCTTTGTATTATCTGGTAATCTCATATGCATTATATGCAAACACTATAGCAATCCATCAATGCTGAAAGATCTACAAACATTTCAAAGATGACAGCTTTAATTCCAGTACAAAGTGTATTCCCAAATGCAGCTCATGTCCACAAGATATCAAGAAAATAGGTGTTGTGGTTTGTCTTTGAGGGTTTTTTTTAAATTACAGTACATTATTCATAGACGAGAATAATGGTTGTTTGGGGAGGAGATGGCTGATGTTTTTTTCCTTGGGAACTGAATAAAATCTCTGAGGATGGCCAAGAAAAACAATAACAACAATTAAGTTGATGTGATTTAAACTCTGGAGAATACTTTTTCCTTTCTACATCCTTTCCCCTTTTTGCAGGTTTGGTACAACTGCTGGCAGAGAAGGTTAAAAGTTTATTGCTATGGACAGGGATACAGTAGCTTCAAAGTCCTGGAACATTGACATGATAAGTCTACCAATCTCCCTATGTAGGAAGTAGGGATCTTGAAGTAGGAAAAGGATGGACCTGCTGGATAAAAAAAGAGAAAAGGAACTGTTATTTTATAGTTTTCTATCCTCATTATCAAGCAAAGCCCAAACACCTCTGCCACTGAACTGTACATCAGGACAAACCCCATAGCAAAGATGTGATGGTCTTGGTCGTGAAACTGGAATACCAGAATACAAAGAGTATCTGTCAGGTAAACTGGCTTAGTTTATCTGTGCAAATAAAATAAATTTATTAGGTTCACATTACACCTTCTGGAGTTCTCAGAGCACCATCTGTTTTTAAGCAAACAATTGCAACTCATAAAGTAGTATACCTACAGTGATTTACAGAGAACAGTTCAGACCTTTACCCCAAGTATGATGACAGAAAATTACATACTTTTCTAAATCGATGCTTCCTAGAGAGTCAGGATCAATGCAGATGTCCTTTGCATTCTTTAGTATTGCATCTATTCCTAAATTGGATTAGATTAAATAATATTAGATTGATTGATAATACAACACATATCTTTTATCTCAATTTGACTAAACAACATTTGCAATGCTACTAAAGCAATGTTTTTTCATTTGAATCTTCATGTACATAGCTGGAGATTCAACTGAATTTCTATTTCTTCTTTGTCCTGCCACTGCCTTTTATGAAATTTATTTGGGTGTGTGAAAATGGAAGACTCTGACATGGAATTAATTCAGAACAAAATTAGGGAGAAAAGTGGGAAAGAACATGTTAAGTGTCTCCAATAACCCTTTCTCTTCTTGGTACATAAAAAGGAAAAATCTCTGAAGCACAGAAAGTAAAAGAAAGTTCTTTACTGATAACTGCACTCACCCCTAAAGAATCAGGCTGGTATCAATATTTCATCAGGTCCCTTCTAGTATAACTTTCTGGGCCTTTCTAGTATAGCTTTGATACTGCTGTATAATGGCAAGTTTTTGTGTAAAAATGGTCCTCCTCTTTTAATGCCTGGTAATGTAAATCTAAAAAATGTTGTGTTCTGACTGGTTGTCCTCCTATTTAATTATTTAAAAAAAATAATCTAAATCAGGTTTTCCATCAGGAACAGGTGCCTCAGATCCCAGAGACTTTTGTATTGTACATGACGGAAGAAATAATCCAGCCAAATACAGATGGCTTGGTTTTATTCTGCAGCAGTAGTCAGCAGTTATATTATCCCTGGTACTATTGTTGTAGGAGATTCTGAAAGACAGACTATCTGAAGATGAGGTTCTGAATTAAAAATGTTGATCTAAGGCTATTGTGAAATTAATTTGAGCTTGTATCTCAGTTCTAGTAAGTAAGTTCTGAGAGAGTGGTTATGTGCAAATACTTGTGATATTTCAGAAGTCACACAGGTATCTTGCCAGTTATAAATCTGAAAACGATTGGATTTCAGGGGGAGGAAATTATGTGATAAGGTGAGTCATCACATTTCATTTATAGTGTAGTTAAGCTGAGATGTCAGGATTTATGAATGTTGTTGGAAGGGTCTGAATAGTTTTCATAGAAATTTTATAACATTGGTGTGCATTTAAACTTCACTCTCAATTCTTCACTTCTCTTTTTTAATGCAATATTCCAGCCTTTCATTCTTACAACAACTGCCACCAAAATCAAAATCAATTATTTAGGGCCAAACATTTGTTGGTGTGGTTGTGACTGAAGGAAGAATAAAAAAAAAAAAAAATTCACATCCATCAGAATGTTACCAGTATGACTTGAAGCAGGAAGGGCAAAACCACGGGAGGCAAAAAAGTCCGTGAGCCTTTTTCCATGTGGCTGTCTTCAATGGAAGTCTAACAAGCCTGAGACCCAATGGTTTGGAGAATTGTGCCATCATCAGAAATATGGTTTCAGATACACTGATTTAGTTCCTATCTCTGCGTTTCTCTGTGGACATGTAAAGTATAGAGCCGTGCAAAGGATTGGGCAAATGGTCACAGGGAGCTTGGAGCTGCACCCGGAGCTGTGGAGGAAGCGATGCTTCATTCGATCTTACTCTGAACACCTAATTCTTTAAAAAACAGAAGTTATCCCCCAGCAAGATGTTTGGTTAGTCCCTTGATATCAGCAGGCTTCTGAATACCCCAGCCATTGCTTTCTCTTCTGCAATAGGATTTCTTCCACAAATGGCTGAGGAAGTTGTAAAGTGCTGTTATTTCTCTACATTATCTCAATACTAACCTACAAAAGAGGATGCACCATAAACTGTCCAAATGGAACATAATATCCTTTCCAATTACTAGGATAAATACATTATTTTTAACCCTAGACACTAAAGCCTGTCTGCAAATTTAGCAATATAATTTAAAATACCTTTTTGATATTTGCAACTTAGGCAGGATAGTTTAGTGGCAGTTTTAGATGACAATTGCAAAGTTATGTCAGGATAAAAAAATTACTACAAGAGCAGATGTCCTAAGGGTGTAACAGACTTTTGCTTCTGGTGTAATCCAAAAAAGGGTGAAGGTGTGAAACTAAAAAGCAACTGGGGAAGTTTGAGAAGGAAAGCAGGGAAGCAATCACCAATCTTTGCAGAACCTGTTAAGCAGTAATTAGCAGGAGTTCAAATAACATGCTCTCCCAAATGATTTGTTCATTCATGGCCACAGAGATTTAAAACTGATACCCACAATTGCTACCATCATGCTCAGTTTGTACTTTTCAATAGTGTTTTAGAACTGGCATATTTCTAATATCAGTTTGCAAGTAGATTCACATGAGACAGAGTTGGAAAGAGCATCTTTCCCTTGCTGAAGAGTTCAGCACTTTTATATGTAACTGTTTAAAGCTGAGAGGTAAAGAGTAGCTAAGGTTATTGAAGAAACCTGCTGTCTTTTTCCCCATAGGGTAACATTCAAACATGACAACTAGAGCATCAGCCTCTAGTTCAAATCTTTTGGGAAGTGGCATTTGCTCAAAACTTGAAGGAATAGAGAATAATGACAAAAAAAAAGTTAAATTTATATGCAATATGGCAACTAAACCCCAAAAGATTAATAAATTGAAAAATGAAATGTTCTGGTGCACACACCTAGTACAGTTAAAAATACTTGGAGCAATTTAATAGATACATTTAGATTCTATCTGACTTGTTTCTTATCATCAATGTTAAAATACTTAATAAAAAACCCAAAACAAACCACAGACACACATTCAATTCTGTGCTGGGTTTCCTGCAGTTGGGACCCCTTCTGGCTGCATTTCATAGTTGCATATGAGATTATGAACAAATTTGGAGGGCTGAAAAGTATGGTGTTAAATGTCCTACTCACAGGCACTGATTTGAGAAATAAAACAAGAAATTTACATTTCAAAGCAAGCAAGGACTCGAAATATTAATGAAAAATAGATCATTTCATCCATATTTCACCACTGTGTGTGGTGTAATGTGTATCATTCTGAAAGGATGAATTAACAGGTATAAATCAGCAAAGCTGCTCCAATTTCAATATATAATCTTTGAGGAGCAATCTGGGAAATGTCAGAGACAAGACTCTGGGGAAAAAGCAGTAGTAAGAAATGGCTTGGAGTGAACTGTAATAGTCACCCAATGATCTGAAGATTAATCCCTCACAAATTGTTGGGATTTTTAAGTCAGACTTATTGACCATGGTTGAGTAAATGCTATATTGTCCCAAGGAGAAGTATGGTCATGCATAAAAGCATTTCTGTTAATGGTATAAGCCTTTTAAAAAAAAAATCCTGGGAAAAAAACAAAAAAACCCAAAACCCAAAAAACAACAACAACAAAACGAAACAAAAACAAACAAAAAACCCACAAAAAACAAAAAACCAAACGAAAAAAAACCACACCAAAACAAAAAAAAAAGTATGCTTCTGTGGTTTAGAGTTAATTGAGCTTTCCCAGTGGGGGAAGTTCAGAGCAGGACTTTGTAGAATGATTAAAGACACCTGAACTATCTTTGCTTATGTCCTGTGGAAGCTCTAGGGATTCCTAAGTAGATCTGGGTGAAGTCTCCAGCAGTGTCTCCAGTGGAGAGTGAGTGTATCACTAACCCATCTTTGTAGTGAGGTCATTTTTGTGGGACAGGTGTTTATGTATTCTTGAAAAACACTCTTCTCATTCTACTTTTCAACATTGTTAATCATTAGTTTTAACTTCTCAAAGCAAAAGATATTTGGCTATCAATAAAAATGGTTACAATTCTGAATTCTTTTTTTTTCCTCTTATTTTTTTCTAGTTTTTCTTTAGTCACAACTGAATATCGAATTTCTTGCTCAAGAAATTAAACTGTTGTGTAATAAGGCAGGTAAATGAGAGCTCCTGCTAGCTCCTGTCACATGGATGTGTTGATGCAGCAGCTCTGCTATGTCTGCATGCTCTGTGGGCTTTAGGCTCTTCTTTCTCCCTCCTTGTACACCACAAAGCTGTAGAAGACACAGGTTAAGGTAATTATACATCCTAAAACCCTGAGTTTCTTCCCTCACCAAAGTATAAACATGTTTTGCACGGAGCTGAAATTTTGTATTTAGCTGTGTCTTTTAATTAAAGAAAAACTTATTTAATTCAATGGACTACTTTGGTCATGTGTTTGTTTTTTTGTTTGTTTGGGGTTTTTGTGGCAACATATCTTCTCTCCAATATTTGCAAACCATGCCAAGGTTTTCAAAGCAAGCATAAAGTTATGCTGATCCTGGCTTAGGAGATCTTTTCATAAAGGCAAGAAGCAGTAGCAGTAAACAGTTTTACAAAACTACATTTACAGGAAACATTTTATAGGATTCTAAAATTAAACTTGATTGAGGGCATTTGTTAAAGAGCTAAACAGATTAGAGGAACTTAATAGAATATTTTAAGCACTTTAAAAGGAAGAAAACAGATCTTTCCCCTTGTACAGTTATCTTGAAAAGCCTTTTAAATAAATAAAGCTATGACATTTGATATAATTAGGTTCAAAACCTATCATGAAATGGTATCCATTTAAGGCCTTCTGTTTAACAAACTATCAGGGCTTTGGATTAGGGGAAGAAGTGAATTCTGGTGAACAATTAAACAAATGCCATCTCTTTACTTGATCCACTTTTATTTGTTTAGCGAAGAAAACATTAATGGAAATGCAGATACATTAGGACATTATGATAACTAGTACATTAATAATGCAAATAGCTTAAGAAGGTTAATTACTTCTCAAATGGGTAGTTACTGTGTAATGTTCTTCCTTTGCAAAATACACCAACTCATTCAAAGATAAAAGCAATTCCCTTTTTTTTTTTCCCCTGCAGCTACTCTTGAAATATACATAAGCATTTTGAGCTGTTGAGATTGAAAAAAATTATCAGTCAACAATTATAGGCTGAAGTCCAACATTCAAAGATCAGGAATACATTATCAGTGAAAAATCTTTGGCCTTTGTACAGCATCAAAACCAGACAATTATTTCTGTGACTGCTAAAACGTGCTTTTCCCCAAAAGGCCAAATCATAAGCACCACATTTGAATTTCAGATGATTATTGCTGCTCTTGAAGACAATTAAACCACAATAACTGCTCCCTTGGTTTGCATGAATGCATCCTCTCAGTTTTAACATTGTTTGAGATCCAACATATGAAGTCAACTGTCTTTGTTAGATTCAGATATATAACTGAGTTGCTTTTTTGGGTTTAAACTGAAGTATAACTCTGATACCTGGGACTTCAACATATCTACTCTTTCATTAATTACTGACAACAAGAAAAAAAGTTTCAGTGTATCCTGCCACAGAGCAGAGCAAAAGTCAAGTTCTGCTGCAGTGAAATCAGCGTTTGATGGAACAAGTCATACAATGAAATTATATGCAAGTTTCCAAAGGAAGCTCACTTTCAGGCTTTTTATTTACTCTTAGGTTTGCAATCACTGCTTTTAACTTCAATCTCTCATAAATTTTCTAAGATTTCCTAAGCCACAAGCAGAAAGAAGCCATCCAATACTTCAAACAAGAGGGAAGCTAACTTTTGTAAAGTGTTGTGGTAGGAACCAAGGTCACACTGCTCCTTCCAGTTACTAATCAAATGTGGGTTGGAGAAATCTCCCATCCAAGCTGTCTGTTGTCCTTTTGCAGAGGGTGTTCTTGCAAATTAGCGTTCTTTCTGTAGTCCTTACTGTATATTCCTAGTTATTTTCTCCATGGAAGGCTCAGTTTTCCTTACTTTGGTCCACCTATCAGTCAAGTTTGCAAGAAGTGACATATTTAGGTATTTTCCTAGCACAGTCTCATGCTCCAATATACAGGTACGAGGTGGGCTCTTGATGAGCACTGAGCTCTTCAACCTCCACCAGACCTTTCACCACTCAGGGCTGATTGATGACAGCAGTAAATGAACAAACTCTCTGCTCAGAGGAGCAACCCAACACTACAAAAGGTGAAATCTAGCTCTGAAACACTTCCAAGTAATTATAAATAATGCATTACCTCAACTTCGGGGTTAGGATCTTTGTTAAAATATATATAATTATTGGCATCTATGCAGGGCTGGGAATGCTCTATATGCTGGTTATAACCTTGGAAAACAGAGGTTTGGTTCCCTTCAACACTTCAGAAAATCATGCACAATGAATGTCAATATGCAGCTCTAATAACAACAAAAATTAGCCCTGAGCATTGCTGTACTTAATAGCAGCTGCTAATATAACAATCTTCATGGATCAGTTCAAATTACACATTCTTAGACATTTTTCTATGAAGATTTTTCCCACACTTTTTAATTGTGGATTCTAAGATTTCCTGCATCCTGCTAACAATATGTGTTTTGTGCATTTTCCTAATATTGACATATCTAAATCTGACTGTCTATGGCTCAAAGGATTTTAAAAGACTCATATTTTCTGCTATAGTGTCAAATATTTATAAATATCTCCATCATTTTTCATACCAGGTCTTACTGTCATGTCCTCATTTCTTTTCTCAAAGAATTTCAGTCCCTGTGTTTGAATAGTGCATTGAAGAAGACATTTTTGCAATTTGATGATTAATTATTATGGTGTAACAGAATCCATTAGTTCTCCCAAAGTCTCCCTAAGTCTGATCTCTTGGCTGCTCCCTTTTTGCTGTCAAATATCAGAAAGTTCTTACATATGGGAAAAAACACGAAGTTTGCAAGATGGCTGTGTGTGGAAAGTGGAGTTTCCTGTTTTGTTTCTCTACCTACAAGGTGATAAAACCATACTGGAAAGATCAGATAACAATGACTCACCTAAGAGGAAGATTTTTTGCTCATTCTTCTTGTGGGAAAAAAAATGCTGTAAATGCACTTTTTCTGAAGTAAAAAATAAGTTTGCGTTTCCTATGACAAAAAATTTTCACAACATTGGGTCATTTTGTTTTCGTTTTGGGGTTAAGTTGCACACTAACACCAGCATTGTAATCACCAGATGTACTTAAACAGGAGGATTTTGTGATACTAATATGAAATGTCAACATGGCCCCCACTCTTCATGGCCATGTCTTCATTTAGGACTTTCTAGTCACTATTAAACATTTCCAAAGATATTTTGCTAGGTTTCAGATTTGTAGCTTTTCAATGGAAAATAACAATGTAGTAACACTGGTGATTATTTTTGGGTACAGCTCAAAGACATTTTTAATAGGTGTAAATTCTACTCATACTTTTCTCTGGGTTTTAAATATTAAATGAAAGAAAAACAGTCATTATCAACAAGAAAATAAGTTCATAAATATTTTTGCTATTACTTAGTTATAGCATTCTATTTCTATTCCCTGGGGAAGTGATATTAACGTTGAGCATAATTTTTGAGCCACAGAAGGCATGCAGCAGAGATAAGGCTGCAGTCCCAGGAGCTGCTGCACAGCTCCACTGTACATCACCCTGTTGAATCCTAACCATTTATATCCTGCTTTTTACTGGTTACTGTAAGCAAGGG
Source organism: Rhabdornis inornatus (assembly GCA_013397075.1). Lineage (NCBI taxonomy): Eukaryota > Metazoa > Chordata > Aves > Passeriformes > Rhabdornithidae > Rhabdornis > Rhabdornis inornatus. The sequence continues at coordinate 117,678 of VWZS01001942.1, read as the reverse complement.
CAGTTAGTTTGGCCTTACTGGAACTGGACAACAGACCCATCTCTCATATTACAGATTAACCTGCCTCACAGTCCGTGATAAATGTGCTGCAATTTCTTTATACATTATTTAGTATGTTTCTACTCACTGGATGTAAAAATTTGCTATTGAATTACTAAAATTTTCTCTAAAAATTTATGTACACATACCTACCAGGATAGGGGAAATAACACTGGAACAATCTGTTGTAAATGAAAAAGTAAAAGCTTTTTGATTCTTGTTTTCTCATACCTGTAAAAATGAAAAGAAGCAAACAGCATACCTTGAACAGTCACACTTTTTCTTCAATAATAAATATTTAATAACGAAACACAGATTTTTTTTTTTAAAAACAGCAGACAATTTCTTGAATTGAAAAAAGCTTATTCAAATCTGCCTTAGGTCACAGGAAGCTGAGGAACTATTGATTGGATCAGCGATTGCCTCTATTGTTCGCTGTTCAAAATGAGCTCTTCATTTTCTGAGGTTGGTCACTGAGGTCATCTGATGCCATTTAAAAACCTATCAAAAGAACACCCACAGTTTCAAAGGTGTTTTGTGCATTTCTGGAATGAAAACTCATTTGAAATCTACACAATGTTGCCTAATTTCTTTTCCCAATTCTAAGCGTTTGGATCCTGTTTTAAACACTATTGTGTTTAATTAAAATCCTCCACTGATTCCAGTGAGATTATATCAAGTCAAAACTGGTTACCATTTAAAAGCACCAAGGCTCGGAGGAGGCACAAGGAGGGACTCACAAGTACTTTCAAAGTGATTTCAAAAACCAAAGTCTCAATTAGGTAATTGTATTCATCCATTCCCAACCCCCAGCTCACCAAGTAATTCCAGTTTATCAGCTGCAGCATACAGAAATATATGCCTGTGCCTTAATCAGCACAATCCACTCCTCATTCCATTCCCACTTCCCAATAAGAGGTGTACTCATCCTCTTAATGTACAGGAGTGGAATGCAGCTTTGGGGGAGTAGATATTACAGAGGAGCTCGAAGGTTTGTATTTTAAAAAGAGCTTGTGCTTATGCTCTTATATCATCGAGCCTGCTTTTCAACTGAGCCTGCCAGCAGCACTACTGGAACCAAGGGCCAGTTAGCAAGTCTATTGTAAAGGATGCTTTTGAAAGTCTACATGTAAGAATTCACCCTGAGATAAAATTTGGCATCAAAGGCCCTGGCATAAAGCTCGCTTAAAATGATACTAGTGCAGAAGAAAATAATTTCAGATCTAATTCAATATTTCAATGGAGAACTGCAGAAAGCGTTCAAATCTGCTGAAAATCTGGCTTTTATAATATTGTCTCCAGGAAGGTGTCTGATAGAAAAGTTTCAGTGCCAAGCAAGAACAGAATTATCCTCCATTTAGAAGGAAGTAAATAGATCATTTCTCTCTGACCTCCAAAGAGGAAAGACTATTCTATCCACACGGCGGTGAAATGTAATAAAAAGAATGATACCCTTGGGATCCGTTCTACCAACAAAAAGCTACTGAGCACACTAACAGCATAGATAATCAAGGTAGTTGCATGAAAAATGAGAAATTTAAAAGATTGCTGGGAATGGGACTCTGGCCAGTAAGAGAAAAAGGCTTATGGACTAGCTAGGGGCAGTGAGTATAATTTAATATATTTCTGGCAGAAAACAAATAAGAAGGTACTCATCTGCAATTACAGAAGATGTCATCTCTTTTGAACTAGAGTTTGCAGAATCTATTTGTAAATACTGCTGTGTTTTCTCCTCGCCTCCACCCCTCTACCAGCACAAAGCCTTTGCTCTACCCTGGCATTAATGACACATACACTAAAAAGTTCAGGAAAGATTAATACACTTTCAAATAGGGTAATATTTCACATTTCCACTACACTGCACATTATTTGCAATTTCACTGAGAAAGATATGGATAAAAGAAGCATTTGGAGTTTTGAGATCAGTGAGGCTTTTTCGCAGTGCTGTGCAAGAGCACCGTGGTTTTGCTGCAGGAAAACCCTGGTGGCTGTAGTTTCCAGGCTGTGGACAGTTGGAATGTGTATTCTGAAGGACAGCATCCTTGTGCCAGTCCATTAGGCCTGACTTTTCTCTGGGGATTGTTAGGAAGACAGCTGGTCTGTACAAAACATGGAGAATGTTCACCTGAGCCCCTCACACCTTGAGGATTTGGGCACTGCTGGTCACCTGCTCACCAGACCCAGCCCTGGGTGTTCCTCTGCACACCAGAATGTGCTCTACAGGATTGCACCCTGTGTTTGGCCTTCATAGCAGGGTTTGGTCCTGCCTCAAACCCTTCTCTGGGTGTTTTGCTAGGAAAACAGAACTTCTGGCTTAAGTGATCCCAGGTGCTGATTTCAGTGGGGTCTGCCTGAGCAGGGTGAATTCTGCTCACTGTATTTATGTAACTGGGAAAGATTCTACTGATTTCTCTTGAAAGAGCTTACCTATACTGCATGAGCTAAATAAGACAGTGCTTTCACATCCTGTTTGTTAACACAAGACCGTGTGTTCCTTAGTCAGTGCTAATTCATCCTGTGGTAGGTGTTCACTGTGGGAGAGCTAATGCTTTAGCAAGTCTTTATTGAGCATCAAAGTTTTCTCACGATTATAACCAAAAGATAAACTCCAGTGTAAAGCACTGATATATTAAATTAATATCTTGGATTAACAATTCCATCAAACATTGGTGTTGTATCAAAATCCTTAATATATGTAGGACAGTTGCCATGGAGATGGCAAAGTTTCAGAATGATTTCCTAGTAATGACAACAACTTTAGAACCCAAGTGATTCCAAGTAGTCTATAAAGCTGCAAAAAGAGGGGTGAAAATGGCAATTGCTATTCTTGAAACAAGTTACAAGTTCAAGATACCTGATATTCTGAGCAGGTGTTTCAAGAAGAAAACAAGTATTGGCAGTTTCTGTACAAATACCTATGGTATATTTTTTTTACAGAGCCCCAGCTTTTGCAGTGAGCAGTATAGTCCATATTGCTTTCAATTTAGAGTGTTCAATATCTATAATGTCTGGGGGTTTTGCAACTTTCTCTGTTCTATATATGCACTTTTCTTCATTAAGGATGGAGAGGACCATCAAACTGCTTACCCCATAGTATGAGTAAAAAAACTTACTTAGTAGCTCGTGAGGCTTAAGAAATCACATTTGACCCTGGCAGCAGGTGTAAAACCCTACCTAAGCTGTGTTTCTCATTTTGCCAGACATTAACTTGGTCCTTTCAGAGGAAGAAAATAATGTGTTCTTTAAGGCTGTTGTCTTCTGTGGATCAGACTGAAAGTGTTGATTGCAATCAGTGATAATTTGAAGGAATTTCTGAGAGGCTAACATGGTATTTTTCTGTACTTTGACTGGCTGAAGATTATCTCATGTTCATTCATCCATATTCTGTATCTTTGCAAAACAAGTGACATTAGTGACTTCATTGCAAATTACAGCCAAATCCACTGAATTTGCTAGACCTATACAACAAGAACTCTGACATGAGTGGGGAACCGATCCCCCCTCTACCTTTCTAATTTTATCAACTGCAATTTGTTTTCTATCACCAGGAAAAAAAACAAAACAAAACAAAAAAAACCCCACAACTAAAAAAGGAAAAAGAGGGAACTTAAAACAAATTCTCTCAATCTAACTCCTAAAGTTTGATTTTATATTACGAAATAAAGTGATATTAAGTAGAATTTAACAGTAGAGTCTTACAGGGGGCTGTTTGACTGCAACACCATCCAAGATATGCACCAAGCAAAAGGCTGAATTGTTAATTTACTTTTTAATGGACAGAGATCCACAGCAACTACACTTTATCTATGAGTGCATTATTATTCTATGTAAATATTAGTGATAAAAAGATAATAGGTGAGCCAGTTCCTGCTTTCCTCCAGTAAAAGACTGACACAATAATTAGTTTCATTAATATGAGCTTTTCAGTGACACTTGAAGTGCAGAATGAAGAAAGCTCATGGTGTCAGCATAACTGACTGAAAGGAAGTTTAACCTTCAGGGGTTTTGAAAAGCACTGGCCTAACAGCACCAGAAGCTTAAATTCGGTGTCATTTTTTGGGAGGTGGAAAGCACCTATTAATCTTCATCTATTCTGGAATTAAATGATAACTTTTGTAGAGCCTATCAACGTTTCCACAACTTCTGTGAGAGCAAAAGCAATCCACAGCTTCATGGAAGAATTATTGCGCCCATCTTTTGTGAAAGGAGTTGATATTGAGATGTGAGATATGTTTGTTTGGGGAGACCACAATCACGGGAAGAAAATTCAGAAATGAAACACTCAAACATCTCATTTCATCAGAGAAAGCCAAATCAGAAGGAGACGTTTCCAACACAACTTCATGTCATTGTTAGCAGAAATAACCTGTGCATTTTAGCAGTCACATATGTGTAGTCCAAGGGGATTTTTCCAGTTGCATGTGGGGGTTTTGCCCCTGTGTCTGTCACATAAATCAAAGAGCCAAATGAAAATCTAGTACTCAGGAACACTATTACATTATGTCACACCCCCTGGAGGGCTGCAGTTTTGTAATGAAATGAATAAATTACAAGGAAGCAGTTTGATATCCTGAAAGTTCTACCCATCCTTTAGGACAAGCATGTCAGGATAAATTCCATTTAATTACACTGAGCACAAGCGAGAAAAAAAAAAAGAAAAAAAACAGGTAAAACATGAAATTATAGCATTATCATGTTGTCTGAGGCTCCATGTGTAATAGTGAATTGACCTCATTTACTGCTGCATTACTCCATAACGTTATACCTCCACAGAAGTGACTCTGAAATGGATTTCAACCAGCAGAAAACTAGAGCAACAGTGTCTAACTAGGCCCACATCTTAATATTTCCAAATGGGCCATGGACAAAACTAGCTTAGTGTTGATTATTATATTAATGTAAACTCAGGCAGTTGCTGAGGGTTTTTGCTCCTGCATGTGCAGCCCTCTACAGAAACAAAAGCACTCAGCAGATCCCTGTAACTGGTGGTTCAAAATTTTGAAACAATTAGCACAGCAGGAGAATGCCAATTACACAATTACCAAGTGGTTTCCCCATGTTAAAATTCCCATAAAGAACACAACACCTATAATTTCCTCCTAGTTTTTTTTACAATAGTATTCCAAATCAAATGCCAAGAAAGATCTGGTAGACCTTGTTTTAATTTGCGATGGGGTTACTTCATTGACTTTGCTGAATTTTTTGACAATATCCGTGATTAGGAAAAAACATTTGCTTTTCCAGATGTGGGCTTGGTTCAGAGTTTTATGTCAGTAATATGAGAAGTTACCCTATACCTCCTTTTCAAATAGTGCTACAGCTGCTGGTAACTTAACAAAGGGGCAAATACAGATACAAGATATGTGCTGTAATATAAATTCTTCATAATATTACAAAATACTAAGACAACACCAGCCAAGTGTGCTATTCCAGACAAAAAAATTATGCCATGTCATCTTCAGCACCATTTCTGAGCAGCACCCTTGTGTAACGTCAAAGACCAGCCACTGATGGCTTTTATAGCAAACATTAAAAATAAAATCAGCTCACAACAGACTGACGTGTGTAGGAACCTGCCATTCACACCACCCACAGGCAACTAAGGGAAGGATCTTCCAGGCACCTTATATTTAGATTTAATCAGTTCCCACTGAAATCAGCAGAGAGGTAACAACTGACTTAAACAGAAACCAGTTAAAGCCATCAGAGTGTTCTGCTGTCTTTGTGCCTTATCCTAATAAAAAAAGAGGACTTTGGTGGAAGTTAGTCTTTGCCGTGGAGAAAAAAAAAAAAGAAAAAAAAGAGAAGGGGTAATGTAAAACCACTTACATTGCTTACAGGAACTGGGGTGTTTCCACTGAGGAAGAATGGAACTGAAAGGATCAAGGAAAAATTTTGAATACTGATCTCTATGGTTTCAGCTTGCCCAGCTTGATTGTAGAGCCACCTTCTGATTTCAAGTAACAATTTCATACTTGCTGACAGTGAGAACGTGTGTGTATTTTAGTTACGCATTTGGAAGTGTTTCAATTCACTGCTTTTAGCCACGTTAGAAAAACAACACAGAAAAGAAACACTCTGGATTCTGCTTTGTTCTGAATCCAGATAGCCCAGTGACACATTTGGATATCAAACAAACTCTACCTTGGGCTCTTAGGACCATTTGTAATTGCATAAGAAGCTGAAACTGCAGACAGGAACCCTGAGAAGTGGTGAAACCACAGTGATAAGAATCAATGGGAACAGGATGGGAACAGTTCTGGATAGGTCCTGGGAACATTCTCTTTCCACAGTGCACTTCCCTGCTGGTTTGACTTCTAATAATATTCCTTCCTGAAACACAGAACAATCTCATTAATTCCATTTCCTTGATGTATGACCATTCTCTTTGGGTTGATGACTCTAACTTTTAGCTAGTACACCATGACGTTTTGATCTGATTGTAATGTTAGAGGTGTCTGCCAAATGATTACAGTCCAGAAAGTAAAGGAATCATACAGCATCTCAGGCAGAACATGAGTGTTATAATGTCACTCTAGTTTGTAATAAGTTTTTCTTACAGTTGTGTGTTTAGAGATGGCTGATCTGATCCCAGAATGGGCCAAGGGTTACAAAGGCAGGTTCTCAGTGGCCTCATTATGAGACATGGGAGGGACATACTAGCTAAAAAAAAGTTATAGCAAAAACCCTCTTTGTTTTCCATTTTGAAATGAAGAGGCAGGAGCAAGGTTGATTGCCATGCCAAAACATCAGAAATCCTGTGGCTGTGGCTCAGAGGAAGGAATGGGCCCCTCACACTGACAGCTTAATCTGCTCCTTCCATGTTCCAGATAACTGCTCTAATCACAGACCACCTCGTTTGCCTTGGAGCTCTTCCAGGCTCTATAAGCAATTTCATTCCCATTAGAGCAATGATGTGAACCTTCATCTGCCACCTACATGTCAGGCAAGATTCCTTACCACAGGGCTCTCAAATCCCTTCCCTTTTTATTCAGAATGCAACATTATTTATAGAAACTTAAGCAAGTCCAACAGAAGCAAGTGCAAGGACAAGATGAACTCTTCAGCCTCTAGACAGCAGATTAGAGATTTTGTATACATGTATGCCAAGCAATATATATAGCAATTGGCATGGAAGCCTCTTTCTCCCAAACAGAAATTGAAATTTCAATAGTGGTTAAAGGCATTCCTTATTAAAAGTAGCATTTTGCAAAGTTCTGTTTTTTGTTGGTAAGCTGGCAAAAAAACATTTATTGCTGAAATGTGGGACTCACTGTAGATGAGGTCAGTGATGTGACACAAGACAGGACAAATGCACACAGGAAGGCAGCTCCCACCTTCTCGACTCAGAATCCCTCAGGTTCAGTGGCTGATCCTCAGCAGTTCATAACATAAAGTCAAATACTGCTTCCTTAGCAACTCTGCAGCCATTAGGGAATTAAAGTTATTAAAATCTGAATTTTATGAAAGACGTAAATCTTAAATCCAATAGTACCTAAGCCAGGTACTATTGAAATCAATGGTGGAACTTGCTTGGATTTAGCAAGGCTAAATTCTAACAGCCATAAAACATACAATGGTTGCATTTTCAGTGTTCCTGTTCTTTACCTTATATACACACAGACACGTGAGTTTGTGAGGATGCAAATGTTTTTTTTTTTAAACAAACCTTTGAAACATTTTTGGTATCTGATAAAGAACCAATCACTTTTCATAATTATTTTTAAGTTTCTATATTGTTTTGATGTTTAGCTGCTGCTGTGAGGCAGCTTTACAAACCTTCTGCTTTTATGTTCACAGGAGCAGAGTTGAACTATTTAGTTCACATTACATTGATTGCTGCTGAGTAGAGAACTTTTGAAGTATCACTTTAAATCTGTTTGATATTTAAAAAAACAGAGTCCTGTGTGTGCTATGTTCGTAGTAGAGACTTTGAAATTGTTTCTTGAGAATAATTAAAACAAGTTAAATTATTTATAGCTGTAAAACCAAAACAAAACACATTCTGTTAGGTCTTTTAGATCAGTATCTAACAGGAATGTTTTGTTCTCTGAATGTGTCCTTCACACTGCTTGCTCTTAGAGAGCGAAACGAATGCGATTTATGAATAAAAATAAGATTTTGTTTAACAGTGCCAAATTCTTTACCTGTATTTCTGCTTGGGAGGGAAGTCTACAAGCTGTGCCAAAAGTCAGAACAACAAAGCATTTCTTAAAGACACAGGTATGTGAGCATGCAGGGTTTATGCATGTACAATAACAGCTCTGCCTTTGGTCAGAGAATGGGTATTTTCCAAAAGGTAGCACAAAAGTCATCAAAAGCTCAATTAAAATGAGTGGGGAAATGCTGGAGTACTATATGGAAGATTGCAATTCTTTTCCTCTGAAATGAAACCCATTGGATAATACATTACTGAAAAAAACACTTCAAAGTAACATTTTAGATGCTTAGCCCAGGCTCCCCTATAGCTGGAAAGGAACCAGTAGAACTTTAGTTTCTCATCTTTTCTTAGTTTTCCCAAAACTTCAAGTGGAAAATAGTACAAAGAGGAGGAAAAAACAAGAAAAAAGGAAAAAAAAGTAAAAAGAGATTCTTAAATAATAATGTCAGACATGTGCAAAAAAGATTCTACACTTGCAAGTGTAAATAGTAAAGAAAGAAAATAAGATCAAAAGCACCTTTATTGTTACAAACTGATGGTTTCATTTAGCTCTTCTATAGAAAAGCAATATTTCCACGAATTTCTAATCAGTAAGTAGTGTCTTTATTTACAAGCAGAGCATTTTCTGCAAATTAAAGTGATCAATATTCATAATATTAATTTTATTTTATGCTAGATTGGTTATTAATTTCAGTTTCTTTTTCTCCTCAGAGGTTTTTCCTCTCTCATTTTTACTTGGAGAATCAGAGTGGATGAATCTATGAGAATCTATGAGATAGATGAGTGAATTAGACAGAATAATTTGTCAAGAAACAGAAATATCACCTCTTCCAGGGAATGATGTACAAATTATTGGAAGTTATAGTGGCCTAAGAGAATATACTTCATGACTTTTCCTCTGATGTGATTTGTTCTGTGATGCGATTTGAAAAGAAAATAAATTATCAGACTCTTGAAAGAAAAACAACTCTGATTGAGGGCATGTTTTTGATTACTAGGTGCCTAATTCATTTAAGCAATTGTCCTCTAAAATGTTTTTACAGGAAGGAAAACTTGAGGAAGTGGAGTTGCAGGAGAAAAGCCTGATAGAAGGAGGAGTAAGGAGAGCACTATAATATCCCTTGTTCATGGGAATAAGGAGCCAAGGAGAAAACCTGTACTTGGAGCTCATTGATAGGGACTTGGAAGCATAAACTGGTACCAGCAGTGTGCCCTGCAAAGGTTTATTTTTATATGGTGCTCTGAGACTAGAAACAGGATATTTCCTCCATGGATGTGGGCACAAACTAGCCATTCTCAGTCTTTGGCACTGATTTCTAAATATCATACCTGTCTTACTTTCCTTCTACCCTTTCAGAGGAAGACATTTAACAAATAATAGCGAACACTTTTTCCCCCTAACTTGACACCTCACAGTGCCTGTCTAGAATCAAATTTTCAGTAACAGGTATAGTCAAAACTCATGACCAATTACAGTGAAGATGTGTAGAAATCAAAGATGCAACAGAAACAGAAAAAGAGAACCAATGGATTTACCAATTTGCACAGAGGTGTAAATTACTTGTTCTGAAATACACTAATATGAAACTTTTGCAAAGTTTATTTCCTCTTATTTTCAGCCTGCTAAAGCATTTTTTAAAGGGATTATAAAATATGTAACACTGAAAGCAAGGGGTTAAAACACCTGGTCCAACCAAAGGGCTTCCCAGAAAGATGGAAATCAAAATACCTTGGATAACTTTCTTATGCAGGAAATCAATGTTAATTCAAGACAAAATAAAATGCCCTTAAAGTTATCCTCGCTTGGGAAAACCTTCCTAAAAAAAAAATCATTGCGAGTTTGCATATATATTTCAATATTATATTTGACTTTAAGCCCACATTTCAACTGAAGCATATGTTTAAATGCCTTGTGTCAATAAAGATAGACTTAAATATATGCTTAAGTGCTTTCTTGAAATAGGATTTATGCTACAAATTATGCCTTAGATTATTACATTGAAACAAGTTTCTAATTATAATGTATTACCAGTTCTGTTGTCTATTTTCCTGCTCCATTTAATCAGTCTGGAAAGAAAGCTATTGTGGTAATTTCATCTTTTGTTGTAGATGGATGGGAATTAGAACAGAGGCTATAAGCAGCTGTACAGTGGGGAAATCAGGATTCAGATCCAGGAACATTTCCTCTATGTCTTTCAGATTTCTTTCATTTCTTATAATATCTGGTTCCAGCAATTACATAATCATCAAATCATACTGGTCACTTTTGGATGCCACCACCCTCATTCCCTTGTTTTTGGAACAACACTGCAAGCCTTATATGATGGTGTTTTCCTCTTTTTCTGCTCCCTTAATGACATTTCTGCCCATAGATCTTTACAATAATAACATTGGAGCCTTCCTTTTACTTTGGTTTTAACCAGCCAAGTTATTTACACTGAACTGTTAATGCAAAGAAACAAAAGGAAATTACACTGCACGGATGACAACCTTGAAATTAAGGACTGGGAGTAAACAAAGCCTTCAAATGAAAACCTTAGCCATATCTCCTTAATGCACAATGAATTAAGGGCACTGGGTAAATGCCATCAATCTAATTAGGAAGCATTAAGTGATCTTCCTCATTACTCAGCTCTTTAGTGATTTTCTATGAAATCAGTATTGAATTTTGAATAAAAGTAGTCTTTTTCTTCAAATTTTTCACACCTGCCTTCACAGTGAGCAAGATGAACCATCTGCTCACATGCCTCTACATCCAAACACATGCACATACCTACTTTTTCACAGCTGAGTAAACCAAAACAGAGAGGTAAAAGGAGATGGATCCTGAGGCTGGCCCATGCCACAGAAACCACGGCATGACACAGAGCACGTCCTTTGCCAAACATAGCCACTGGATTCAAAATCTGGAATGGTTCCCAAAGGAAAACAAGCCAGGTTGGAACAGCTCCTTCCCGCAGCTCACTGAGTCAGAGGAGCAGAGGGGGTGAGGTGTGATAATCTGAGAGATCCATCTGTGGCTGGGTTTGATCTAAGATGCCTCCCCATGCTACACCTCAGAAAGCATTAGGCAGAGGTGAGGCACAAACAAATATGCTCTTATAATTTTAGAAAAAAAACCAAGTTCTCTGTTCTTTTCTGAGTAAAGTTTTTCACTAGTTCTCTGTTGTTGTCAGGTGTTATAGCTTATTTCATTATCTATGTTCATGGAATCTTCTTTCAAAATTGGACATTCCCACTTAAGCCAGATCCTTTAGGCAAACGAATCCTGTCAGAGATCATTGCAGTTCATGTGCTTATGCACATGGCTAAATGCCCCAGTAAATCAGATACCAGGATCTGTAAATGCCTTTTTTTATCTCTTTCTTAGAGTCTCCATATATTGTCTGTAAAAAGGTACTTTATTTGAACCAGACCTAGAAATCGCTTGATAGAGCTAATCAAAGATTCTGACTAAATGGCAAAATGCAGTTCATCACCTTCTTGTGTGATTGTTATTTACCTCTGAATCTTAAAAAATTCTTATCAGAAAAATATTCAAAAATTCTATTTAACTTTCTCAATCTGACTCATTGCTTCATGCATTTTTTTTCAGGTATCCATCAATGACATTTTAATATGAAAACAATAAACCAGGATTTAACACTACAGTTTAATAAACATGATATATCACATTATGTGATTTAACCATAAGTTATTTTTTCTCAATACTGCTTAAGAATAATCAATATTCATCTTTTTCTTACCTACATAGGCATGTGTAGCTTTGCATCAAGCTTCAGTCTAATTATACTTCGGCAAATCCCTGTATTTGGACTGGCAGAGAAATTCTGTCATTTCAATGTTGGTTTCCATCTAGACTGCAATGAGAGTTTAAAGGAGAGGATAAAAGTTCAGAGAAAGTATTTTATAGAGATGTCAATACTATTTTTTAAGACTGAGAAGTTCTAATATGGTACAGCCATTTGCTAGAGGATTTTATAAAAATGGCCTTCCTAGTTTGGGAAGGAAGAAAGGAACTAACACCAACTCCCATATACTTGATGATGTGTTTGTTACAGATTAGATTTTGCAGCATCTGCAAAATGGTTTCACTGCCTGAATCCAGCTATCTTTCTCAGTAGAATGAATTGGGACAATAAAATCATGGAAGGGATCTCCAGCCCAACACAATGCATTTTACATAGGAGAAGGTTGTCCTTGTGCAGCTGGAAGGAGCAGTCAGCAGAACTCCAAATGTGTGAAATCCACAGATGCTGAATGAAAAGAATCAGCCAGGGCAATCGGATGGCCAAACACTGATTCGCCTCTGAGATAAAAATGAAGCCCTCAGAACAAAACCGAAAGGCAGTTGGTGCTTTGAGATTTATCAGCACAGCTGATAACCCTGAACCAAGTCCTAGAGCCTGAAGAGTCCCAAGAGCAATGGCAATGAATGTTTCCTCCTCTCTCTCTCTTCCCATGGCACATAGGCTCTCTCATTAGCAGTTGCATATGCTCATTTTCAAGTTGAAATGCTGGAAAAATAGATTTGTGTATGCACATACAGAAAACTCAGCATTAACATACCACTGGGATCCAAAAATACAAGTCTTGAACTGAAGGGGAGTGGCTTCTCTGTCCCTGGGATTTTAGGCTAATGAGAGAAGCTTCAGTGACTTTACTGTAAGCTGATACCTGACCCAGGAGATTTGAATGAATGATTCAAGGCGGGTCACATATGGGGCACTGTGTAATCTGTTGGACAGCAAAATAAACACAAATATGTTGAAACACCATCAATAACTTGCAGAAATATATATTTTGCCTTTAATAAAAGAAGTGCATACAATAGGTTTAATTTGCTTTTCACTTGAGCCAAATTAATTTGTGCTAACGGCATGGGGAATTACTTTCATTTAAGTCTTGTTGCTGAAAAAGCACATTCATTTTTTTTCCCAAAAGAAGTTTTTTCACCCCTAACAAGCCAGTAATTTTAGAAAAAAACTGTAGCTTGTCAGTTTGACATGGTTTAATTTGCAACAAACGGTAAACAGAGTATAGAAAATGGAAACTCTAATAGAGACAGGCAGAGACAAACCATATTTTTTGTTACTAGAAAAATTTGTGTGGCAAAAAATGAATCACATATATTTGCATTTGTCCCTGTGACATAATGTTAATTACTTGTGTGTGAAGCATTCCATTAGAAGGTATGCACCTAAAATAAATAAATGTTAGTTTAGTTAATTGCAGCCTAAATTCAAGTCAGTGACTGAGTACTCAGTACCCATTCATAGATGCTTCCAATTTACATATTTCAGAATGTGTATTATGCTCCCATTTGCTTAAATGTCAAACGACAGAATGATCCTGATAAATACCATTTAAAACCAAGAAATACTCAGAAACCCCCCAAGTGTAGATGAACATTTTTTTTTAATCAAAATGCTTAAGTCAATACGTAGGAGGAAAGCTTCATCTAGTTTAAATTTCCATGAGGAGCTGGCCCTGAATTTTACTTACACGTGTTAGTGCTCCTTCTTCACCACAGCATTTATTGTAGCACCCAGTCCTTCCAATTACTCTGTATCAAATGATTTGCTAACAAAAGCCAGTCATGAGGAAAGCTGTGTACCCATATCCCTCCAGCAAAAAGTTTGGTGCATGAGGAGCACTCCTGTTTATCCTAAAGTCTTTTAATATTTCCATGTGTTTTTAACATCAGCTTTCTCTGCTTGAGCTTGCTTTGACAGGCGTATAATATGGGTGAGAATTATGTGAATACAATACTTGAGGCCACTGAAAAGCTTGGGAAAAAGATTTGTACTACCAAAATTATTTCAGTAACAGAACCACTGGTCATGAATACAAATAAATGGTAACAGAGCCCCCAGGCAATTGTATGCAGAAGTGTACCTATAAATATTTAGCTATTCATATCCAAAGTATTAAGAATAAAGATCCTGAGCTACAGCTGGTCATAAGATAAAATCATGAAATGGATCCTTGGTCATTTCCAATGCTCAGCCTTAGATGGAACTTTGAGTGGCATCTCACAATGATACTGAGGCCCCAGAGGGTTTTAAAGATGTGAGGTAGACAAATGTAACAGTAAGGTGTCCAAACAGGTAATGATGACTCCTCTGCTGGGACCTCATTCAGAGTCTTATCACACTACTGGGACATACCACAAACGTGCATTCAAGCTCTGTGTTGTGTATATTCTTTGGTAATCTGGAATATGGGTTTTGTTTTTCCTTTTGCCTTTGCTCCCCCTGCATTTACCTTCACCAAGAGAGTTTTGTGACATCAAGTTGTTAAGATGCAATGGGCTAGATGTAAACTGTACTGTCATTCATATTTCTCTTTCCCCCTCAGCAACTTCTCCACTGTTGAAAATAAACCATTTATGGCAAACAGAAACGTAGTTAATTTGGAGAACATAAGAGCCATTGTTATTTCAATTCTTCAAGTAAATTAACAAGTTTAAGCATGCTGAATCAGGTAGTGACTCAATACATGGTTAAGTCGAGTTTAAATAAGTGCTATGATAACTGTTTTCTAATTGGGGCCATTAAGAATAAATAAAACCAAAGGTAATAGGCAAGCAAAGACTACTAAGGGAAAGCAAGATGAGGACAGAAAGAACTTGTAAATAAGATCCTGAAAACTGAAGACAAATGTTTCTTGAATGGACACAGTGACTATTGAGTAGAAAACAAAGAAGCAAAGATAAAGGAAAAGTACTTCAAGTGAGGTACAAAAAGAATCAAGCTTAAAAACGGACAAAATGCAGAGCAGAATCAAAATCAAACCATACTTTTATAATTACTGACAGTTTTTATTTAATCCAACCAATTATCTAAAATGTGATTCAAGCACACTTGACTTCAGTGAATTGCCTCCTATAACACTTTCATGTGTATCATTCTCAAAAGTCAAGTGTGCACTGATTGCACTTCAGACAATCAGTTACATTTCTGGAACGGTGGAGAGAGGAAAAGAAGCCCCACACATTTAAACCATCCATTTAGCATGAGGTTACCTGGAGTTTGGGTGTGTTTCCCCTGCTCTCCTCTGGCCAGGGGTTGTCCTGCTCACAGCTGGATGTACCAGGCTGGGTCAGCTCCTCTGCTGATGGAAGTCAGTGTGAAGAGAGCTGGAAGCAAGAGCTGGCCCCAGTTTTCCCTTAGGAGCTGCTTTTGAGCTACACTGCACCACCAGTGTGTCTGTGACCCTGACCTGGGATTGCCACCACATCTGGCTCCTTGCTAGAGGCCACAGGTGCCCCCTGCCAGAGCCACACCTGGTTCCTGGCTCCCTGTGCCCTGCAGAGCAGCCAGCCTTGCTACACCCTGCCAGCAACGGGGACTTGAGTGAGGTTAACAGCAGAGCTGTACACACACAACTTCTGGAGCCCAGGATCTGCATAAAAGCACTGTGTGTCATGCTGATGGCCTGCAAAGTTTCCAGCATGTCACATAAGTCCATAGGTCCCGACTGCCATTAACCCTGGGCTCATCCTTTTCTGACCTTGCAGGCACAAACAATCACCCTACTTACTTCAACAAGGGCAACAGCCAGAGTTACACTCATGAATTACTCTCCCTTTTTGGCCAGGTCACAAACTGCAGGCTTTGGGAGGTGAATACTCATTCTGACAAACTGTTGTTGTGATGCCAGTCTGAAAATGTCATCAGATCAAGGCATGAACTTACTGTCAGGGACCTCCATCCAAGCATTCTTTGAGTACTTGGGCTCGGGCAAAAGCCACTTTTCCTTTGCTGAGAAGGGAACTGGGGACATAACCATCAGAATTCCGAGCTGGGGCAGCATTTTCCAATGCACAGCCAGCATGTCATAGGGTGTAAACAGTGTAGAAAAAAGTGCTTGCTATATGATGTGGATAAAAAACTGACAGAACAGCAAAGTCCTTGAGAACAGAAATCTGAGGATTGAACTGGGAGACACTGGAGCATCTCTGTCATTATGTCAGCAAGATCTCCCCCCCTTCAGGATTTCAGTGACGAGAACCTGGGGGAGCTGCCCATTTCCCTAAAGCCCATCTTTCAGTCGCTGTTGGGAAGCTATCCATGCAGATAGGGTTGTGCTTTGGTTCCAGCTGGTTTTGCCTCTGAAGCTGCTGCAGGTGGGGATGCTTTGTGTCCTTTGATGAGAGAACAGACAGTGGCAGGTGTCCTGTGGCTCCCACTCGGAGGAGGAGCACAAAACCAGGGATCAGCCTGCGCCTGTTTGCGCTCAGCATTTGAAGAGCGGCTGCCAGCAGACGCATTTCCATCAGACACAATGAGGGAGCACTTCCTAAGGCACTTTTCTTTGGGGATCTGCGAAGGAAATTGTCAAACACGGATGGATTTCCTACAAAGCCACTTCTTTTCTCCCTCCCCCATAACTGGTGTTCCTACAGGGAAGCCCAGGGGTGGGAATGGAGCGTGCATGTAATCAGTTCTGTAGATAATCGATAGACGGACGGTATCAGGAAATTAAACTAATATTTCTAGCAAGGCAAATGACAACAGGAATTCAGCATTTGGGTTTGAAAGATTGATGTAAACTTCAATAAGGTAACAGCCAGGATTTTTCACAGTGACTTTGCACCCTTCAAGTTTTGAGGGCCAGATTCCAGAGATCTTAAGGCATTTGTTTTGTTTTTGTTTTTTTTTTTAAAAAAAAAGAAAATAGAAATCAAACTCCTACAGATTACCTCCACAAACACATGATAATATATTAATCTGAAAACAGCATCCCAGGGCTGCTGGAACTTTTCCCATACGTTTCACATGGACGACCTATGGATGCTTGGATGTTTAGCCTTATAAGGCTGTGCCACATTTTCTTTCAAGTGACTTTACTTGCTCTTCTATTTCTGGGATAAAACATTCCATCATTTTTACTATTTTAGTTTAATTTAGGTCAGAAGCATCTTTCTGGCACCTAATTCTAATTTCAAAATGTCAATGATTTTTCCAGACAGATGGGTTTTTTTTCACTGTGATCACCCTTTCTTGGGTGAAATTGTTAACAATATCATCTCTAACAATTAGGAGATTTATTTTTATGTCTCTCTGACAGAAAAATCGAACTTCAGGTACAAAGATGGATGTCAAGTTCAAGTGATTATGTTGAGGATTTAATTCACACAAATCTAATCACTTTCTCTAGGTCACTTTTTGAACACTGTGTGCAGAGTCTTGGTTTCAGTGTTACTCACATTTTCTGAATTCTTACAGTTTTGTTCCTGTGCTTGAGATGGATATGAAATCATATCCTAGGACAAGCATTTTTCAGCCAAAAACTCCTATAAGCCTAAATATTTGACCAGAAAGGAGGAATGAATTTTTCCCCAGAAGATAATTTCTTCGTTCTATATTGGGGAAGTTAGAATTCTTCTTTAATTCTAGTATTCACCAAATTATTCCTGCTGAAACAAAAATGACAGCTTTGAAAACTTATAATAAAAGTCTGCTTCTGTGTGAATCTTTCTCTCCCTGAAATGAAAACAATGTAATGGGGGTCAAACTTGGTGTCACAAGGAGACTAAGGGAGTGTCTTATTTGTATAAGACACTGGCTTATTTGTATATCTTTCATGCAAGATATATGCTTAAATACCACTAATTCACCCAGTGTTGCTGGTCACAGACCATGGTGACAAGAAGTGCTATACAGACTCTGGACTTTTAAACAGCAATATTTTGATGGTCCAACCTAGAACCTTTCCTCTGGGAAAAAAAGGTAAAATAACTCACACTTAATCTTGCAAGCCTGCAGCAATGGAAAAAAATCATCCTGAATCAGAGAATGTTCGAGAGAGCCTGAAGCACACTGGGAGGCACAAGCTCAATAAAACAATAGTGTCTAAAAACAGAATGCTTGAAGCTGGGGAAAGAAGATGGGGAGATTTGCCTTGCTACCAGATCCTGAAATGTGCTGTGGGTTCCAGCAGCCCAATTTACAACCCTCTTGGGAAGGATGAGAGAGCCACAGAGCAATCAGCAGGGCTCAGACCTGCTGGAGAGAACATAAGGTCCTACCTGAAAACCTCATGCCTCAAGTTCTGGCCGATTTTTATAAGTTTACTCTGGAAAAGGAGAGAAGAGTTTAGTGATAATAGGTGGGAGTTTAACTCCGGCGTATCCTTTCCTATTCCCTCTGCTCTAACCTCTGTTAGTTATTTTTCTCCTACAAACACAGTAAGGAGCCTTTTATTTCCCCCTCTCCTGAGGGGTGAGATATTATCCCCCCTCACAGCACTTAGCTGACTGATAATGTAGAATCTGTATAAAAGCCATCAGGTGATATGACACATTGAAAACAGGAGTCAAAGAAACACAGATAGTATTTTTCAATAGTACCAGTTCAGGATACATTCATTTTCACATGAATTCCTCCCATTCAGAGCCAAAACTGAGAAAACAATCTGCCAGTAGAGAGGTCCCAGGTGTGTCAAGGTTCAGTAACAACTAGAAGTCATGACTGACCATGTCTCCACAGATGTGTCTCTGGGGTTTGTAGGATAGCAATGAGATCAGAAAATTGCAAAAAGGGCCCACCAGAAACTGCTGCAGCCTGCAGATCCCTCAGGCTTTTGTTGGGGACAAAGCAGCTCCTGTCACCCGTGGCTAGTGTACCTTTGCTGCAGCACTTTTTGGTTGCAAATTTTCTCATGGGCTGTCACCTGTGTGGTGCAGGTATTTTTATTTATGCATTGGTATCAAAACAGCAATAGCAGTGCAAAAAGTTTTACTGGTAATGCCAATAGAAATAACATTAAACTCCCCAAAAGAAAGCATTAAACAAGAACAGTGTTCCCAAGTAATGTTTAAGCCAATTCACGAACCTTCTCTAATAATGGAAAAGTGAGAGGTTTGTTGTGAAAAGTCTTTCTACACTGTTGAAAATATCAATACCACATGCTGGCTTGGAACTTTCCAAGAAACAACTATTGATTTCCCTCTTTCCTGATGTACAAATGGCAGACAATGGTTGTGTGAACTCTGAATCTTTTAATTGTTTAAACTCGGCAGATTCTGTTAGTATTGAATTTTTATTGTTTCATTGTTCTGTTTTCTGCTGCCACCCCCCCCCCCCCCCCCCCCCTTTGAAACCTTTGGGGGGGTAGTTTGCTTTTTTCCCTTTTTGGTGTTAAAAAGACAAGCAAAGGAATAGTTGAAATTAACGTGGTATTCCCTGTACTGCAGTTCACTGTCAGATCTGATTCATCTAATTTCAGTATTACCATCAGGAACATTGTATCAATTTCTTGGGAACACAAGGTACTAGTGATGATATAACATTCTTATTTAAAAAAAACCCCAAACAACATACATTCCACAAAATCATGCTGTAAAATAAATGCCTGCTGTGTAATAGTGAACTGTGGACATTCCATTTCAGTTCAAGTGCTACAAACAGAAATCCTGCTTCAGAATCTGTAATTTCACCAATTTTACAACAAACATGAAAGGCAAAATTGAAAGAGAAAGAAGAATACATAGGCACATGTATTTCTAATGATCCAAATGCCAAGTGAAATTTGGAGCAAAATTAAAAGGATTAGAGCAGTGTAATATTTTTTTTTCCTTTAATTTTATTTTATGGAATAACCACTATTCTTCAATACTAGGTATATGTCATGTAAAGCTTAAAAAGTAGTTATTCATTGTCCTGAAGGTCACTCAGACACAGTAAGTTCATTTCATTTTCCTAGCAAGAGATCCAGGCTTGTTATGTACTCTATGAAACATGACAGCGAGGGACTATCCCTCCAATCCATTTCAAGCAAATATGATTTTTCCCTCTGAGGAAGGGGGGGGAGAAAGAGAAGGTGGCTGAATCTGCTCCTGCTGTACCTGTGCTCATCCAGGGACAGCAGCTGGAGGGAATGCCCTGCAGAAGTATCCACATGAGAGATAAGTGGGTCAGAATGTGCCTGGACCTGGCTGTGCCACGCTCACCAAGCTGGTGGCAGCTAGTTGGGCAAGTCCTAGGCTTGCCCCCAAGGGTGCTCACACCCTTCTCCCTCAAACAGAAAAAGAAAATGTGACCCTGTGCTTTACTGTGATGCCAGTAGCTTACAATATATATTAATAAAATACTTTGGTATTTCATTTGAATACCATAGTCACTTATTCTCCTTTCATGCAATGTCTTTGCTGATCTTATTTCTTTTCTTATGCCACTTTCATCCCAGTCAAATTATCCCTGATCCTTTTCAATTTTTGTTTATCTGGACATGTCACCTTATATTCTGCATGGATTTGAAAATGTATGTTGTCAGTGATTTTTCTTGTCACAAATTTTTAATTACTGTCTACCTATCTTACAGCACACAATAGAATTAGATCCTTGGAATGCAACTCCCATTTGGGAATCACACACATGCAGACTGACAGGGTGAGACAGGCACAATGCACAGGCTTTTAGCTTCTTTTCTAGCATTTGTGTTTGTAATGGGATGAAGATGAAGCAGGCAGGTCCTTTCAGAACAGAAAATCTCCCGAAGCACCATGTTGAGATATGGGCAAAAACAGCAATTAAATGGAGTGTCAAGTATGTGTGCTAAGGATAAACAAACAGGCAAAACTAATTAGTTAAAATTTGTCTGGGAATTGGTGAATAACAAGAGCTGTGAATTATGAGACAGCTGTTTTGAGTTGCCAAATTTTCTCCTGTCTTTTTGGCGATGAAAGTTTGCGAAGACACTGAGCTATAGTTTATAATTTACCCGTTATGATGTTGGAGAATGGAAATAAAGGAATGTAAGAAACTTTTATACTGATGCTAAAGGTCAGTCTTGTGTATATAAACATAGTTCTATAAAGGATCTTTGTAAAATATTATAATGATTAATATAGTACAACTATAGTAATAGAGTTGAGATGTCAAGTGGCAGAAAATCTGTTCAATATTGTTCCTGAGAAGTTTATTCTTGTAACCTCTCCAGAGTCAAAGAGCCTCTCATTGTTTATTACTCAAGCTGCTGGACCCACCTGGTTCCATGTTGGTGATACAGCAGCGCACTGGGTATCTTGCCTAAAACACAGACAATTGAGTTTTCTAGCTGCTGGATACTTAAAATTCAGCATTAATATTTTGCCTAAGTGTATTTTATACTAAAGGAATTGAAGAATATTTAAAATTATTGAATAAATTACAGAGGGATTTCATATTCAAGTGAAATTTAGTTTTGGTGCTCAACTTAAGGACACTTAAGATATAAACCACTTTAGTTCATTAATAAACTAACGGGAAAAATAATAGGACTAAGACAAAGTTTTTATTTAAAGCCATGACCTTATCTTAAATTCTGTGATATTCTACTTTTTTTTTTTAAATGTTATTGATTTTCAGTGAAATATTATTCTAAGTCTGATTTTTAAATGGGAAAGAAATGTTTACTCAGAACAAGACCAGTGTCTATGGCTTTACATTTTGGTAAAATTCCTCAAATTTGGCTGTCAAGAACTAGTTTGTCTTTTTTTTAAGCCAGCAACTTTTCACTTCTTTTTCTCCCTTATTTTGAAAACCCTGGAACTTTAATGTCATTTTCATATAAGCTCCTTGCAGAATAATTAGAATTGTGCGATCAGTTTAAATGAATTGTTCTAATATGATGCATTAAATAGAAAGAAGTTATGTCAAGAAATTGTGAAAACTTGCATGAATAATTGCAATAATTTTTCCTTGGCAAAGTCTGGGAGAGCTGCCAAGAAAAATCTCTCTCCCTGACAAAAGTTCCTCAGCACTACATTTACAAAAAACGTAAATATGTAAATATTACTGCCAGGAATAAATCTTAAAAAGAACATATTTATACTAAAAGAAAAGGTTATTATTGAAACTGATTTTGCTCCCCCAGCCCTGTGATCACCAACAAATGCTAAATTTACTGTAACATTTTATAAAGATGTGCATGTGTTCACTCAGAACCAGGCAGATTTTATAAGCATAGTGCAGAATGAGGAATGATCAACTGAAAGTATCACTGACTATCACTAACCTGGCCAAAATCCAACGTATGACATTTCCACAAGAAGGAAAAGTACAAATAAAAGTCTGCTAAAATCAAGAGCAATAAACAACCCATCTGAGAAAAAGAACAATTTCTAGCCAAACAAGATTCTAATGAGATTATCTCCTAAATACTTGTCATCCAAATGATCCTGGAATAAAAATTGTGCTAAATGCAAACAAAGGGTGAAACTGGATAAAGAAAAGTCTGACAGATAGAGGTTGCATCCAGATCACAGTTTTCATCCCGTGTTTAAATTCGGATTTTCAGTTCCTAGTCTGAGTCCTTGCTGCTCAATCATAATTTGCCTTGAGGAGGATATCATCATATACAACAGGTTTGTAGAAATCAGTGGATGTATAATAATTTGCACCAGCTGAGGATCTGCTCCTTTATCTTTCAAAAGCACCGACTGCAGAAACCTAATTTACTACTCTTGATCATAGCCAGAACCATCTGAGTGATGAAGCTGGAGTTTCCCAGGAGTATTCCTGCCTCAGAAGGGAACTGGGAATACAATTGAGATGTGGATAATATCTCCGGTATCACTTGGCAATTTCAGACAACTTACAGCGCATTACCACACTTTCCTGCAATTTGGTGCTTGGATGTCATAAATTACATTGACACACCATTAACATAGGTAAGTAGAGTAAATAATTGATCTCTCCAGAGAAACATTAGAACCCACTGTAATAACAGATCTGCAGCAATCACTGTTAGAAACATACAGACCTCAACAGTTTTTCTTTTTTCATATCTACAGCTAAGCCCAAATTACTTTCCTTTTAGTGTATTACTTTTGGGCTGCTATTCTTGCACTAATACCGGCATAGGCCTTTAATATGCAAACTGAGAAAAATAGCTTACTAAAATTAGATTGTTAGATATAGCCATATTATTAGAGATATCAATGAAATGACATGTGTGGGTTTTTTCGAAGAAAGGAGAAAAAGCTAGGTTATTAGTCTGTGCTAATAGCAAATTTTCTTAAGGAAAGGGCACGAATGAGCCATTAAAGTGGACAGGAGAACAAAAGGGGGGAGAAGAGAAAGAGACGAGAGTAGGAGAAATTTTATAAAAAGTGGGAAAATGTGAAAAGATTAGCAAGAAAGCGAAGAGAAGAAAGTAGGAAGCAATTCCCTTTAAACATGCAAATAAAAAGAGAAGCACGGGAATTCTAGGCACAGATGGATTCCCATTTTGGAAATTATGACAGGATTCATAGAATTATGAGAGGATGTTATCCTTCATCAGATGAATGATACTGATGTGACAAGCAATATATACAAAAGTTAGATTTAATTCTATTAAAAGAAAGACAGACTGGCCACTGGAAGCTCAAAGCAAGTTTGCATTTATGCTTTTCATTCCCTGTTAAAAATATGCTGGTGACATGCATGTTTAAATATCAGAAATTCTTTTCAAAACTGGGCTATTAAACCTTCTCTTAGCACAAGTGATGAAAGGTAGCCATGTGTTCAGATAGCTGAGGTATGAATCATTTTAGGGCTACTAAATTGCCCCAGATATTCATAAACCATCTGTTAAGTGAAAGAGCGTTAGGTATACACCATGCTAATAATTCTTGCATTTAATAATTATACTCAGCATGACACATCATTGGGAACTGCAGAAAAATACTTCTGGATACCCACAAAATCCTCACACAATTTTAAATATAGTAGGTGAGGGTATGTTTGAGTGGGCAGTGATAAGTAAGAGCATCTTTGCACAGAATGGGAGCTGCTTTGAGAACATGCCTCATTTATTTTCTCACAAATACCAAACATGAATTTTATCTTCACTGCTGATCACAAGATTCTCAGAAATTAAAGTGGAAGATGAAAATCAGAATGCATAAAACCATAATATTTTGACAGGCTCAGTGCAATTTAATTCCTGATTCATATATTGTGGCTTTCTCTCATATATGATATTCAATTTTAAATGCTAGTGGACAAATTCCAGATCAGAAATCCTCAGCCTCGATTTTGGTAACAATGCTGAGTAAATTATACCCCCATAGTCACAACACGCTCTCCCCCTGCCTCGACCAGAAGAAACAGTGCTATCTTTATCTTAAATTTCCTGAAACACTCCAAAAATTTTTGTATAATGTTTATTTTATGATGCAAAATGGTGACCTGATCCCAGTGAAAATCAGAAGCAGAATTTCTAATAAATTTAAGCATTGCAATCAGTATTAGAATGTGTCAGTGTGTTTGAGTTATATATCTTGGACTCCCGCAGGCAGAACCTAAGCTGTGACTTGCTAACCTGACCACTCACTTCATATTTCCCCAACACTAACCATCATCACCTCTCTATTTGCTATTTTCTTTCTACTACGTTGCAATACATTTTTGCCTTCTGTTTCTGGGAAACTTGAAGAGCCTTTTGGGAAGCCAAAGGTGTTTTACAATAAGAAGAGCTCTTGATTAGTATCACTTCAGTAGTTACTATATTGTACTTGTATGGTGAGGTATAGAGTATAAAACCTTAGCAACCTAACATTTTCTCCCCTTCTATGAGAAAATAAATTGGCTCGCTCTCAAGATTATTTCTTCTGAACTTAGGGAAACTCAGAATATCCAAGGATGAAGTGAACTTTTCACCCCAGACTTAGCTAAACAGGCAGTTTTAATTCTTCTCTCCCATTCCTCTCTCTTCTCAAAAGCGCAAATAGAAGGCTCAGGAATAAACATTAGAAAATTGAAACTTTCAGCCATAAATCACTATTTATATCTTGCTGAGGTCAGGGCTAAGGCACTCATTTCTGAAAAATGTTTGCAGTCCCTTGTGACCTCTTGAAGCCAGTGGACCTCAACTGCTTCATGACAGTGAAGATTTGTGACTTCACAAACTCTGTTCTCAGTTCTTTATTCGCCCACTTCATCCCCAAAGCCACTTCCCTGAGGAGCCCCGCTGCTGAATAGCCTCAGTTCACAGAGAGAGAATTACCCTCACAGGAAGCACTCCTTTATTAGGGATGAAGTCATGCTTAAGCATTATGTTATGATATGGGAATAATATGGCTGGGAAGAAAGCAAGACAGTGGTGAGGGAAGGCTGCATGTGGTTATAGCCACTACTGTGTGCTTGGAGAGCTGAAGGGTGGGAATAACATCCCATCCTGCCCATGCTGGGTTATGTTCTTCAGTGGAAGACGAATCAGTGTTTCAGCCCTACCCTCTTGATCTTAAATGTAAGCTGTAATGTCGCAAGATCAAAGATCTGTATAGACAAGAACAAAGGACTGGCATCACTCTGTGTATTTTGTGGAAATTAAATCAAGCAAAGTGCAGTAAAAAACAAAATGCAGTTTGACTTTCCTCCTAACACAGGAAGGATTTGGGTTTAATTTTGTTCATCTGTGAAAGTTTAAGTTTTCACTTTTGTCCCTTTTATAGCTGTTTTATACACAATAGCAAGGTGTTATTCTTATGAAATCACATAATTCACCAGAATGGTATTATAAATACTTCTAAAGTGTTATTATTTGATACCAGTTTCAGTTTTTTTAATGCAACATCCATTATACTAAATTTAGAATTTATGCTTTAATATATTAATTTGTCTCTTTTAGAGAGGAAAAGATTTGGAAATGTAAGTATTTTATAATTAAAAGTGTTGTAAACCCAAGAAAAATAAGAAAAAATAAGAAAAATAAATGCTTTGTTGAGAGAAAGATGGAGAAGAAAATCATATACAAGAGGAAAAGTTGCATTTCTGTGAAATGTGCTCTCTAAACACAATATTTCCACTGACTTTGATGGGAATATTTATATGAAAGAAATATTGTTGGATGCTAACTGATAATGAGCTCTGAGATACAACTTGCTTGGTTTGGGCTCCTAACATAGGAGGTGTATATCACAGACATGGCTAAAATGCACACACTTGAACTGCCCTTCCTAGTGGCACTGTCTCCCAGGAGGAATGGAGAATAATTCTTTAGAGCCATGCACTATGACTAAGCAGCTGGCTTATTGCTTGAAAATTAAATTTGAATCTCTTGAGTCCAAAAAGAGTAAATTTGGTTCCCTCTCTACCTTGAAGCACAAATATATTGCTTAAAGCCACCTCACACCTCTCTGCTTTGGACTCCAGGCATGAAAATCTGGCAGCTAGAAGGCTTTCAGACTCCCTACATTTTGCTTTTCATTCAACACTAGATACTTGCTGGAGAAATATACTGTACAGAGGCATTAAATATCCTGTCATGTCCTGTACAAATTGGTGTTAAGATTTTCTAATCCTAGACCTGCAGTTGGAAGGAACTCTTACAATATCACAGCACATATTGTTGAATACCTTCTCATTTTGCTTGTAGAACACAGGTTTAATGAGAATTTGAACTGTGATCATTTAATGTGATCACTTAGTTGATTAAAACACTGTTTCACCTACACAAATCTCTGGCTCGTGAAGTTCTCTGCAATGAATCAGAGCCCAGCACACATGAGTAACTGCAAAGTGAGACTGAGCTTCCCTGTATCTCTCTGGTGCAGTCCCCCATTGGTTTCTCACGCTGAGAGCTTTTTGCTGTTCTGAAATAATAATAAGACCCATTAAAAAAGATCCAGTTTTATTTTTAAAGAATGGAACATAAAGTGATTCATTGCTCTGTGACATGTGAAGTCTTTCATTCTGCTTTAAAGTCCCTCTTCATCCAACCTTGCAAGCAACTAACAAAAATCACTGTATTTGGTTGAAGTTTGACTTACTAAGATTTTCCTATTGCCTAAAAGAGGATAGAAAATGAAAGGATGGGGAAAGAAACATCAAAAGATAAAAAGGGAAGACTTCTATGAAATGGAACTGGACCCTTCTAGGGTGTTCCAGGAATATACCATGGTTTATACAATAATTGAGCATCTGAAAACAAGTAGTTCTACAGTTCTGCAAGGATTTCCATAATTACTTTTCCTGTTTAATTATTTTTGCTGTTTCTCAGTAGTCTCTCTTGAATTTCTTGTTGTCCCATTAATTCATCCACTTGTTAAATGGAGGACAAGCATCCTAAGAATGTAATGGGGCAGGACAATTTGTTTATTATTCATATGCACAAATCACCCTGACACTGAAAATATTAAGACTTCTTTCCATCCAATCTTTGTAACCTTTGCTGTCAGGGTCAGTTGCCTGCTTTAGCCACATCTCACCCCACTGGTGCTAGGAAAAACCTGACAGCAAATAATTGCTAAATTCCTCATTCCTGACCCTCCATTTCTGCCAGGAGTATACACCAGGGTTAACAGCCTGGAAGGGATCCATGGGATCTCCCAGACATGCTGAAAGATGAACATTCACCTGCATGCTTGAATGACAAAGCCTAGAAGAAAACAGGCTGCAATCCAGAAGAGAGATCCCAGGTTTAATACCTGTTGCTTGACTGATTCACTTGTAGTACATCACCTCAATTCCCATCAAGATTCCATTACTTGATTGAAAACTATCTAGATATTTTCTAATTTTGTGGAAGAGTTTTCTTATGCTAACAGGGAATAAATGGATTTTTTTTTTTAAAATCTTTTCTTACCAATAATAGTATTTCATCGCTTTCAAAACAATAATTTTGACTAAAAATAAATAGAAAAAATTATTGAGAGTGCTCCTTCATTTCTGGTAAAAGCTAGACAATTTTTAGAGGAAAAATATTGATATTAGAAAGAAAAAAATATATATGTACAAAATGCATAGAGGTACAGAAGGATGGTTCTTTCTTTAATAAGATTACTTCCTCTCACATTTCCAAGCTAAATCTAACTCCATTTAGCACTTAGAACACGTGCTTTCTTCCCTGACTATACAAGTCCTGGCAAAGTCCTGAAGTGCCCAGGGGTAGGTGAACTTGCAGTGAAGAGACCCTGTACAGGATAAATGCAGCCCATCATATGGCTGCCCAGATTATCACCCAGACAGCACCAAGTATGGAGGGTTTATAAATCACATTAGCCCAATTTAAATCCCTCTATCAAAAATAATTGAACAAGAGAGCCACTGTTTATAAATACGTGATCTAGCCATGAAAGCCATTCTGGTCTTTTATAGAAGCTGGGTTGTGCCCCACAATATGTGAGATAAGGCACCACTCTGGGTGATTAAATATGACAGAATCCTTCCTGGAGAAGTATCAGTTTGTATAAGCTCTTCAAGAGTGTTGAATATATTTACCTGGACAGTGTCAGCTTATGCTGCACCATCATTATAAAATTGACAAGAGAAGTGCTAGAGGTAAACAGCAAATGATGGAAAAGGGCAGGGAAAACCAGCAGCCAACAAGACATGAGGAAAAAAAGGAAAGTATTTTGATGGAGAGTCTTTTCTATGCTAAGTCACTTTAATGGACACAGCAAGGGAAAAAAATAAATTCTTTTTTATCATAGGATTGTTAAAGCTATTCCCCCAAGTCACAGTGCACTGAAAGAAACATTTTAAAATCTGATAATCAGAGGTAGAAAGAATGCAATAATAGAAGAAGGTATGTCTCAGAAAAATGACTTTTATGAAGAGAGCCAGGATTCTGATCTACCCTGCAAATAGAAGTTTCTGATTAAACTGAGCTGGGAGCCTCTGGGAAAAATAAAGGAAAAACTAAAATTTTCAAAATAGCTTAAATAACAATAAATTTTAAAAACCATTTATCCTGAAATAAATGACTAATTTATTCCCAGAATTCTTCATCATGTCTGAATAATATACGTGATGAAGTGTGAGAATGATGCTTGATTAAATGAGGTCCCTGGAGTGCATTAGAGGAGATTTAGTCTGGAAAACAGCATCTGCTGTCTCTTTCTTTACTTCTCTCAATGCTGTGTTGTTTCCACATATTACAGCATATTACCCTCTTTCATTTTTAACAGAATAGGACAATATTTATTCAGAGTTTTTGTGCTGGCCATACAATGGGTCTTTCAGTGTTAGGGTCTGAGAAATATTGCTGAATACTTATTTTATTTTTCCTGGCAGGAATAGTAATTACCTTCTCTTAGTCACTCACAGGTCATACAAATCTAAGTCATTATCTGATATAATAAGGCCAGTAAATTTAATTCAACTGTATTTTTGCAAGACTCTTTTTTTTGGTCATATTTCTATTCTTACTGATGCATCCAGTGTTGAGGATCATGGCTTTGGTATAGCACTAATTAGAGCTAAGGAGATGTGTCAATGATCAGCAGCTGGATCTAGCACCACTGCCATCCTGTGCCATTGACACCACTTTGGTAACGATGAAAGGCCTGTGCCCTGTCCAATACAGCTGTGCTGGACATGTCCAGCCTCACCCAGCTATAGAAGCTGAGGGCAAGCAGAGAGAGCTTGTTTGCAAGGCTGCCAGGCCATTGGAGCTCAGATGTAAACACCCACAGTGAATTTTGCAACCTTTGTACAGACCCCAAATGTCCTTTAAAACACCCAATCTGGCACTAGCCTTCAGCAGCATCCCAGCCCACATCTGAGCAGGATTTTCATCCCACTTTCTCCTGCTGTACTCACACCATCTGCCTACCAGCCACAGCAATATGGAACACTCAGTACCTGCCATACCAGTAACTCGGGGAGAAAATTCCATTGTAGCAGTGGACTTATTCAGCAGCAGCAAGAAATGCCAAAACATGACTGGTATGTAGGTGGCCAGATGCTTGTCCACAAATATCTTCAGACTAATAATGGGTCCAGTGGGCGAATTTGGTTTGTTGGATTATTTTTTTCTACTTGAAAGCTATCTTGTTCAAACACTTTCCAGTATGCTCTGCTTCTTCATTAGCACACATTCCTTCCCTACCATGTGCCACATTTGATTAGAAAGACAACCATTTTTACAAGAAGATATTATGTCAATGGTAACTAGTGACAGAGAATATCAAAGATAAAACTGCCATCGAGTTATTAAGAGACTGTAATTTGCTTGAATGTTTTCATGAAATTATAAAATTTGGTCTCATATCTATATCTGATTATGAACAGCAACATATCTGAGTTAATAATTGCAATCTTGTTTTTACTTGTTGACAGTCTATGACTAATTGCTGCCTGAAGAGAATTTAAACAGATCAATTCAAAAATCAGCCATCTAAATAAAGGTGACATGTTTAACATGTATTCAGTTGGGACTGCAAAGTTCCTATATTTTATTTGAATATCTCTATTATATGGTAGCTCCTTGAGAGAATAAAAACCAAAGTGCATTAACTAAAAAGTGGCAATTTAAGAACTTAAATGTTTTAGTTCTCTGGGTTCTGTAACACTGTTAATTTAGGGTAAAGCAGAGAGTTAGAAGGATTTCTGATACCCAAACTGAGACCTTTCACTATCTAA
This sequence comes from Rhabdornis inornatus, assembly GCA_013397075.1. Taxonomy (NCBI): domain Eukaryota; kingdom Metazoa; phylum Chordata; class Aves; order Passeriformes; family Rhabdornithidae; genus Rhabdornis; species Rhabdornis inornatus. Next base: position 87,138 of record VWZS01001942.1, on the reverse strand, counting down.
CCGTGAGTAACCAACTGCTGACAATTGGTCTCTGCCCAGTGTCAGTCTGATCTGTAGAGGACTCCATCAGTGCAGGCAGCTTGGGGTGCAGCTGCAGGGAAAGCTGCAGCTGAGCTCTGGGTGGGACAAGGGGCCATGAACTGATGACCCTTTGCACAAGAAAAGGCACAAGGGCCTCTGCCTAGCATAGCTGCTCAAGTGTGACTGACCTAGCAGCTCCTGGATGCTCAGATAGGAAAGTTTCCTTAACATTTTCTTAAAACTTTGGATGGCCCCTGACCTGGTCCCATCTCTTTTAGAGCTGGAGTGCATTGGGCATTCTCTCGGGGTGTATGTTCCAGTTGTGTTTCAGCTGAAAGGAACACTCAGTGTTCTGTAATGTGGACCTGGGAACAGTGAGTGATGCAGAGGTTTGCTGCAAAAGAAGGACCATCATGTGTTAAATCAGAAATGAAATGCCCTCATGGTTTTGCACTGGGCTTAAAAGCAGAAGTACTAAAGCCTGGCTGGATAGTTGGGTAAACAGCAATGGCAGAACCTTCTCTTAAACCTCTTATCATTCAGCTTTCAGAGGTAATGTCTCCATTTAAAGAATAGGGATCTTTATCACATGAGAAGGCTGTTACCTTTAATTTAGAATGTCATTTAAGATTGAGTCTTCTGAGTTTTTACAAACAGGCATGGCCACTGCTTCTGAAAGTGTCAAATATCATCTGAAAGATAAAGCAAGGCTACGTAATTTTTCTATCAACTTCTCTATCTTCATTAAAATTCTTTAAAATATAGTACTTGAGCTGTAGCTAATAGGTGAGACACAGTAAGAGACACACATACCACCCACATTAGAGAAACATGGTTCTGCCTGAAAAGCATTACAAGGTTCCCTGTTTGATAATGTACATTACTGGGTGAGAAAACTGTTCTTTTATGTTTATCCAATGTTGCAGGCTCTGTTCAAAAGCTGAGGGAAACACTAATTCTCAGCTATTGTTGCACTGCTGTTTGTGGTTGCAAAGACTCATACATAAGTGATCTAATGCAGAACCAGTAAATACAGATATATGCAAGCAGTAAAAGCAGCACAGTGAAATACAGTTATTTTTCCATTATTATTAAAAATTGTAGAATCTAAGAACTTGAGAAGATGGCCAAGAGGATCCTGGTCTGCATTCTGAAGAGTACTGCTGGCAGGTGAGGGGAAGTGAGCCTTGCCTGCCTGGGTAGTGCTGAGACACACCTGGAGTGCTGCACCCAGCCACCAGAGAGACAAGGACATGCTGGACCAAGCCCAGCAAAGGGCTGCAAAGATGCTCAGGTGATTGAAACATCTGAAACAAGCAAAAGCTGAGACTGATCAGCCTTGAAAAGAAAAGGTTTGAGGGAATATCAATGTGCAAAAAGAACAGCACAATGAGAAAAGGAGCACAAAATGAAGCATTTCAAATTCCTTTTTTTTTTTTTTTACTGTGTGATCACATCACAGCACAGCTTGCCCAGAAATGCTGAGGCCCCCATCCTTGGAGATATTCAAAACCCATCTGGACACAGTCCTGGACAACCCCTGCTCAGAGTAGGGGGACTAGGCCACGTCTAAAGACTCTTGCCAATATCAACATCCCATAAATCCATGCAAGTTAGCACCAGAGACTGACCCTGAATTTCCTGCTTGTAACATTTCAGCAGTGGGACAAGGCCCTTGTACTCTAACAGTTTCAATCATAATATCAGATTCATTTCTTTGGTATCAATGAGGTTTAGTAGCAGATTTATTTTAAATATTTTGCCAAGAAACATTAAATATATTTAAATAAATGTCTAATCTCTTCAAATTAACCATAAGGACTTAATATTAAGAGAGATTGGAAAGGATTTAGTAAATTAGTGTACAAAGTGACAGGTTAATTGCTCTGCGGATCATTAAGCAACACATTTATTTAGCAACCAATAATTTAACCAATGAATTCAGCCTGTTAACAGGGGGGAAATATTTTTTGAGGCATTTGCTCATATTTTGATGAATAAATTTATTTAGTGAACTTTTCCACCAGCAGTTTGTTATCAGCTCTCATTCAATATTTATTACTCACAACTCAGGCAAGTGATGGGTCCCTGTAATTGCATTTTAACTGTCTGTTTCTTCAGATGGCTGCAACCTCAGCTGTTTTCTCTTGTGGGGAGGTGGAGGGTTTTCTGGGTATTGTTTGTTTCTCCCCACCTCTCTGTAGGTAGGTCAAAGAGCTATGAAGATAAACTACATATCAATATTCAGCTGAGGAACTATCTTAAAAATAATTCTGGAAAACAGTGCAAGTAATTCTCCTCTAAAGAAAAAGAGTTCTTAGAAACACTGAACCAAAAAGGGCTGCAAACCTGGGAAGCCCCCAGGGCTTCAGCCTGAGGGGGGCTTCATAATGTAACACTCAACCCCCAAGATTATACACATTTTAAAAATATATTTATCTGATTCCATGCATATTTAATGCCCATGAAAATGATGGAGATAAATGCCTGCCATTATTAGCAGACACTATTTCAGTTCATTTATTCCCTTTCCCACCACTTCTACTGAAAGCACAAGAAAATAGAAATGAGCATTCAACCTTCAGAAGAGAAAAAGAGTTGAGACATCTAAGGGCAAAATTCAATCTTAAGCAGGCAAAACTTTCAGAACAGCTCTGATTAACCTGAGGGAGAAACACCACCCACACCAAGTACCCTGCAGGGGCATAGGAAAGGGGGATGTGGTTCCTTTCCTTCTTTACCAAAAAAATAAATTACTGCAAACCAGCACAGGGGATTCTTCCAGTTCTTGCACGATACAAGGGCTTCTCTTGGGGGCCAAGGAACACAAGAAAAAACGAATCATGACTATTCTGGGGACACATTCATTTCAGGTGCCAAAGCAGGCAACCAAAGACCTCTTACCCTCTCTTCCCAGGACACTATGATAAATCTTAGTGCATTTCTTAGAACACAAAGAGGCCAAGCATACAGTAGCTTTTAAAGGGAAGAATAGGAACAATTCCCAGTGCTTTAATGTCATTGGCAAAGCTCAGGATGATATATATTCCATTGAGAAGTGTTGGGTTTTTTTAGACACTTAAGTTCTTAACAAAACTTGTGGAAATCCATTTGCTCCCTACGTATGCATAATTCCCACAATTTCAATAAATATTGATCTTTGTTTGGGTATCTATTGAGATTAATTGAGTCAAGAACTAAGTATTGACCAAAGAGGAGGTCAATTCTTACATTGAAGGAAAATATACATTCATCTTTGCTGGAAACATGAAGCCCAGAGGCCAAATATTCACCCTAATTTATTTATCCTTTGTGACTTCTGGAGACTCCACTGGTGAAACTGAGCATTAAGAAAAACACTCCAGAACTTATATAGTTGATATAATTAGTTAATTGCCCACCCTAGTGTAACAAATGATCTCAGTGTTAACAACTACCTAGAAAACTCTATAAATGAGGAGGACTAGTTCAGGAGTAGAATAAAGACATGTTCCCTCCTGCTGTGTGGAGTCTCTTTTTCAGTGGAGCATGTTGTTGAAGAGATTATCTGTGATTAAGTCTCCAACAGATAAATTGTATAAAATGGATTGGATGACCTATAGCCATCCCTTCCAAACTGTATTATTCTACAAGTGCATGAAGGATGGCATGACAAAAACCTCATATTGTTCTATGTCTGAGTAAAGCTATTCATAGCTGAGTAAAGACTCATTCAGTGGCTTCACAACAAGAGTTAATTTAAATTAGAACAAAATGCAATAGATTTATTTTTTTTTTTACGCTTTTGTATAATCATAACTTCAGATCCTTCCTATATTGACAACTTTTCTAGTCAGGAACAGAATTCTAATTTGGTGTAGAACAAACACTGCACTTACTGATATTTGAGTCACAGGATAGTCTGAGAAAGAGCATGGAGTCCAACTCGAATTGTTATTTTCCTTGCAGTTTAATCTGACCTAAATATGTAGTCTGCAATGACAAAGACATTACAAGTGAGCAATAGGTGACATTTTTATCACATCTGATATGAAACATTTTATCATAAGCTGTTCTGGGTACTAAATGAATAAAATATGCATTTGTTTAGCATATTGCACTGGCAAAACCTCATATGGTGTGTTTAAAAGGCAACCTTTAACATATCAGTATGCCTAAAATACATTTCCTAGGGAGATAATATTGGCTGAAAAGAAGTAGACGCTGCATAGTAGGGGAAAACAGGCTGGAGTTTTTCAGATTTTTTTAAATTTAATTCATTAGAAATCAAAGTGTTCATACACTGTTAGACTGCTGCTGCAGTGGAAAATACAAGTAGCTTTTAATGAAAATGCTAATAAAATAGGAAAAACCTAATTTATACAGAACAGAGAAGATTAAACCCCTGGCTTTTGATACATTATTTGATTGTGGTCGTAGTATGAACGTAAGGATGTCTCATGCAAAGGATTCAATTTCAGATAACAGGCTTTATCTTTATTTCCATTTTTGTGCAATGAGGAAACATGTCAGCTTCTTTATTTTAATATTTACATTTTGGTCATGGGTGGTGGTCATACTGTCTTGGGCAAAGCCTACTACAGCACTATTTTTGGGGGAAAAAGCCCAGTAAGAAAAATGGGTCTAAAAAAATCTCATACAATGTCTACAGAAATCTCATTTCTAATGAAACAAAGCTTCTTCCCCCCCCAGCTTTGTTTCACTAAAAAATCCCTTACATATTTCATGTGGATTATGGTTAGCATTCCATCTCTGTCATTTTTTGTGGGGGAAGAGGGAAAGGACTGCAGAGATTGACATTTTAATTTCTATCTGTCAAGAATGAAATCTGTGAATGAGCACACACTCTAACAGGACTGGGAGAACCCAACTGAGATCTTCACACCAGAGCAAAGTGAGGAAAGAGGAATTGGGAAAAGTCTTTAGTGATCCACACTGAGAAAACTATTTTAATCAGTTTAGCTGAGCATCTTATTTTTGCCTAAAATTAGGACATTCAAAAGCATATGAGAACAAAATAAATTACTTCCTTAAGTGTTACTTAATGCTGATTATACCAGAAGCAAGGCAGGTTCTCAATATCAGATAAATTTTCTACATAGATCTCCAATAACTCTCCTCAAAAATACTTTAAAAAAAATGCTTTTCATTCACAAGGTCAAGCTATAAGTTAAGGTGAGACATCTTGCTGTTTTTACCTGGAGTGAGAAGGTATATTTAGACTGTAATTCAAGTATCCAGAATCTGTCTCTCTTATGACTGTAGAAAAAGAATGAGGATATTAACATCCATATGCCAGTAGCATCTTTTATCAACACCTGTCTCTCTTTGGGGATTTGTTGAACTCTTCATAAAGTGTGAATATTTATCATATTTTTTATACAATAAAAGCAGGATAAAAATAAAACCATGATTTCTCTATTTCATAAAAAACTGAAATAAATGGAAAAACTACCATTGGCCTTTTTAGAAACTGGGTAAAACATGGAGAAAAAAAGTGTGGTGACAAGTGTTTGCTGGAAGTGCTAAGAAAATAGCAAAGAAATTTTGGTGCTGGAATTAATCATGGAAGTGCACTATAACAGTAATCAGACTTCTTAAAAGCCTATTTTAAGAGTGCTATTCAGAGTTTCTAATCCATTAAAAAATGTTAAAAATACTCTAGATGTTCAGATTTACTGCGTAGAAATCCAAGTTATACCTATCATTGTGATTAAGTATGATGATTTAAAAACAAACAAAAAACAACAAAAACAATTGCCCTATCTCATGAAAGTAATACCTGTTGAGCTAATAGCTAGCTCGAAACAGTCTGGCTCCAAGTTTGACATAGTTCCATCACATCTCATGAACAGGTGGAAGCATTAAAAAACCCTGTGCATAGAGGCACTAGACTAAGATGTATTTTATACATTCCATGTACAAGCAAACATATGAAATAATTTTTAAATAATTAGGTTTACCAGTGTCAGCAATGAGTTGATGAGAAATGTCTTATGGCAGGGATATTCAGGAAAGTCCCATTTTGATACATCTGTTGCTTATATCTCACTTCAACAAATGCTTTATAGAAAACTTGGCAAAGGGAATAAATCCTTAAACATAGTAACAGTCAATCTAGCATGTTTTGATTACTCACAATCTGTAAAAAGTACTAGGAACAATAAAACTTCATTGTAAATTCTGTGAAAGCAACCCTTTCCTCACCTTAATTCTGAAGATTTCTGGAAGTACAATAGTCAGTGCTTTTTAAGGAAAAGTTGCTGCAATTTTGATTCTTTAAGGCTAAGAAAGAAGTGCTCAAGTCAGTTATTTCTGGAGGAGTTAGTAATGACATAAGGCAGCAATATAATCATAAATACATTGCTCTGTATTCTTGCATAAAGCTATGTTATTTATTCTACATTTATGAATCAAGTGCAGTCTGCCTGTAATCTATTTCAACAATGGGAAATAGAGATTTTATATTAGATTACTGGAAATTTTAGTGATTTGGTTATACTCAGTTAAGGTGGAAATTTAGTGATTTGGTGGTTGCTTACTGATGAAGACATGAACAGACACTCATTCCTCCAAAATGAAAGGTTTCCAAATCTTTTGCTTAATTGTGTTTCTGATTACCAGAGGAAAGAAAGGAGTTATAGCCATGGCTCCAGCTCTGTAATCATAAAGTCAATTTTAACTGAATGGGTGTGGAAGTGAACAGTGCAGGACTCTTGCTGTAACTGCCACAAGTGCCAAAAGGAGATTCTCTCCACTCAGGTCCACTGGGCTGCAGTTCTTTATTTCTCTACACTGGCAGAGAAATTGGCAGAGCTCCACTGACCTCTGTTTGTAGAGAAATGTAATTTCAACACTGTAGATGGAAAAGTACCTGTCTCAAACACTTCTGTGAAGCAGCCTTAAAGAAAAGGGCTATATTTATTTGAAGAATATTAATAACTCCCACAATTTTTCGAAGTTAAACAGAACCTTTAAGATTCTGCAACTCTTTGAACAAGATACAGAAAACCCTGCATCTCACAGAAGTGGATAAACCATACACGGTATTAAGGGGTTTAAGATCTTCAAATCAAGATAATCTAATCATCACCCCTGTTTCATTTAGTCCTTGATATTTACTCCAGTGACATTGATCAGGATGGTAACTTCCCTAGGATATAACAAAGTGCTTAGTCAGCAATCAATTATATCACTCATAGGTAATTGCTACAAGGTGTCCAAAAATCACAGAATTTTGCTATTATATTACTGCAAGCAGCTGCACGGTTTTGCAGAAGATCTACGTGGTGGCTTGCAAACAAATTTACAAATAAAGCTTCATAAAACAATTAACATTCCTCAAGTAGGTCTCTGCCAGCCCCTGCATCTCAAATCTTAACTGTGTCTCAGGGCTGGAAATCCAGCCTGAAGTGACAGAAGTATGTGGACTGAAGGTAACAGTACTAGTTTACCTTCTCTACAGTCTTTGAGAAGGAGATGTTGAATAATTGAGAGCAAGAACCTATTTTAGCTGTTCTGAGCAGCCTTGCACAGCAGCACATGCTCCCTAGGTCAGGGTAGATTTTTCCAAATAACTCACTTTAGTGCATCTCTCCATTTCACTTCCAGCAGCAGGGCAACGGTAATCGAACAGATTTAGTCATGTTCTCTGGAGCCACACTATATCTTTACACTTAGCACAGCTTTATCATGTATCTCATTCTAGAATACATATCAAAACCAACCAAGGTAAAGTCACATTGACAAAACGATCACTCCATACATCTCAGAGGAAAGGAGCCACATATTTCCCCCATGAATACTTAAGTGATTCAAAACCCACCTTCTACACAAAACAGCACACACAACTCAGTCTCTGAATACCCAGAAATACACACCTCAGTCAAGAGACAAAAAAAGGACTGTCAGAGTGGAGCTTTGGTATTCCTCACAAAGAAGGACTTCTTTTTCTTAGGTTAAAAGTGTTCATGGAGCTGCTGTATTAAAGTTGATGGAATTACACCAGAAATTAATTCAGTCTTCATTGCTCAGAGTGTAAACAATGGCATTATTATTTTGTTCAGAACTTTCCGGTTTTAATGAACTGATCAGATTATTCTATGCAGAGGCTTCACAACAATGAGGGTCATTATGTATTGTTGAAAGATTCAGCATATAACATTCATAACACTGAAGCTTTGCAGGAGCATTCTAATGTTAAAGGTTGATAAATTAAGCAGCCTTAGAATTCTCATTAAGTTTGTCAAGCTGTATTGTCAGGTATTTTGCCTTAGCTAATCGCTTGGGTGACCAACAGTCATTCACAACCAAGGCCATGGTTATCTTATTAAGGTAACTGAATAAGTGGTCAGAAAGGTGCCAAAGCTGTTACAGTTTGAAGCAGGCTGCTCCAGATTACAGAACATAAAGATTTCTAGAAGAAAGTTTCTTCCATCTACGTATAAAGAGACAGACACATCGAAGTGAAAAAATGTATTTCTTATGATTAGTACAAAGATGAACTTAATTCATTCTCAATCCAAGTGTGATTCATACTGCTTATCTTCTCCTGATTTCTAATACTGAACCCAAACCTAAGAACTCCATTACTGATTAACCTTTCCCGGTAAACAATAAGCATCACCACACATCTGCATTTCCCTTGTTGCATGCAAGGCCAATCATCCTTCATGTCTGCTTTAAATGATTTCCCTTCATTTTTATTTTGATCTTCCCCTCTCCCATCCCCATCTCTTTTAAAAAGATATTTGCAGTTCACAACTCCCACTTCCATACACAACAGAAGTGATTAAAATACTAAAGATATAGAAAGAGCCATAACAGCATTGCTGCTCTCTGGCCTCCTTAGAAAAGCCCTAAACCACCTCCCAGCCCTGCTAAGCCTCCTCCAAGACACCCAGTCTGCTTTAATCAAGAGCAATTAAGAAACTGATAACTTATCTTTAACCCTCACTGTTAGTGAAGCTGAAGAGTCTCATTTTTCTAATAATTATTTATCCGTGCACCCTCAGTTTTAAGTCTTGTAAGCCTTTCTCACTGCATTTAATGATATACTAACAAATCGTAACAGGTACTATTATAACTCTTACATTCATAGATGCTGAAAGCCATTATACCATTGCAAGTGAAAATCCTTTGACGAACCCTTCTACAAAAATATAAGTAGCATCTTAAAGTATTACACAAAATGAGGAAAAGCAAGTACATCATCATTCATTACAAGTTTGGGGTTTTTTTTTCTCCTATGAATATGACTGCCCTATAGGAATTAAATTGTGACAAGAAGTCAGTTGTGGAACAGTGTAAATCAAATATCAGACTAAGCTGAGTTCTTTAATCACACACATTCACCACCACACACTTAGAGGTGCAAGGGCCTCCTGCTGCTGCTGTAATTCTGTTTTAATTTTATTCTGAAACCAATTAAGCCAATTGCTCTGTTTATGTTTTTGGTGGATTGACAGTGTGCACTTAAGGTACAAAATGCCTTTTTCATGCAAGTTCTGTGATTATTCTCCTGTCTCATGTTTCAACAGCAGAAATGTACCCCCTCAGTCTTTATTCCTTCCTCCATCACAACCCTATACTGCATACTGACACTCCATAGCATTAAAAAAGTCACCCCACAATACATTTTAAAAAATTAAATACTGGTCTTCATTACATGATTGAAAAACAGAAGAGAATTTTCTTTTAAATTTTTCAATGTAGATTTTAAATTTCCCCAGGCAGGTCTGACCTCTCTCCCAGTATTGTTTGTACTCTGCCTTAAAGGTAACACAACGTGTGCTTTGGAACTGGGGTATGCTGAGTGGCTTTGATGCACTTTGAGTACTCCAGGACTGTTTAGTTAGTGCAGCGAATCAAGGAACTATGGCAATTTTGCAACAGATGTAGTCTGTAAGCATATTAATATTCAGATGAATAAAAAAGAGTCCCTTCCTTACAGCATCCCTCAAGAACAGTTGTTCTGTACAATGGTGTGGATGGAGACACACTCTGGCTCTAAACTACAACTGAGCTTTCCAAAAGCTTTTCCTAAACTGGAGAAGGCACTGGCACTTGAGAATCTAGAATACATAATTCTGAATATAATTTCTTTCCCCTCAGTACACACACAAATGTTTTTCAAAACAAAAATACCACAAAGCAATTTACTAAGATAGAAAATTCCTGCAATGCACAGTAGTTCATGGCCTTGTTCACGGGATCTGGGAATAATTAAAAAACATTATTGCCAGTGACAATTATTTTGAACTTTATTAAATCTTGTGATGAACCCATCCCTATCAGTTTCTCATAGGAGTGCTGGGAGGGTTGCTCTGTGCAATATCTTCAAACTCTCACCTCAGGGGCTCTGCAGATTGTCCCCATGGTGACCTTAGAGACACTTATAAAAAAATTAAATCCACTGTACATGAAATGTAGATTTTCCTGGCTAATGGCACAACTGATCTTTAACAGTTACAGTGTTGAGGATATCCTGTATTAGCCTTTTCCTGTGGCACAGGTAACTGCTGAGTGTTAAAATTCAACCCAGAGGAAACTAAAGCTTTGCAGGAATAGGCTGGAGGTGTCTCAAGCTGCAGGGACAGGACTCCCTTCGAAGGCTTTCAGTTACATCCTGACCTGAGCTCTGAAAACATTTCAATATTCAGCTCAAATTCTGACTGAGGTTGTTCCTTAAATATACGCTTTCAGTGTCCAAAAAAAAACCCCAAAAACCAACAAAAAAACTCCTAATCAAACAAACAAAAAACTAAACAAAAAATCAAGGAAAAACAAAACAAAAATACCCACAAAACCTCTCTCAATAACTTTTCAAAAAGTACCCCCAAAGGCCTGTTTTCGCCATTAGTAGCACAGATGCATCATAGAGCCATAGTAAGCCAACCTGAAACTTTCAGAATTACAGAAACATCTTAAAATTGCGCTTAAACTGAAATAATCAAATGCATTTCTTTGTAAATTAAAGATTTTTCACCTGTCTGCCTAAAATGTGACCTCTAATTTTCCTAAAAATCTGTTCAAAATTTCTTGCTGTTTCAAGAAACTGATCCAAGCTAGTAATTATTTCACAGAGGTATCTTCTAATATACATTATGAAACAGAACAGGCATTCTTCTTTCATCTTCTTAAACTAACATGGTCCCCTTGATGTTCACATCACTTGGGAATAGGCAACTTAAAATTTCACAATAAGAAAGACATTGTTTAAGGATTAAGTGCATTTCCTGATTACACTGCATTTCAAGATTTGGATGAGTACCAAATATTAAGACCTTTGTCTTCAGGACAGATTTAGAAACTCATTGAGATTTCACAAATCTGCAGATAACAAACCTTGTAGGGACTACAAATAAGCTAGGGTACAAGCTAGGAATTCAAATTAACTTGGCAAGTAGGAATGCAGCTGAAAAACAAAGGATGTTTATTCAGTGGGGACAAAGGCAAGGTTCTGTACCTAAGCATGAATAATTAGCTATGAAAATGTAGCACGTGGATCAAGTAGTTAGCAGTTTTACAGCAAAAGATTTGAGGTTTGTTATGCATCAGTGCTGAACATGAGTCAATAATGTTACACTGTTGAGTAAAAGCCAAATACCCCCCTCAGACAGCTGGAAACGAGAGTCAAGATGCATCAGGCAATCTTTTCCCTCTAGGCAGGGCCAATAAAGCTTCAGCTGGAGCATGCCATGCAGCTCCTCACTTTGATTTCCAGGAAATATAGACTAACTGGAGAGAGGGAAACAAGGCACTGAAACAGCCAGGGCTCGTTACCCATGACAAAAGACAGAAGTATTTGGAACTGTTTAGCTGCAAGAATAAAATACGGTAAATATGATGATAGTCTGAGTATGCAAAATTTTTTTATCAGACAGAAGCGATGAACACATCTGTATCTATAGTGTACTAGATAAGAAAAACTTGCAGCTGAAATAATAAAGATGCAATTTCCTACCCAGAAAATTAGCCTCGACTCCAGCCCTTCACCCTCTCTTCCAACACGAGTGAGATGGACCTCATCTCTAACCTGGTATTTTTAACAGGTGAAAGAAATGACTCTTAAGAATAAAGCAAGTATAATAGAGGCTACTAAAGTACCTCTGAAAGTCCCTTCCAGTACTATTTCTGTTGAAAACCTGGCATGTACACATTCATACACAGAGAGCTAGAGAAGTAAGGGCAATGAAAGCATCAGGAGAAATCCCTTCTCCTGTAACTTTTCTCCAGTTTTCCTCAACTGTGGTAGAAGTTGAGGGACAGAACCAGCTCAAGCCTCTATTATTTGGTACTAGGGGAAGAACAAGTGCCTAGCGTCTCCAGTTTGGGCTGGCAGTCGGGTTTTCCATCTTCAGAAAAACACTGAAAAATCCTATCTAACAGCTTACTCAAAGCAGTAACCCAACACTGCTCATTCTCATCATTAGCTGCTGTTTTATTCCCAACTACAGTGATTAACATGCATCCTTTTGAATTGGGCAGGCACATGCCTTTGGAGTACAGGCAGAAGGGAGTACTCCTCTACTAAGAGAACACTCATTGCCATTTCAGAAATTAGTAGAGCCAAAGGAAAGCCTTGGCTAAAACACTGCAATTACTCCAAAATAACAAAAAGGGTGAGGCTGGGTCAGAAAATAGCTCCTCCAGTTTTGCTTTATAAAGAACACATTCTCTGAGTTTCCTGTTTGGGAGTCTGGTATTTTTAGCGGGGGGTCATGCATGGGTGTTTGTACATTCAGGGGTTTTTAAACGAACAAGGAGATGTCTTGGGTTTATTTTCTAGAAACCAATAAACTGCCCAAGCTTTTTACACCCATCACACTACTTTATTCAGAGGATTCATTTACAAACCAGATATTCTGATGCAGGGCTGAAACCTTGCAGAGATCATATAGATGGTAGAAGACAGTGAAATATGGGAATAAATGTAGATTTGTGCCACTATATTTCAAGAAAAGTTGTTGCTTCCTAGGACTATAGCAAGTATTGAATGAAAAAGCCAGAAAGACACAGAACATTAGGAAACATTTAAAATCCAGACACCTGGGCCTTTCTTATTGTATATAAGCCATCTAGAAAAGGATTTTTCACTGCCTTGTGCAAAGTCCATTCCAGAGCAGCAGTCATGTCAGAGGTAAACGTGGTAACTAACAGGTGAAATCAAACAGAAACAAGCACTGAGAGTTAACATCAAAGGAAGCTTGGAGTTGTGTTTATAAACCAGAAATATAAAGCAAGGAATTGTTGTGCACATATGGTCTGTGGTGCTGCAGCAGTATCTATATTTGCTATCACAGTCTAAAAAAAAAAACAAACACCAAAACCACAGAACAGCTATGTTATTACTTTGAATCTAATCTTTCCCATCATCTAAATTCTATTCCTTGATGTAAACATACTGAGGATATTTTGAGAAGAGAAATCACCACCCAAAGTGGTCAAAGGCCTCATACAGCAAATGGGACAAGAAAATGAAAATATATCTGCAACTCAAGTAAAAATAATGCCAGGCAGCAGATCTTCATATAATATTTGCTAGGCTGTAATGTTTTGTAAATTAAATTTCTGAAGGGAGTTTGTATGTGTAAACACAGCAAGCAGTACTTAGTTAATCCATAAATGTATTGGCTCAAAGAACAGTTTTACCACATGGTGTTATTTAGAAATCTGTGAGGCTTCTAGAAACTCAAAATTTCACTCTGCAAAAGAGCTTAAATTCCTGTTGCCCTGAATTTTCATAGTATCAAGTTTCAGAATACCTATTGGCAAAATAACAGCACTGATTCAGATAAAATGCAATTTATTGTAGATAAAACAGCTAGACAGATTATACTTTAGGACATATTCTCCTCTTGATATATGTGCTTAATTCCTCTCAGCACTAAAGGGTATTATTTGCATGTTTCAGAACAGACTACATGCCTTTCAACTTTACTGTAATATGCAGGTTCCATTTCAAAAATGAGTGGGTGTTAACTACAAGAGCATAGCACACAGTACTCCAGATTATTTAATGATACAAATAACATGACTGCACCATGCCAGGAGGGTTCAAAGCGTGCCTGAAGGAGATTGAAGTAGCAGCCCTCTCCATCAGATAATTTCTAAGGCCATCCAGATGTTTGCTTTTACTTGTGTTTGGTGTGTCCAGCTAAGAGATCACCTCTTTAATCCCGTGTATCCAGACATGTGAGACTCCTGAAACAGGGCTTGCCAAAAATCCCACAGTGGAATGAAATAAATTACATCAATAACACCTCCATGCTCTAAAATTCCTATATCGTTGTGCTAAATACATAAAGTATTTATAACTTGCTTAGAAAAATTAAATTATGACCAGGAGCCAGGGTTTTTTTTTTACATTATTTCTTCATATTTGTCACTAACTTGACAGAGCCTTGGACAAGTAACACAAGATTTATGTCTCAGGCATTGAGGTTAACAGTTGGACTCCATCTTGCAGGTATTTTCCAACCTTCCACTCGGATGGAAGTGAGATTTAACTAGACATTGTTCACTATTTGGCAAGATCAGTAGGGAACATCACAAAAATGCAAAGCATTTTCTTAGGTCATACAAATGCTGCAATAAAGAATGATACAAAGTGGTGCCAGTATTAAATATGGGGTCAAACACTTGCAGTAGCAGGCAGGAATAAACAGAGCAATGAGAGAAAATGTCAGCTATCAGAACAGCTATATTTTCAAGACACTCATCTGTTTTGACTTCAACACTGACTGTGGGAGAGAGTCTAGCAAAATATTTAACTAACTAGGAAAATAAATGGTGGGATGCAACCCCAAGTATGTTTATACCCGTGGCACTCCAGTGCTGATCAACAGAGATGTCTTAGAAAGCAACCCAGAGCATCTGAAGCACACAAAAAATAAACTGCAATTTAACCACAGGTTCATTCAAATGCCTAGCACCAAGCAAACAAACAAACTTCTGAAGAGGTTTGCTTAAAACAAATTTTAAAAAAACCCAAATGAACAAACAAACTTTCAGCCTCCTCGCCCCTTAGGGTAGTAACAATGAAGCAATAGGTTAGACATATCAGAATTATATTATCACGATTATATTCTGGTCCAGAAGTGATAAAAATTTAGAGGAATATGAAATATTTGATAGAGCTGCACTTTTCTCACTTTTCTTAAATTGAATAACACACTCTCAGCAGGCAGAGTGAAAGATAAAGTCAAGTCAAAACCTTTTCTGAATAATTTTGAAGATAGCCTACTATCACAACAAAGAAACTAATACCAATCTAGTTTTACATCCCACTTACATGTCGTTACAAATGGAAAAATAGAAAAGCCAAAAGCCCTCAGGTGACAGGAATTATACTTTTGAAGCGTAGAAGTGCTTTGTAACAATACCTCAGAGATAAAATATAGAAACTTGGGGTTTTTTCCTTTTTCAGGAAAAAAGAAAACTTGCAGGAAATTGAAGAAAACAGAAGAAGCTTTTGCTGCACTCAGGTGGGAATGTCAGCCCCTCTCCCAAGGGATGCCCAGGTTACATTTCTCCACCCAAGGGGTTAGTAGAGCCAAGGCAAAGACATCCCATTGTCTCCTGAGCAAACCCACTAATTTTTTCTTTTTGGCAATTAAGACAGAGTTGGATAGCAAGGAATACAAACAAAAGTTTAAAATACCTTTCTCACCCCTTTACCCCAAGCTCTACTCCAGCCCCTCATTCCCAGCTCCTCTCCCTCCCCAAGGAACACAGACCAGCACACAGCAGTACCTGTCTGCATCTCCCTTCTCCTCAGGGCTCTGCTCCAGCATGGATTTCTCCCCATAGAGCACGGCTCACGTGGGGATAAAGCTGCTCCTGACATGGACTGCAGCTCACCAAGCAGGGCTTTGCTGGAACACCTCCTACTTATCCCCTGCAGCTGCTCCCAGGCGTTCTCCTCATGGCCTGAGGGGTGGAACTCAAACAGATGCACCTGGGCCACCATGCCCATGGCTGAGGGCTCGCTGGGCTCTGGAACCAGCTGGAGCAGGCTGGAAGTGGCTGGAACAGGTTGGAACTGGCTGGACCAGGTTGAACTAGGCTGGAACTGGCTGGAGGAGGTTGGAACTGGCTGGAACAGGTTGGAACAGGCTCAAACTGACTGGAACAGGTTGGAACTGGCCGGAGCAGGTTGGAGCAGGTTGGAACAGGTTGGAAGCGGCTGGAGCAGGTTGGAGCAGGCCAGAACAGGTTGGAACTGGCCAGAACAGGTTGGAGCAGGTTGGAACAGGTTGGAAGCGGCTGGAACAGGTTGGAACAGGTTGGAACTGGCCAGAACAGGTTGGAACTGACTGGAGCAGGCTGGAACAGGTTGCAGCAGGCTAGAACTGGCCAGAACAGGTTGGAGCAGGTTGGAACAGGTTGGAACCGGCCAGAGCAGGTTGGAGCCGGCCAGAACAGGTTGGAACTGGCCAGAACTGACTGGCAGGAACAGGTTGGAGCAGGCTAGAACTGGCTGGAACAGGCCGGAACTGGTTGGAGCAGGCTGGAACTGACTGGAACAGGTTGGAGCTAACTGGAACTGACTAGAAGAGGCTGGAACTGACTGGAACCCATCAGAACTGGCCGGAACAGGTTGGAAGTGGCCAGAACAGGTTGGAGAAGGCTGGATGTTGTCAGGGCAGCCCCAGTGCTGCCCCCACTCAGGGCGGCCCAGCAGTCCCCCAGCACCGTCCCCTCACCGCGCAGACTCAGCACCGACCATGAGCACCACGGCATGGGCTGGGCTGGGAACTCACATCCCACCTGTAATATTTACACTTTTAAAACCTTGCACTCAACTGAGCCAGTGGTGTTGGGCAATTCCATGCTGGGCACTACATGAACCATTTTCCAAGGTGCCTACAGAAGGTTCCCTGTCCCGCCCTCTCTCCACACCAATAAGCAGCCTCTCAGCCCAAACCTCGCTTTGACAGGAGCTGCTCTTAAACTGTGGTGTTAGCACTTGCCATCTAATCAGAGTGTCTCTCTAACTGGTCACTGGCCAGCACCATGGACAGAGGATGAAGAAATGGATGGACTGAGGACATCAACCATGGATGTTGATGTATCAAGCCCCAAGTGTGGGTGAGTGCAATCCATGAGTTTCTGAGATGTGGTCTCACTACATTTTTCACTCCAAAGATTCAATGCCCCTTTGACACCCAACCAAACTAGCAATTAGTCCTCAAGGCGTGGCTGAAATGTCAAAATAAACCCAGTAGATTTAATCAGCATTTCCATGGTAGCTGAAATTATGCTGCTTAATGGCTGAAATGGTTTGCAATAAAAGTGAGTTGACTGTGTATCCCTGAAAATTGATTCCTGGAAGAACAGTCAAACACAATTGCTTCAGGAAAGAACATTAAAAATATTAAACCATGGTTTTCTCAATTGCCTTAAAACATGGGCATAAAATCTAAATCTCTTTAGGAGTATACCAAATTTAGTTGTAGATTTAGCTGGAGAAAATAAATTTAGAAAGGGAGATTTCATTTGGAATAAATCTTCAGAACAGCCTAGCTGATTGCCTTTTCATAAAGGCTACATCTTCTGGGGGAAAAACATGTTAACTAACTCTCCCTGGTGCTTTGGATATTTGAGGGTTTTTGGTGAAAACATCTCATTATTTTCATTTTATAGCCACAGACAATAGTGCTTTCTTCCCAGTACAATGTATACAAAAATAGTAAAAAAACTTGATTTGAAAATTGTGGGTTTGACCCATGAGGTCACAACTGGAAAAATCATTCCATATGTGACACTTAAATTGGAAAAGTATCTAAAAGTATCCAACAAACATTTTAAAGACAAAATTATTTGATAAGCAAGATTGTTGTGTTGATATTACCATAGATACCAATTTCCCAGCATCTCAAGAAGCATGTGCAGATCATGTTTACAACTTTTTTGAGGTGAAATACTCTGCTACTCATGTTCATTCTTAGGGATTTTTTGAAGTTTGACATTTAAGTTTTCTATGTCTCAATATATTGTGGTTTTATATAAGATATTTGGGAAAAAAAGAAAAAAGATGGAAATTGGTATTCTTTTTGCAGTTCTTCTGGATAATGACACAGAAAATACTTCCATCATGCAAATTAATCTTGTGGAGAGATGTGACAGACTGATGTTAACTATCTTGCTGTCAAATTTTGAAGCAGTATCTTATTTTTCTTTAATTTTTGTAAGTACCTAAATCTATCAATATGTTTTAAAAAGCAAAGTAAATGGGAAAAGAAACTTTATTAGCTTTACCTACATGTCCATTTTATGTTGATAATGTCTGGGCTTCAAAAGCTGAAGCTCTAGGAAAGCATAACAATTTCATATTTTGTCATTGCATGATAAGAAAGGACAAGTGCAATAACAATGCAGCAGATATGAGGATTTTCACAGTTAGCAGCCTGCCTGTCACACCCCTCATTATCTTGCATGCAGATGGCTTTTACAGTATTTTTCCCAAGTATCCTGCAATACTGAAACGAATTCTATAAAATGATTTGCCATATGTTTATAAATACTATTTTATAATGATTACACCTTGGCTGAAAGAGAGGGACATTTGCATATGGAAGCTGTCAGATATCTCACTAATGGGCTATATTATTTATACATACACCTTACAATTAATTACAGATGAAGATTACTACTGGGAGAAGAATTAAAGGCAGTTGGTTTAGCATAGTCTCACAGGCTTCATATAGATGCATTGAACTACCTAAACACAATTTGGAAAGTCAGGAAAGGTTGTGTGGATACCTGACTTTGCTGCTGCAAATACGTAGCCAGTCACTTATCTCTTTCTTCCCAAATTAACATTTTGGGAATAGGAAAAACACTGTGACAGGTACTTTGAATCAAATATTTCAAAAGGGCAAAAATTAGATAAATATTCTAGCGAATGCCAAGTCTTAAGGGCTGCAATGACAAGAACTTTAGAAAATATTGGAAATAACTGCCCATCCAGAGAATTGTTCTTGAACAGGGATGCTTAGTGAAAGATGGGTGTAGAGTGACTTAAGAGGTACACCATTTCTTGTTAACAAATTAACCGTTAAGCCACTGTAGCACTTTGCAGCACACAAATCCACAGGGCAGAGCAATGAAGAGGGAAGGCACAGGCTGATGGGGCAGCAAGAGCCAAGAGCACAGAGCGGCCTGCGAGGGAGGGAGCAGGGACATGCAAGGCAGGCAATTTTATCCACCCCTGCCTTGGCTGCCCCATCTGCCAGGTGATCTCTTCTGTAACTCACAGAATATCCTGCAGCTGAATATCCTGCTTTTGCCTGGCACAGAGAGTGGCTGCCAACCTGGCAAAAGCTTGGTACACCTGTTGTTCCTCTGCATTTTAATATCATTGTTTATCATTACTGTTGCATTAACTGCTGGCTCTCTCAAGAAATATGCACAGTTAAATTTATAATAGTGTTTTTCTACTCTGTATGAAAACCTCCTTGCTCTTCTTTTGGATAAATTTGCAAATCCAAGTTAGAAGTATCCTCATTAGCAACCTATTTACACTTATATTTTGTGTATTCTAAATGATTAAAAGGACTATCCAAAACAGCAGTGGACCTTGGTGTCAGACCAAAAAAAGAGGTCATCCCCTTTTATTTTGCTGCTGCTTCATCCAGTGTTTAATTACCTTCAGCTAAATACCCTAAAACTGCTGATTATGAATTTGTTTTTATCTTTGGTTGTAGTTCTTCCCCTTCCTACTAACTCACAGAATTTTCTGTTGTAGACAACCTTTGTTTTGATCTCTGCTTAGATAACTTTTTTTGTATAAAGGACCTTCTTTTCTTTCAATCCACACAATATGATGGTGACTCTCTGTGGTAGTTTGACTTGGGGAGGAGAAACTCAGAGAGAAGTTTTCCCTGTGAGTGCTCCCCTGGGAGTTGATAGTGACCAATTGGAGGCTGGTTTGGTTATTGACAGCGTGAGGAACCAATTG
>VWZS01001942.1:0-66961 GCA_013397075.1 Rhabdornis inornatus | reverse complement strand
AACAGAGAGAAAAGAGATGAAGAGAACCTTTGCTTTGGAACATTTCATTCTTAAAAGTAATACCCCATGTATTTTAACCATTGACCCACAAGTACAGCTTTGGGAAGGCTGTGGAGTTGAGAGGAGTGCCATGACTGCAGATTTACAGGCGGATGCAGAATCGTGAAAATGAAACCACAAAAAGACTGTTTTCTACCTTCTTGTAGAAAAAATCCCAATAGCCTAACAAGAAAAAGCTTCTCACTCCGAAGTAAACAGAAAAGGGGACTGTTTGAGTTAGAAATTGATTGAAGTAGTTTTTTGTATGTTTATTTTGTTGTTATGAAGGTTAGGAAAGGAAAAGAAAGAGTAGTCTGACAATCTTATTCTGAATTTTTTTTTTCTTTGTGTAGTTAATAAATTTCTTTTTATATCCTCTTTAAGTTTTAAGCCTACCTTGCTTCTACTCCTAGTTCTGTCTCGCAACAGAAAATAAGTATATTTTAATTAACAAATCAAAACCATAACATTATTTAGTGCATTAACCAAAAAAAAATAATCTTAAACCAAAACACTCTCCATGCAAACTCTTATTTTCTTTCACTGTGTGTGTTCTGTGGTAGCTGTTAGCTCTGCATTGAGAGATGTTCCAGAATGGAAGTGCTGAATTACTAATGCACATGCAGGCATTCAGAAAATGTACCATATGAATCTCAAATAGTATCTAATTTGACATTATGGCCTATTCAGCATGCACAATATTCACGTAACAATCACAGTCCACAGTCATGTTGTGCTAAGAATCATACAATCACTTTTAGACTCACTTTCAGACAGGCTGCTTTTCCAGTCCAACACATAAGCCTGAAAGTAAAATCATTGTGTTGGGAATTTCTCAGTAATTTTAAGTCCTCTAGAAATAAACTAATTTGTATGTCGTTTAACAAACAGGACTCTTTTCGGTTGCTACATGTAGCTCGTCATGGAATTATTTGAATTATTATAGCTGTGTTCATCAAATACGAAAATGTAAGTACAATGTAACCATCTTCCACCAACAGATCAGTCCATGTTCTGAAAACTGTTTCAGGGAATTCATGCCAGAGATGTGTGCACTGAAAGTCATTACAGCAATCACTGTTAATCAGTCTTTAAAAAACAAACAACAAAAAAGACATTTTGCGGACAGCACAAGAAGTCAGATATTCCAGTGGAAGTTATTCAGAGCTCTCATTTACTTCCCTACATGTGCCTTGCAGAAACTTCCATGACATTTCAGATGAGATGCTGTGAGAAAGGACACTGGCTTTGCTCCTGCTTCTGTGGCTGCACCACAGAGGCACCTCTAAGAAATGGTTTGAACAAAGATTTTATAGCCTATATGTACTAAAATGCATGGATGCCTGTTCTGCACTTGTAAGGATGAAAAAAAAAAAAAAAGGCAAGAAGAACCCCCACCTAAATTTAGAGTTATTAGTCTCACTAATGCAGCATTACTTTTAGTTTTTTCTCTCTAATTCAGTAGCTGCAGAAATTACCATGCCTTAAACTGACTCCTCTGAACATCAGACTTCTCACTGTGTGGAGTGATCTGACATTAAAACACATTCATTGACTGGCTGCAGAGCTGAGACTCCATGCACTATTCCCCATGTATCTTTGTTTAGTGGCTCTGCACAACAGATGGAATTTTATGTCATGCAGCATTAGGCTACTGTTAAATTTTAATTTCAATTAATGGTCTTTATACTCTTTCTTTATGCACACCAGGGATACTTTAGGCATCCATTTCCCTTCTAATTAGCTTTTATTGCTGAATTCATTCTGAATCTCTGGAAGTCATTAGATTCTCTAGGATTTGCAGTTGAATTTACTTACTCTCTAATAAAATTAATTAGTCCCTCAAAAAAAAAAAAAAAAAAAAAAAAAAAAAAAAAAAAAAAAAAAAAAAAAAAAACCCAGCTGAATTTGGTCTACTTTTATACATATAGGTAAGTATTAAAAGTCTGAAGTGTCTACACATCCCTTTCTGCTGCAGTTTGCTTGTTAATGTTGACTTTTATCCTGGTTATTGACATCAGTGTTGCTCAGGTTGATGCTTTGCCTCCTTCATTTAAAATGAAACTTCTTTGCAGGGCTATGTCTCCGAGTCTATAGCACAACATCACTTCTACACCACTCTGTGCCAAAGAGCAGGATTGTATTGTGAGTTTCCCTAGAATATTTTGCTCACTGTAAAACTGTGCCTAAGGCACAGGTAATTTCCACAAGCACTGCTTGAGAAATTTGGATGATCTACACTGAAAAATTGTAATAAGTATAAAAGCTTTTATTGGTCTGTTGGAAAAAAGAGGAATAACCAAGGTAATGCAAGAAAGAAAGGGGTCAATATCACACCAGTGTGACAGCTTTCTGTATTTTTTACATTTGGACAGTTGTATATAAAAAGTCTTGGCTAGCTTAGTGGCACAACAGCATTAAGCTCTAATTTATCACTGTGCTATAACTCTGAAAATTGAATAATATACCTTCAGGGGAGAGGCAGTGAAAGATTTCTTATTGTATAGATTACAATGGAATATTTATGACACTGGTGAAGAGTCTGTGACAACTTTTGTGGTAACCTCCCATTTTGAGAAGCATAAATTCTGTGTGGTTATTATATGGCCGCAACACAAGTAATTAGTAAAATATTGCAATATTTATAAGACTCAGAATTGAACTGAGCACAAAAAGAGTTTCCTTTATTTATGCTGTTTGTAATATCAACACACATACTGCATTATGTTTAGAACCTGGTTATGAACATGCTGCAGACATTTCTATCTATTCAGGTGTCTAAATAAAAAGGTACATTTTTGAGACACCCATATAGTGACATCTATATGCTTGTTATGTGGTTCAATGCAGTGATAACACCTGTTCTCATCACTTCCTGCAGGCAAGTGCATCTCATGTAATTATTATTCTATTATAGAATGATTATTCTAATCATTCTATTCAACTCCATTGTTTGGAAGGACCTGGCTTCACAGGTGTGGCACCCTCACAGACAAAAGACATTTTTATAGCAGACAAGCAGCAAAAGTTGTGAGAGTTTATACCCAAGGGTCTAAACACTGCTCTGGAACAAACATGTAACACAAAATACTGTCACTGGAAGCATAAATGCTGTGGCAGAAAGGGTGGTGGTTATTTCCTTGTCCAGTTTGGCATTTCCATACTTAGGATAGCCTCACCAACTAGCTCCAGATTTCCTGTTTAGCAGAAGAAAGAAAGAAAAAAAATTTGACAAGAAATGGTTCTAGAATTGCAGTCTAATTTAACATTTCCCTGATTTGCTCCTGTAGTAATAGCTGATTTTTTTTCCATTCTGATTTTTTTTCCAATTCCATATGCTATGCCTAAGAGCAACAATACCTGGCTTTATTTTAGTATATTCCCCCTCAGCTCATGGACAGAAGAACAAAGCTGGCTGGTGGGCTCATGAAAAAGTGCATAAAAGCCATGACAGCTCAAAAATGTACCAAGCAAACAGACACATCCGACAGGAATGCTCTATGTTGTGTCATGGTTTGGGTGCTCAAGCTAAATCTACAATCCGCCACCTACCATGTTGCTGTTCCTTAGCTGGCAGGGAGAAAAGGACAATAGGAAACCTCTGGAGAGGGGTCAGTGGTTCACAGTGTTCCCCCAGGGAAGGACATTAAATATTCCAGAGCAATTTTTTCTCAGTCGGATCAAAGTGCCCATCAGATAAAAGATGCCTTGTTCATGCATTGCCTCAGAAAGGTGCCATCAGTCTCACCCTCATAAACACAAACTAGATAAATAGTGGAAAAGATTGAAAAAAACTCTTCAAAATTCACTTGATCATAAACTTTTTTTTCTCGTGTGTAATAATGTAACTCAACGTAAAAAGTAAGTACGGTAGAAGCTTAGAGAATTAGGTCACTCAAGGAAATTAAAAGGCCAAATCTGCTTTGCCTTTGTGGAACAAGTGGTAAAAACAAAAGCAAGAATTATTCCAAATGGTATTTTCTTAGGTTTCTTCATTATCATTTCCAGGCAGTGCTTTTTCACAAGATTAAAACAAAAATAAGTAACTGTATTTATAGAAAATGTATAAATATTCATGGTCATGAAGCATGGCACAACCTCATTTTATGTTATTCAGACTCGTAAAATGTGAAATAAAACTATATTTTCCCCCAATTGAACCTTTTTTAAAAGGAAATGCTGACTAAAACAAAAGAATCATACAAAACAGATGATCAGAATAAAAGGATGATCTGAAGTATGGATGTTAACTGAAAAGCTTTCATTTTTACTCAAAAGCTATTATGTGTTTTCATCTAGAGTTTTTGGGTTTGTGATATTTTTTGCATAAATAAGTTTAAACTATGGGTAATACAGATTTATCTATGAATTTGTTAGTCTGGAATTTCAAATAGTCTCAAGAATTCAAGCTGGTCAAAAATGAAGCAATAAAATCTAAGCCACCTGCTCCAATTAACATACCTAATTTCTTCTCTGCTTTATGTAGCTATTTTTCCCATGAGCACATTCCACATGCAAAATTTGGAACAGCAGCATACTTCCTTGGGTTTATGTTTTCAATATTATTTAGTTTTACAAATCTTCAATTTTTGCTTAATCCTCATTCAAGTATATTTAGTTTTTAATATGTAGAGATAATTAAGATTGATTAATCAGTAAAGTTTGGGTTGGGGTTCTTTTTGCTTTTTATTTTTTTTTTTTTTAAGCTGTTGCATACCCCTGATGTATGTGCAATTTCTACTTTAAAGCATTGAGTCAAGAGTTCCCTGAAATTTTTGAGCACTTGTCTTTGAAGTATCAAGTGTGGCATCACTTCTCTTTGAAACATTCAAACCTGTTTCTGCCAGCCTGGGCTCTGCAGCCACTTCACCCCAGAAATCCAGGAGCTGTGCCTGCAAGTCACTGCTACCCTTCCAAGCTTATTTCCTTCTGCAGCTTTTGTTTGGGGTTATTTTATTGTGTCAGTGACTAACAGGCCCCCTTGGATTGTCATCCTTTATTGTCTATTCCTGACAGCTGCAAAAATACTGGCTTCCTTTTTTAATCATGAAATGAATTGTTGCAGGAATGGGGAATGCTACAGTTTCCTCCACATAACGTTCTTCAATCAGAAAATTGTAATTTCTCAGATGCATTAGCACAATATACTAGGAAACAGCTGCATAATTTAACTTAATTGTTAAGCAATACCTCATTATAGCTAGACAGTAAATTCAGCAGTTCACATTTTTTGTGTGCCTCTCATCTTTTCAGTGCTCACATCATGTTCTCTTTTTCATCTGCCTTTCTTCTCCCAAAGGTGCTGGAAAAGAGCCATATTTGCAATAAAAATGAATTTAATCTTCTTTAAGAACCAGTTTAAATTCATGGTAGATGCTTAAGATTCAAATTGATAGGAAAGTAAGCCTTTCTCAATAACCCTGGAAAGTCTGATAGAAGATACTCATCTATTTTTTTTTTTTTAAACAAATAAAAACCTCCATCCAAAATCCAAGAGCAAGTAATAATTTTGTTTTGAAATACATCTTAACTTCTAAAGGCCTATGATAGCAATAAATATTGTTCAGCAGAGTAGAGGTGGTGAGCTTCAAAAAGAATACAATTCAATGCCAGTGCTGAGTACCTGATATACAACTTGTTTTAAGACACTACAAGACATGAAACCATTTGCATTCCCCACTAGTTCATCTGAGAAAATGTAATTTATGGAATGAAATTGATAAGGCAGTGTTGGCAGGCTGACACTATTTCTTCTCCAGACATTCAGTAAATCTAGTANAAATTATTTTACTTCCAAAGATTTTTTTTTTCTTAATTTACTCCTTTCTGAGTCAATTTGGACATATTTGTTCAAATTACATTTGTGTTCAATGGCCAGACTTGGATATTTGCATAGTGTATCCACATTATATGTCTATGTGCTGATTCCCAACTCCCATGCAAGTTATTAATTTACTGGAATCTCTAGGTTAACAAAGGAAAAAAATTGGAAATTCAGTTTCTATATTAGATATATTTTATGTTTTAAGTAACTGCTCCAAACATGCATCACTTTTATTGCTGCCATGTGATCAGGTGCCTCTAAAATATTTATATTTATACTGCATTATTAAATGACAGCTGGAGCTGCCAGTAACTGACAGGTGTGTTACCAGTCCTGCTGCTGGTTTCTGCCTCTTTGGACCAGAAGCTTTCCTGTGTTCTGAATATGAACTGATACTGCCTATCTCAATGAATGACACAGATTATTCTGTTTTTAGTGGTTGTACATTCCCTTCCTATATTCCTATCCAATACAAAGTGGGAGAAGGAAAATATTTCACCATCACAAAGGTGGCACTCATCCTGTCACCTCCTGGAACAGATTGTCTGGCCTCTCCAATGCCGAAAATAGAGGACACAGCATCTTCATTTGTAAGTCTACTTCCAGCCATGTAAAAAGCAGACAGAACTCATTTTGAGTAAGATCAGAACAGTAAATATTAAGAACAACCACCCACATTCCCTGCTGTAAGTTAGGACTATTACAGAGAAGCACTCAAGAGAGAGTAGGAAAACTTCAATGACCTTTCCTCTTGCCAGTTCTATGTACTATGGGCAATCAGTAATTAAAGGTGTTCTATATCTGTAGTCAAACATTTAAAAGAAATTAAACCTTGAGCCTTTGTGGGAAGGTTTTGAGGTTTTGTTTCTTTATTATTACTTCTTGTTCCCTTTTTTGTTCACAGAAATTAAAATAAAATCACTTGGATACAAGAAACAGTAACACCAGGAATCTGAAACTGTTTAGTCAGATCATGTAATTACACATACCAATCAATCATCCCTGTAGCTTCTGATCTGTGTAATTCCCCACCCACTGAAATTCAACTAGTTTCTAAAAACCTTTCATTAATTAAAAAAAAAAAAAAAAGGATTTTTGCATATTTATAACCCTTTTACAATTAAATGTTGGGTTTGGTGGGGTTTTTTTAATTATTATTGCACATCTTAATACAGCCTGACTTCATTAGAAGAGTTGAAGAAGTTCACAATGCTGTAGACTGGTTTTTCTGCTAAACAGTATCAGCATCTCATGATTTTACTGATATCTATCCAGCTTGTTTCCCATATTGTGAATTTTTACACAACCCTTGCTCTTCCTCCCTCATGAGGAAACAGAAAGGTCCTAATCACTACACCTGGACTTTTTATAAACAGGACGTGGAAGTTCAGAATCTGATAAAACATGGTGAAAATACCTAGCTGTGCATTACTATGCAATTACACAGTGGAATTTGCCTGTAGTTAGACTAAAGGGAATGACTAATTGGCTTCCTAACATGGTCCTCTAATTAGAGTAGGAACTACAGTCATTACATTTAGTTCTTAGGACAGCCAGTTTTTGTTGAGAATTAAAGAAGAACAGTAGAGAAACAGGCTTACCAGTGTTTGCATAAGGGAAGGAATATTTTACTTCTAAATTAGGCAAGGGAAAGGAAAAGATCATCACAAATATGTGGTGATATTTAAGTGTACGGTTTATACCATCACTATTTCCTTGCTGCATCAAAAAAAAAGCAGTGTTTTATTTAGAATAGGTATTAAAATAAGTGTAAACCTGGGAGAAGTGAATGCCTTCTATGAGATATTGCCATGTTACAAAAAATAACTACATTGCCTGATTTTAAAGTGTCAACCTGTTGAAACACACTCTGTGGATGTAGGGACTTCCTCTATGTGCAGAGTTATATACTGCATATTCTCTCATTCCATTTTATACATGTATCCTAATCACAGACTCCTCACATGTTCCATGTATTGTGAAGACTCTGATCATGTCATGGGCAATTTTTGTTTGCCTTTTCCAAGCAGCAAGGCGGTTTTGACCAAGTCAGAAGCCCATTAAGAGTATTTCTTAGTGTGGTTCAGTATGTCTGAACATTATCTAATAAATCTGACTACGAGTTCACTGTTCCTAGTTAAAATTCAAGAGTAGCTTAGATGAAGAAATTACACTTGTTTAACCTGGAGATGAATCAGGTCTGCTGATGAAAAGATGTCAGAAAAGGACAATAACTTAGCAAATTCAAAAATGCTAAAGAGTGAGAGCTATTTGTTCTTTAAACCAAATCGCCCTGGAAAAGTTTGTCAATTGGCTGTTATAAAAATATTTACAAAAGGTTCTAATACAATCTGTGGGTTTGCTTACAACAGAGAAAAAAAATGCAGTCCTTCTATGGTCAGTGGAGCAGCTATGAAAACAACAGAAAACAAAAAATAAATCTGAAATGCAAAACATAAAAAAAATTACCCAAACAAGTGTAACTTGCCTAATGTGCTAAGGTAAACAATAATTCTATTAGCCTATTTTGCAGTTCCCTGATAGCCAACCATACTTATCCACAAGGAACTGAGTCTCTGTTCTGCATGAATTAACCTTCATCGTTATCTCTCAGAGTTTTTGAATGGCAAACACTGTAACAATGATTGAGATTAAAATGTTAGCCTGAAGTCAGATACCTGATACAATGGATGAATCTCTAATTCACTTTTAAATTGCTTAAATAATGTTACATTCAAAATTTTCTGCATGAATGAACATTAATTCAGCTAAGAAAGAAATGTTGCCATGTTTAATTCAATAGTTTTAAAAATTTAGTTATTAAAAAATTCTAATCTGGCATTTCCTTTGGTATTCTATTTGTTGCAATACATTTTAAGATGCATCAATAGGCCATGATAAAGATATTAAACAAAGCTGTAAAAATGCTGCCCAAACTGAATATTTTATTACACAGCTTTTTACACAGACAACTATGACAAAAATGAGTAACACCATCTGATAGCAGATTAACACAATCATGGCCTCCATTTCTACAGCAGTTCACTGATGGGTAGGTAACAACTAATTAAGAAGGTTCTTGAAGCTTAGTGTGTTTAATTCTCTTTGGCATTTAGACAGATGTTGTTCCTTGAAAACCCCTAGAAGACTGACCCTTGGTAAGAAAGTGCTGATCAAAAGTCTTCTAAATCACAGTCTGAAAGTCTCAATTCTGATCAGTTATTCTTAAAAATTAACTTATTTTGAAACTAGAGAATTTCTATTAAAATATTCTGAGTTTAATGAACTGTCAAGTGAACGGTTCAATGAAATAAAATAAATCAGCATTAATCTGATTTAGTATGATATTTGTAAAGGGAAAAATACAGGAAAACCCACACACTATGGGTAGAAACTTATCACTGTTACCACAGAACTTTTATTTCTTAGACAAATTCTTGCAAGTAAAGCATTCAAGTTCTGTAAGAGATTATACAACTGGCAGAAATAGATCCTTTACTACAAATGGGAGAACCCTATGCTTTTATTTCTTCCATAATTTCATAAATCTTCATATTCATTAGAACAGGTAACAGACCAGCTCCCCACCTCCCTGCTGCAGTCTCAAAGAGGGTCTAGCAGCAGTCCAAACTGAGTGGGGTTTTAGGTAATAGGCTATCCCAAAAATGGAGGAAAAGATTTCCAATAAAGGTCAAGAACTTACTTCCTCAGGTTCAAATGAAGGTGTGTGATTTTAATCATGAATGTATCCTTGCTGCTCTGCCACTCTGGATTCAGTGTCACTCTCAGGACAGTTCCTAGCTGAGCTTTAGGAATCTTCTACCAAACACAGTTTTTGAAGTTGGGAAATTACAAAGAGCACTTGGCAAGAAGGCTGCCACAGGCCAGGTCCCAGATCTGCTTTTGTCCCAGATACCTTTTTGGTGGAAAAGGAATACATTTATCCACCAGCATCAGGAAATACCATTTGAACAGAGTATTTCAGACCATTCAGAGCACTGGGTCATTTCCTTTCTGGACAGAGCCTTTTGAGTGCCACCTGTTAAAAGCACGCTTCCATTTGGTGTTAGTTGGCACACAGCATCCATTGTTCTTACATAATTCTCATATCTTTTTTGCAATTTGTGAGGGGAGAAAGATACATTGGGGCCCTTCAGCTTGCAGGTGCTTCCTGCTGCTTCCAGTTGCTGGGTCACACAGATATCACAATCCATTTGTTGCTGAGCGTCCAGCTCTTTTGTGGCAACTTTTGTGATAGGCTTACCCAGACAAGCCACAATGGGATGAAAAACCTCAAGACATTCAGCTTTTCTATAGGCAATCATCCACACAGACACCCAGGGTATGCCTGAGGAAAGGCAGCAGTTTGTGCACCAAGGTGTGAGTGTTTGTCTCGCAGCCTGAGGTGAGAAGTTAAGGAAAAGGTAAATATCCTACATACTCAGTCCAGTATTTTCCCACTCTCTGGCTGTCCTACACACTGTCACAAAGCTGACTGTCATGCAGCACTGGGAATGTCTGTCTCAATGCATGTATGCCCACAATTTAATCCTGTAACCTCAAGAACATCATCATCATCATTTATCTTCTTCCTGGAGTGCTCAAAATGTATCTATGTGATATTTAACTCGGGCGTAGGTTCATGTTCACATAGAAATATCTTTATTTATACCTTCCAGTAATGAAGCCTCTGCCCTCACTGCTTTTTGGAAAAAGGCTTTTTGGTGCAGGCATAGTGTAAAGCAGGCACACCTTAAGGACACAAAGCAGAGTTTTGTTACACCACGAAAATAAATGTGCTCCTTCCACGTTAACTGGGACTTTTTTAGCCCACTGTGGAGTGTGGAGGTGCATTCACATTTACAAACAGGCTGCCCTGCTCAGCGTTCACAGACCAGTGCACAGCCTGCTCCCATTTAGCTGTGACACTACTGAACAGCACTGGGGATTCTCTGAGGAGAAATGCTTTTCTGAACAGGCAACCCTGAACTTGGGAAGAGCATTAAATGAGCTTTCATCAAAATTTTGAAATATTCCAGCTGACAGAGACAGCAATCCTCAATTTCCACTTTCCTAATTGCAAAACCAAGTTAAGGAGATACAGTGTTTTGCAAAACAGGGGGGAAATAATCAGGTGTTCCTCAGCATCTACTGTACCTCCTCTCTCCTTTGAGTAAATGCAGTTTGTTGGTAAACAGTCACTCACCACACACGCAGAACATGATCTAGAGGGAAGGGGCCCTCCCTGGAATAATTGCTGTTGCTGCTGTATCCTGCTGTATTATTTCATGTTACACACCTCCCTACATGGTATGACACAGGCAGAAACAGCATCTCTGCTGTCCTGGGCAGGAGGCAGTAAGAAAACCTGCCTCACCTGCTGGGCATGTCCTGGGGTGATGGAGCCAGGCTGCAGGAATAATTTCATCCTAAAAATAGTCGTGGCAACAAGATTCTAGGAATAACACACACCAAAAAATAGGTATTTAATTTGTCTACTCTTTATTATTTCTATTATTATTACTATCATTATTATAATCATTATTATTATTATTATTTTAACTTTTTACTATGCAAGTTTATCATAGCAAATGTTTCCTAAATAATGCAAGGAAAGCCTTGTAAAGTGCTGAATATTTTAATTAACACCTGGGGTGCACTCATTTTATGACTGGACAAGGAGAATTTAGAAATTCTTTTATTAGCAACTTTCTGTAATATAGCAATTTAGCTGAGAAAAAAGAACAGTGCAGATGCATTTTGTTAAGACCCTGAAGTATCTGTCAGACCTCAGGAAACAGTAACTCAATTAAAAATATTAATGCTGTAAAATTCAAAAAAGCAAACCTCAAATTGTTTACTGACCTGAAACATTGAGGAAAATTAACCAGCAGAAGCAAAATCAGCTTGTTGTACCATTTACATAATTCACCCAGCTCAGCTGAAGGCTTCTAAGTTATAAATAAAATAAAAGGATATGCTGAATACTTAGCCTGGTTTTCTAAATGGCTTGTCCACATAGTTTGCAGGTTCAGTTTGTATGTTGGTGCACACTTACTCCAAGACCCTGCATAATCTCAGATTGTAGAAGTGTATTCTTGGCTGTAATTTTTGTGTTACTTGCTTGAAAAATTGTGGTTCTCTGTGATAAAGGGTGGGGGAAAAGAAGGCATCAAGAAAAAATACTTGCATCAGACAAGACATTCTTGAAAATGCCCTCTTCTGTGCCTAAGCCTGGGCTGAGAGGGCAATAGGAGTGGGAGATAAAAACCCAAACAAGGCAAAGAAAATCTCCATTTTCTCTATGTGTGAGGAAGCACATTAAGCCAAAGGAGATGATCTTCAAGTGAGGCATTGAAAATGATGCATTTTGTTGCAATAAATGTTACTGAGACCATGGACAATGCAGTTCTTTACCATGTTTTCAAGTCTTTGCTATTTTAAACATTCCAGTTTACTGAATGTTTCTTCTGTTTTGGGTTTCTTTTTCACACTTTAGTATCAGCTCCAGCAGGGACATTTAAATGTTAATCTGACATTAAAAGCTAAAATATCTGTTTAAACAGTGTAAATAGAAGCTGCAGGTGCACACTGTATGTTCTGAGGCCGTGGTTTCTCGGAGGCATGGCCCAAAGTGTGTATGTGGATCCCCTGGATCCCCTCTCCAGCACGGGGCCTTTCTGCTCCAGTGCAGCTCCATGCACTTCAAAGGTTCCTGCCGAGTCATGCACTGGAGTGCTGGATGTGTTTGATATGAAGGCAGCTGAGGGAGAAGCCTCTGACAGCAGCTGTGATTTGTTTTTCACAGTTAGGTATCTCTTTATTCTTTCAATGGTAGAAATATGTCACCATTGAAGGAGGAGACACTGTTTAAGTAGGAAAAAAAAAAATCTGACTGCATCTTTGTGTATGCTAAAACTGTCTCTTTGGGAATGAATTCCCTTCCAGAGTAAGAGTAGTGATTTGTCAGCTCCTCAGTTTGATCCTCTGCCCTTTCATAGTGGCTTGTGATGAGCAGGCAGCGCTCTCAGTGGTACAGCCATTCATGGAAAGCCCTGAAGAATGGAGAAGGTACACTAAAACTCACAGAAAATTATTCTGACAACCCATGTTTTAGAGTCTTTCTTATATCCTGACTCCTCACTTAAAAAGTCTCCTTTGGCTCCATCACCTCTCTGTCTGCACCTTCTGCACAGGTGAGCAGCTTCTTGTTACACACACTATCATTTAGGGTAGTTTCCCTAATGTTCCTATCAAGGGGAAACTTCTTCCTTGGGAGTGTTTTACATGTTCCAGATTCATCTGCATTTCTCATCTAGAAATCTAATGCTTCCACGGCGTGCTGTGAAACCAGTCTGGAGTTTTTTTTCTTTTTTGTTTTACTTGTCATTCTGTAAAATATTTGTCTATTTTACCAGCCTTTCCTATAATGAAGTGTATTCTTCCAAATTCTTTTTCAAACTCTGACAACATGTAGGTCAGGATATTTCCAGGTAGGTAACAAACACTTTATAGCTGAACAACACTTGTGTGCCTGATACAACATTGTGTCCCTATTACTTACCTAGAATTAATAGTTTGTCCCATTCATCAGCAATCTCACTTCACCCAATCTGAGACACAAGTTTCTTCAAGGAGTGCTCAGTCTTTTCAGTTACTTTTTTAATTGACCACGTTTGAATTCACAGTCTTGAAAATTCATTACTGCTCCAGATTTTGAGTTGTCCTCCTCATAAAATGTAATAGAAGGATAACCAGGGTAGGAGAAGCAGAGAGAATTTCTTTTGCTGACTTTGGAACCAGGGACGAGATGCTAATCTCATCGCTCAACAAAAAGTGAAAGATCCCTCCCTTTGACTTCTAATACAGGAACACAGAATAATCTGAAGTGTCAATACACACTCCTTCCTTTCAAGGCTACAGAAGATCAGGGCCAATTGGATTACAAAGAGTACCAGTTTGGTTTAGGATAATGCTTTAAGCACATAGTGATAAGCAGGATAAATAGGACAATATTTCCACTGGGACACCAACATAAGATGCTTGCACACTGTGGGATATAGGCCAGAATAATGCACAGCCCCCTTGGTGCCTAACACAACAGCCATGCTCCCAAGACTAACTCCTGAACTGGACTCTTGGAACTCCAGGGACAACCACCTCGTGCAAAAGGCATTTCATGTTCTTTTTTTGAGTTCTCCTGTACTTCAGGCCTGCAAGAACCAAAGAGGTTTCATTTGAATTTGCCATGGTAACTATTATGCAATGGAGGCTACATATATAATTCTTGGAAGGGAAAGACAAGGTCTCACTTTGATCAAATCCAGGATGTGTTTATTTTGATCTCAGAAATATCCTCAACTGAACTATTCATCTGTAAGGCATTTTTATCTCTGAGACTCTACTCCAATAGGATTGATTTATATTCTTCATCCAAAAAAACTGAAGGGCTGATTAGGCCTTAAGAACAGCAATTTAATCAATGGCCCAGTGAGTGAGCCCATGTGTGCAATTTCTGCACAATGAACTTAGTGCATCATTTCAAGTGAAAACCATATAATTGGATTATTTACAACCAACATTTACAAATTAGATGGCTGCAACTAAACTATGCGAGTGGTTTCTTCTTTAGTCCAAATTATACTTGCGTGAAGTGAAAGTTTTTAGGGGATTTTTTTGTTTGTTTTTTTTTTTTCCTCTGCAAGAGAGATACTGGTCTCCAAATAGCTGTAATCTAGCATGTAAGCAATATGCAGACTGAGAATGATTCACAGCACATCAGCTTCGTTCTGAAGCAAAGGCAGAAAACAACGACAGGTCAGTGAGAAATTAATGTCTTTAGAACAATTAATTATCAGGCCACTCATGACAATAAAAGTGGAATAATTCATATAAGAAAACAGAATCACAGAATATCCAGAGCTGTAAAATATATCTATAAATTGTTAAATGACACAGTAAAAAGCTGATTATAATGCAGTGCATCATAACAAGTGATTGGCCTCAAGAAGGGCCTCTCCAGCCCTCCACTACACACTTGGATAGGACACAGTGACTTTGGGTGTTCAGAATGTGACTCCAGGGGGTTTGACTAAATCATCTTCAAAGGAACCTTTCAACTCCAAGTTCTGGTGATGATGTGACAAAACTACTGAGAATGTTGGAGGGATGTGAAAAAGCATCCAGGTATGAGAGCTTCTGCAATTTTCAGCCTAAGCTCCTTCTTCATACATTCCAACCCTCTTCCCAACAGAAATTAACCTCCAAGATGTCTTTTCTAGACAGAAAGTATAAAAACACATAATTCAATGAGTTTTGCATAGCTGGATAAAATTAGTTACCAATAATTATTTGTTCAATCTAGAGTAACATCATCTAGACCAAACCTGTTTCCATACTCATACAAAATGGAAACTCCAAACAAGTTTGGTTTGCTTGTTGCTTGTTTTGGGTTTTTTATTCTTTATTTCCATAGTCCTCCCTCTCAAAGTCAGCTTCTGGAAAAAAAAAATTTAAAAGGCCAGAATTCAGCAAAACAAAGGGAAGAGAAAGCGCAACATAAACAGAGGTTTGTTTTGAAATCACCAGGAGGGAGAGGGCAACTAGAAGCTAAATATTTTTTCTGTTGTTCAGAATAAGACCAGCTTTCCAGGTGCTACAAGCTGCAATAAATGTGATCTAAGTATGCAAAAAGACAGGTTGACTTAATTCACATCATATTCAAGTATATTAAGTGCTTGAACACTGCATAGCTTTAAGAGCTTCCTCGCTTCACAAGCATTAAATTTTCCCTATAAAGGAGCCAGGATGTGTGTTACTCTTAAAATCCTCCCTTTGAATTCATTCCTTTGGCAGATAGGATTTGGCCAGAGTGAACCTGAGCGTGAGAGTTTTAATGTATTAATACATAAAAAGCAATTTCAAGTGAAAAAGAAAAAAATATTTCTTCAAAGGAAAAGAAAATTATGGCCAGAAAAATGTTTTTAGAAATGCAAATGGAAACTTGGCACTTTGTGTTTCCATATGTTTCCTGCAGCCAGGATGTATTCCATCAAGTTGTCCCGGATTCCTGAAGAACAAAGAGAAAAGTGAAAAAAATTCCTAAGTCAAATTAAGCAGGAGCAAAATATTCCTGTGCTGAAGGTATAGAGAAAATTTCAGAAGCATCATAAAGCCTGCAGCAGTATGAATTAATTGTGAAAATGGAAAAATATAAAAAAAATCAGCATAGTTCCTGAAAACTACAGACAGCATCTGAAATTTCCTTTATGAGACTCATTTCAAAGCTATCAAAAAAAGATATGAGACATTTTCCATATTTTGATATTAGATAAGTTGATCTGGAGACATTTTGCTCTTTATTTCAAATGCTTTTAACATAGTTGAAACAAAGAGTGAGAGAAGATTCAGTAACCCAGAAATTTCATCTTTTGCTGCTCACAGACTCGAATTTCCTTCAGTACTTTCAAGTTTTGCACCCAATAATAGACACAAGCATTCTATGTGTCAGTATAGTAACACAAGTCACATCTACCCTTCAGGAATTCAAAAAGAGCTTCTTGTTAAAAACCCAAAATAATTGCAGAGCTGTTCAGAAAACGTCTTCCAAAAGTGGATCCATTTGGTATGGTACAGATGTAACTACTGTTTTTCTAAAACAACTTTTATACTCC
This sequence comes from Rhabdornis inornatus, assembly GCA_013397075.1. Taxonomy (NCBI): domain Eukaryota; kingdom Metazoa; phylum Chordata; class Aves; order Passeriformes; family Rhabdornithidae; genus Rhabdornis; species Rhabdornis inornatus. Next base: position 50,425 of record VWZS01001942.1, on the reverse strand, counting down.
TGGGACCAAGTCAAACAGGAGGAAGGTTTTAGACTAAGCAAAAAGACCAATGGTTTATATTTGATAGGATTTTAATATAAAATTCCAAATTTTCAGTTAATGTGCCTTATTTTCCAATATATTTTCAACCATAGGACTATATTTAATAAAACTCTTTTTCATGATGTTCCAATTCCTTCTATCATTCCTATTTCTACATATTCACCCTCAAAGGCTTTAGGTGCGTGCTATAATTGCACAAATCTACTAATATTTTTCTTAATCCAGATTAAGAGAATGAGAAATTATCTGCTGAAAGAGCTTCTCTACAAGGTCAAAATCTACCAATATTCTCACCAACATATATTTCATTCAACTATGTATTTTCTTTTAGCCTCCTTCATTGCTCACTACCTTAAACCTTCAATTTATCAAGCATCACCAATAGCAAAAGTACCTTTCTTCTAACTCTGTTTTTATACTTTTGATACTTTATTTTCATCTTTTGAAATCAAAAATATAAACAGCTACAACAGACTCAGAATTTACTATTGGTGGCAAGGGTGTAGAAAAGGTAAGATGCTTAAATTTAGATATGATAACTGAGAATTTTAAAAGGGAACCAATAAATTCCTGAAAACCTCCCCTTTAGGGCTAAACACTAAATTTCTTATTATTTTTGAAGACTTTGGCTAAACAGTAGAGGATGTTTAGCATTTCTTCAGTTTTTATATCACAGCATGGAATTTGCTGTATTCCAAAGTTATTCCTAGCAAGTTACTTCTGAGTCTCAATCCTTTCCAACCTAGCACTCCATAACTTGATAAATACTTTAACACTTGGTCTCCCAACCCAACATCCTAATTCCACCTTCATCTGTTGTAAACCCAGGAGCTCAAAAGGAGGCCAAGGGTTCACAAAAGCTCAACCAATTAATTGCAAGGAAACAGAGGACAGGGCTGACCAGTGCAAGGAATAACTGAGCACTGGAAAGGTCAAAGCAGTCTGATTTACAGTACTGTCATGTTGTGCAGGATGTATGAGGCATTTCAGTGCTCATTTCACATTCTACAGTGACAATGGCTGTAATGAATAGGAAATGACATATTATGAATTCATTCTTGTGATGATAATTGTAATGAGAATAGTGAATGGTACAACAAATCTAATCCATCTTCATGACAATTGAAAAACTGTAATCTGATTGCCATCCTGGGGTATTCTTCAGACACTTTCTAGGAGAAAGCTAAATATGATAAAGAGGCAAAAAAATTGTCTTTCCTGGATATGTTAAACCCATATTTCTTGTAAAGGTGTGTGATCTGTGTAAAACTTTCACAAAAAAAACCCTTTCCTTTAATTAGATAGAAACTTTGATATTCCTTTTATTTCAGCATAGTATGTTGTAACTTTATTAAGAGAATCTTAAAGGTCACCGACTCTAAATCATGCATTAACAGAGGATAAAGAAAAAAATTGAAAAACCTTGAATTATTCCAATAATAATCAGATGTTCTGTATATAAGATAATAGGACACAGTGATGCATCACATTTAATAAACATAAATGTATAGGAAAATCAAACTCTACATAAAGCTTAGTTACCTTGCAGATTTCAGAACCTTTTTCTTGGCAGGGGGAAAACAATCTTTCAGTGAGAGATACAGCAGTGCACTCATTGAAACTTCAAAGCAATAATTTCTGTCCCCATAGTTTTACTGGAAACAGGAACCACAATATTTTCTCACGCCAAGCTATTAAAAATGTAAGCCCTCCCTCTCCCAAGCATGCTACCATCTGATTTCAATGCTCAGAATTAAATACTGGCTCCACAGCAGGCCTTTACCAAAATGAGACTGTGACCCTGCAGGGACCAGGACATCAGTGTTGCTTGCTCATGGCTTCTGTCATCCCCTCTGTCTGCCACTGATGACACCCACACAACACAGCTGGTCTAAAACCACCCCCAAAAATCTGAAATTAAGTCTGAGAAATGCTTCTCCGAGGTATCCTTCCTCTTATTCCCCATAACACCAATGTTACTTTCTGGTTAATTTATTGTTTTCTTAATGTCTGGGTAATTGAATCAAGTGTAGGTCACAGCATTGCTCCTAATCCAGGCTTGAAATCACGTAGAGGAGGGCTCATTTAATGGATCATTGCTTGCTAACTTTATATAGCATTGCTTGGATTGCAAACCAGTTGTGTACCTTGTTACACAGCTGATGGTCTTGTAACCATGCTGCTGCATCAACTGAAATTTATGGTTCTGCTTAAGATTTACTTTGGGAGTGATTTATTTTGTTTTCAAGAGTAATTTGTATTCTAAGAGGGCCTGTTCTAGTAGAAGCTGAATTCATTCTCCAAGAGGTTTACATAAGCAAAAATAAAAATTATAATGACAGTCTGTAATTTTCATGGATGAACTTTTAATAGAAGTGCTCTGGTAAACAGCGACAATTTGTGTTCGCTTGTAGAATTAAATCACTTGATATGTTGATTGTATTGAATTAGTCACCTGTATAAGTCATGGGTGTTGACTATTGAATTTTTTTAAAAGGTCTTTATTGATTTTTAAGGAGAAAATGTATTTAAAAGGTGGCCCACTGTTGTAATTCTGCTCATTATAAAGTGCTAAATAGCTGAAGGGGACTAAAGGAGTATTTGGGAAAAGAGAATCTATTTTTAACTAATTAGCTTTGAATCATTTGTCTAGCTAATCCATGTTCTCAATCCATGGCAGTGTTTGGAAGGTAATTGAAAACCAGTCTTCTAATAAATGTGGTGACTGCCCTAACCAGAAGAGATTCCAGCGCTCAGGAAAGAGAACAGAAACAGCTGCAAATGGCAATGGCAGTGCAGCAAGGCTTGTGACAGCAAGGTGACACTGATTAAACACCTTGAACTGAAAATATACATCCAGTCAACATGGGAACAAAAATCCTCTCCCCCAAAATATTTTTTCTAATTTGAATTAGTATTTATCCCATTCAGTGTTAGTAATTTGAAGATTTCTGTAATGATCTAAATGTTGTTGGAGTTTCAACACTTAAATACCTTCTTTAGTTTGCCTATATAATTAAGCTGTGTAAGAGCAAACAGACAAAATTCCTCATGTGTGTGGGGGGTTTATTTGGTTTTTTGGTTTTTTTAATTTAAAAACCAGTCACTATTGCAATCCTGGGGTAGGATGAGTAACGTATGGCTCTTAGAAACAGCGTGGTACAGAGAACATCTTAAGATGCACTAACTAGCACTGAGCAAATGTTGTAAGCAAACAGGCAACATAAAGCCTTTTATCAAGATAAAGCAAATAAATAGGCAACATTCAGAAAAAAAGCTATTTAGCAGAGAGCCAAGAACTGGGTAGAAATTTAGAAAAATTTCTGCCTAATTTCAATTGGGTCAAAACAGAAAAACAGAGCTAAGGAGAGGAGGCAAACAAGATTCTGAAAAGACCCAGCATATTTCTTTTATGTTATCAAACTACTTTTTTTAAGATTCCTGAACTCTTCCTCTGTCATTCCTTTGTTCTTTTGGAAATTCTTAAAAATGTCTCGTTAGAACAGATTTTTTTTTTCCTAAGAATCTGGTGAGTTAATGGGTTTCTAGCATGACTTTTAAACCCATATCAAGTGTACCTGGAAACTGGGACCGTTGTAAATTGCAATGTGCAATTTCTGGAGGATTGTGCAATTTCTATAGTCACATCTCACTTCATCTTAGACCTCTGTTATCTGAAACCTTGTTTTGGTGAACCCACCAAGTTTGGTGCATTTCTGAAAACCCACAGCTGAGCAATGGTTTGTTTTCAGCACCAGGGGATACAGCCTGTAAATAAAGATAATATCCAAATGCACTGGATCCACCTCACATAGACAAATCTCACTCTGCATTCCTTTGTTCCAATGTGTGTGCAGTCTCTTTATGCTTTAAAAAAAGGCAGGAACATAACAGCAATTAGTTTTAGAGCTTTGGATCTTCTAATTGTTGTTGGAATCGCCACAAAAGCTGCTGTGCAATTTCCTGATTAGAAGCACTTTTTAAAAGATTCTAATTGTTGTTTTCTCTCACAAAGAAAACTGAGTAGATATACTTTCAATTATCTGCTAAGATAAAGCAAATGTTTTTGAGAAAGAGTATCAAATCAACTCTGCATTAACATGAGAAGACAGAAAACAAACAAGTAGCATTTACTTAATTTTATTTGTATTTCTATACATCTTGCAGACTAGTCAGTCATATTTTAAGTCACCTCACTTAACATAAATGCACAGTGCCTGTAAATAATTTCCTAAGTTCCACAAGCCCATTAAAATATAGCTGTACAGCAGTAAATTGAACAAAGTAAACACTTCAAGACTTTGCTTCTGTCCCCAACTCTCCATGACAATTTCCACCCCAGTTTTCAAATAGGAGAATTTTAATGTTTACACATCCCTTACTTTTACCTGCTGTTCTGCTATTTCTCCAGAAATACAGATTTCTACAGAATTATACATTTATTTTACCACTGAATTAAACAGAAGTCAGGACCACAAATAAAGGAGTAGCAATACTGGAATACTTTTTGTCTCCTTCCTGTAACTTTCTCCAAAATAAGTATTTGTCTTCCTTATCCTTTGAAAGATGCTGATGCTTGGAAAATTAGCTCTTACAATCTAAGATGCTATGAACAAGACTGACAAATCCACACTGATCCTGATCTATTTTGATCAAGCCCCACTGAAGTTAATGGAATTATGCTTTTTAGGGCATTTTAATGAAAAATATTTCACCAGATACCCTGAAAGCAAAACTTTTTTGCAAGGTGTTAGTGTTGATATATTTAGCCAATCTATTTTTCTTGAAGTGACTAGTATTACATTATTCTGTGTATTCCCCAGGGATGCAAAAGTTTTTCCTTTTAGGTCCTGAGGGATCCATTCATGTACAAAAAAAAGTGAGCAGCAGTGGGGCTTTACATTTAAGTCTAAAGTAATCAGGTCGTGATTACAACCTGCCAAGCAGAGGCTGTAAGGAGACTTTCTCCTTTGGACATGCTCCTGCCACAATTCTAGTTTTCCCCTGGGAGTTATTTCTACCCCAACACCTGCAAGGACATAGCAGGGTAAAAGAATGCTGCAAGTACTTCTGAAGACCAAATGTTATGTGAAATTCTTCCAGTTAAAAGTTCTCTCAAGCTCTCTTTGGGAGCAGAAAATAAGACATTTTGGTGTCTTAGGAGCTGCCAAGACAGGGCTAGACAGTTCTTGTTCCATGTTCAAGTTCGTATGAATAATCTGCTTTTGCTTTCTATCTCCATGGTGAAATTGCTCATAGTGAGAGCTTTGGTTTTCAGTTCAAGTTTGGGATTTGTTTTGTTATTTTTTTATTTTGTTTGAGAGGTTGTTAATTATTTAGTTAGTATTTGGTTGGTTGGTTTGTTCTCTGGTCTTTTTGTTTGTTTGTTTTATTCAGAAAAGACTGTCAGTCATATCATTAGCCCTGCAATTCAGGAGCCACTTGAATAATAAGAGGTTGCATTGTTTTGTCATTTTTATTAGACAGGATCTCTCAGCACACAGCAGGCAGATTAATGTCACTGGCCATCATTTAACTACTTGTGCCCTCTTTGATTCATTCCCTGAAGTTGTAGAATTGATATTAACTTTTAAGAACTGGACAGTAAGATAAATGATTTTGGTTTTGTTTTACCTTGAAATAAGAAAAAGGTCAGAAATCATTTATCTTGGCATGACAGAATCTGACCAGGCAAACAGAACTTCCTGGCAATTTGCTTAAGGAAAGCTCTCATTGCCTCCAAGCTGAAACACCTGGATGTTGACCCTTGAAGCCCTCTCCCCAGCTCTGCTTCTTTTTAAATTCTCTTTGGTGTGCGCTGATTTAAAAGGACTAAAAGGTGATTGAGCACAATACCGTTTCTGACAGAGGCAGAGACATTGGCTATTTCCCTCTGGTTCATGCTTCTCACCTTTTGCAGTGTGGAGAGGACCTGGATCTGCTCTGATGTTTGGATTTACTGGACAAACTGCAGAGCAACACTCAAAGCTGTCTCTATAAAAGCTGCAGGCCTGTGTTTTGCCATGCTCCACCACAACACCCAGTGCACTGCAGGAACACACTCTCCAGATCTCCCATCTTGTGTTCAAATATGACAGTCCACTTCCTTTCGGATTTTTTTCTTCTTTTGCTTTTCCATAAAAATTTGCCTGAAAATTGTTATGAATGAGTCTGGTTTTGCAAGAAGAGTCACAGTACACTCCCAACTTTTTAATGATTTCGATTATTTACTAGAACTGGGGGAAAACCTGACAGCCTGTCACAGACAATGCTAGCGAAGTTGCTTCAATCATCTCTAGGCATGTTCTAATTTAGCTCATTATTAATTTCCTGCCAGGAAATCACTGCCCTAAACCTCTCTAATTCAGACATAAGTCATTCCAAACTCTCACACAGACAGCTGATTGAACCCAAGACTTTTGTCTCATTACAAAGCCCAGACGCTTTCAGGCAGAAGACTGTTCTAGGCATTTAATATTTTGAAACAAAATGTACTGTATAATTAATTGAGTATGAAATGCGTTGTTCATCACAGAATTAGTTTATCTTTTCAAGAGTTTTCTGGCTATATGCAATCATTCACATTTCACAAACTGCTGTAGGTTTATGAATTTTCACTTTTGATACAATTGAGTTCTAACTGTGTTTGCAAAATGAATACAAAATATTATCTAGAGGCAAACTGAGTGAAACCCCTCTTGTTCTATCCGGTAAAATAGAATGTTAGGTCATTAATCACCTTCTTCTTCATCACTTCTCATTTTTTCCAGTGAATGATTTGTATTCCAGCTATGTGGGGGATACTAGCAGAGAACAAATAAATCTGAACTGACAAAGCAGGAAATATTTCCTAATTATTTAGGCTGCTAAAGAGAGCTAGGAAGCAGAGACAAAGAAATCACACAAAAGGATTACTCTGTGAATAATTTTGTTTGCGGGGCATGAGATGTGCCTGTCATGTTAACTTCAGCCACCAACTTTCTTCAAAAGACAAGGAAATGGAGACAGGGGTGCCACCAAAGGGGAGGTACCTGAGTGCCCACTCATTGCACCTGAGAAGAGTGAGCCTCTGCTTGCCAAGGGTCAGGTGTTTGCTTTGGCCTCATTTGAAATAGAAGGAAATTTGGTCAAATTCTCACTCATTTTCTGCTTTCTTGTATTGGCCAAATAATAGACTGAGAAAACACTGTTTTATGACACTGCTCTCTTTTTCACCCCTCATTTTGAATTATTAGAAAAATAACTGACCACAGCTAGAAGTGGATTATGCTTTCCAGCCTTCAGTCTGTCTTACCAGACCGTTTGGAGGTGTGGGGCATTTAGACACCTTTTTCCCTAATACCTCCTTTACTGAAACCTGTGTCCCCTCATCAATACCAGAAGAGCAAACAATCCCCAAACTGTAACAGCAGTCCCCTGAGGAGGGCTGTGTTCCTGTACCAGCACTTGGTATCACATGTATTAAAAATACCATGTGCCAGCTACTGAGGTATGATGACAATATGAATCTGCCTCTGCTGTTACTTTGCACAAGAAATACTGAAGAACTTTCTTTAGCCAGGACTTACATGCCCTAGAGAAACCTCGTGTGCTCTTCTTTCCGACAGAGCCTTTGTTACAGAAGGAGTGACGGCTGTAGGAAAAATGCCTGAGGAATAAATAACATTTGATACTCCACGAGGTGCTATAATAACACCCTATAGTCTTTCAGGAGATCTTGCTGGTGGATTTGTGCTATTTTGATGATAGCTGTCGATTCACAGCTCCTCAGACCAATTGACAATAGGGCCCCTACTGTGTTATATAAAGCATGCACTTTAGCTTTAAAAGCTCAAACCTTTAATCAAATTCGAAATGCCAGAGTAGAAATTTCAAATCACTGTCAGTATGACTTCGCTCACATCTTCAAGTCTGGCAGTCTCAAAAATGCTTTCTCAACTACATGGTATCAAATGGAATTTGCTTAAACACAGTGGTGAGAATTTTTAATGAGGAATAATTTGTGTTGCTTTATTTCTCTGTTCACATGGAGAGCAGTATGCTGAGCCATGTTTTCACTTGTTTTGCTTTTTTCAGTTAAAGCCTTAAACCATCTTAATCTTCACCATTCTGTTTTCACTGTCAGAACAGCTTTTTTTAGGATTTTTTAAATTAAATAGTCTGACTGATAAAATTATACTAAAGAATCCTGAAAATTGCTATCTGACATTCAGCTTTTGAGTTACTCATAACTAATACTGTATTGTACGACAAAATCTTTAATGGCCAATCTAACACTTTTCCCCAACAAATAAATGCAAAGCAGACTTCATCAAGTAAAAAAACAGATTTCCAAATTCCACATTTCTACTTTTCATTCAGGACCCAAACCCCATAAGATAATTAAGGTTCCTATCATGTTTGTCAGTCAGAAAGGAATCCAACTAGCATTGAGCCAATGGGCATTGGTGTTTAGAGGTCATTTTCTTTGCACTGCTGTTGCAGTATCCCTCTGCCAGAGGGGAGGACATCATGCACATAGCAGTAAATTCTCCTGCAAGTGTTACCAATTTCTGAGTAACAGCCATAAAATCATTATCCTGAAAATATGATGCAACCACTATGGCCACAGACCTGGAATAACTAGGTTTGTAGATCAGCCTGACTTCAGGAGTGGCCCCAAATCTTTATCAAGGCTCTTCCTTCAGCACTCTAGTTCCAATGATGAAAACAGGAACCTCTGAGAGACCTAATGAGATCAGCTAAAGGGAGCAACAACCAGTTCAGGTGCAATTGCCAGTCTTGGAGGCTTCCCACTGAAATCCACAGTCATTCATCTGTATTCCTTAATGTGCCTGGGATAAGTGATTCATCTCATTCTTTACATCCAGGCAATGAACTCCCAAGCTGAAACTCCTAGCTGGGTTCAGCACTAGGTTTTTGCAGTCAGGATAGGGTGTTATATCACAGCTGCCAGAGTCCAGCTACAGTGACTCCTCTGAAATACAGTTTCCAGCAAAAACTTAAATCCGCTGCTCACCTAAAGTACAAACCTCTCATAACAGCATTATATAACGAACATAAACCTCTCAGTGCACCAATGCAATTCACAGGTGGTGCTAAATTAAAAATTCTAAACACTGTGAGGGTAGAGACAACACAACAGAGTACCCAAGATTAAATTTTTCAGAAAATAATTAAAGGAAGAACATCAAAGAATGCAGACAAACCGTAAGAGGAAAGAAGCTGAAAGATGAAAATCCAAGATGTGATATTGAAAGATAGAATGGAATAATATATGCAGAAAATAAATTAATGATGTAGTCAGAAAAAAAAACCCAAAAGGTGCTTGAAATACCTTTTAAGGTGCAAAAGAGGCAAAACAAGCATATGGAAATGCCAGGGTGAAATCCTGTTTTCCAAAGTTACAAAATAATGTTTCCAAACAAAAGAAAAAAGCAGTGAAAGAACCACAGCATGGGATTCACCAAAAAAGACTAAACAAAGCAATTACCAAGCAAAAGCACAGCAACAACCCACAAAAAACTCAAAGAAGGCTAAGGCAAGGAATAATAATTATGTACTGTGTTACACAAAAATTACTGAAATAAAACCAGAATCAGCTTTCAGTGAAGGCCGAATTTTAGGAAACAACTCTGAAGGTGAGTTTACTAGAAAGCTTAGCAATGCTGCAAAGGGCACATTGAAATCAGCCCATCAACTGGGACTTAATTGTGAAATATACACGTCAGTGGCTTTTCCAGTACATCACTGAATCTATTTTGAAAGCTGTATGCAAATATCTGGTGAACAAGTGAATCTATATCCCATTTAATGAATTTTATCTTTAAGTGAATAGTCAAGAATCAATTATTTCTGAACAATTTGTAGGTAAAGATAACTTAATGAATATGCATGCAAATATAGAGTGGCAAATACTCTGATGAATATGCAGAACACATGAAGTGTTCACAAGTATTCCCTGAAAACTTTTAATTAGGTACTCATCCAATCAAAGAACAGAAATATCACTTAATTATGTGATCCCAAACTGCAAATCATGATCACAATATGGAGTAATCCTTGCGCTCCTTCTGTAGGCTAAAATAAAATAATTCAAAGAAAAGTAACACCAAATTAAGATCCATTTACAGATAACTCTGGAGTTCTATAGACTGATGATGTAAAAAAAAAAATTGTGCTTGCTTTTTTTTTTTTTCTTCTTTACTGGCAAAACCACCCTTCCTTTTTCTTTGTGCCAAAGCTCCTTAGTATTTACTGAGCCTGACTAGCTCAGCAGAAAGCCATGCCCTGGCCCAAAAGCAGAGCAGGTGTGGCATTGTGGCATTCCTGAGCCCAGACAACATTGGCCCAAAGCTCTCCTCCAGCAGCACTCAGGAGACAGCACGTATGCAGGGGCCCAGCAAGGTCCTGCTCTGGCTGCCACTCCAGTAAATTTGAGACAGATTATGTCACTTGGTCTGTTATTGAAGAGCACAATCAACTTAAAACGTTTATTTCAGGGGACAAACTAATAAATCACTGTAGCTTCAGATGACCATTAGGCTTGTCAAGGTTTCACTTGCTGACTTACATTTCTTGTGACTTGACTCCACACAGGAATTTTAATGATGGCCACATAATGGAATGCCAGACTGACCTTTCCAGTCAGAAAAGGCTCACCAGTAAACATTGTGATGACCTAACCTCTAAAGGGGACACCAAAAACAAAAGGAATATGAGCTCAGGCCAGGGATGGGTGCTGTGGAACAGGATCCATGCAGGCAATGCTGTGTGCACTGCCCATGCTGGGGATCTGACTGAAAGCTGGCACTGCAGTTCATTGCCATTTTCCATAAAATTGCATGGTTTACACATGCTTCACCCTGACATGGGTTCAGAGGGCTGGCAGAGGAGCACTGAGATAACCTTTTAATGAGCAACACAACCATCAGGAAAAGAATGATAAACTGAGCTCTTATAATTGCTAGTTTCATGGTGTATAAGATATGAAACATAGAAAAATAATTATCTTAATGCATATTGTAGTTGTGTTGTGCATTTATATTATAACTATCTTTGACTATCACTTAATGATCTTTCTGTTGTCTAAAAAACCCCTGGTGATTGAGTTTGGGTTTGTCTGGTTTTGTTTCTATTTACACAGTAAAAAGCAGTTGCCAAGTAGAACATAATACATCAAAATTCTGACATAATAAATACATAATGTATTGCAATTGGATTATTTGTAGACTGTCTCAGCAACAATTTGCATAACACTCAGAAAGATTGCTGTAAATATCGAAAATAAGCAACAGAGCTAATTAAGGGGTTTGTTTACATGTATCTTCCTGAAAACACAGTAAAGAAGGAATTAAAAGTATACTCTCTCCTTAATTCAGGGGAGATTGCCACAAGGTTAAAGAATTGATGCCTCTCATAACTACTCTTTGCCATCAAACCCAAAATTTAAAGCTCCATCACTGGGATGAAAAGGATAATGCACCCAATTCCAGCAGCAAGGACTGAAACTTATGGTAGTGGATAGACATGCATCAACAGATCAATAGACACCTGTGTCCATGCAGATAATCACTGAATTAAAACAGGGAAGTCTATTCAGTTGTCATCCTGGCACATACCAAAGAGGGATTGCTCTTTGTGCCTTCAAATGCTTGTGGTCTGTAACCTAAAGTGAGATTTCCAATACCATTTTTTCTGGTCTGGATGTCTGGCTTCAAAGATGAACGCTGCAATGAATGTGCAGGAATAATTAGACCTGAGAAGGGCTTCAAAATACCACTGTAACACTTGCAGGCCTTTAAAGAAAACAAAATATTGACTCTAGCTTGGGGTTTTTTTGTCTTTCAAAACCAGAATGAAATAAAATGAAACAAACTTAAAATGTTAGTGATGATGCAACTAGTCATAAACCTTGACCCAGATTGCCAGATTTCCCAGAGAAAGAGTCTTCTGGAGATTTGGAGATTGTCTTTGAGCTCGGTTGTTGGGAAATAATAATTCATAGCTCCTAATCAGAACAGCATAGATGATCACACTGATGTCAGATTTAGTTGTTTCCTCAGACTTTCAGGGAGAATTAAAGTGTAGACACATACTTTAAAAAATAATCACTGACTTAAAGGTGTTTAGTTTTGATGCATTATAGAGTTGGCTTCTGTCTGCAGCTTTGGGCATTTACCTGGAGAGTTTTTGCAGGAGAGAGCCCAGCTGCACACTGGAGAAAACTGCAGTACTAAAAGTACTAAACCTGCCTCATCCTGACCCCTGTGCCTGAGGGGGATCACAAAAACAGCCCTGACTGGGCCTGGACAGTGCTTAGAGGAACATTATTTGCCACTTGGACTGTGGTGTTCTGTGACTCATTGTATTTTCCTTCACAAAGAGGTGCTCCACGGCAGGACATTAAAATTACTTGCATCAGTTGTACAAATGGATTGCAACTCTGCTAACAAAAGGATCTTAACCTTCCACTATTGCTGTAATTTATACCAATCTTTTTAAAAGCAATCTCTGGGGCTGGAGAAGCTGTTTCAGTGACATGGCAATGTGTGCCTCACAGTCTTACTCCATGTCGGTTTGGTTGTGTCTTTTCTGTTCTCTCATGGGCCATACTGAAATGGAGAAAAAATAGTTTTATTATCATTTTAACTGTCTTAAATTACTCTATTTGATATAAAATTTTGTTTATGTATAAGCAAAGAACTAAATGGGACTAAAGGAAGGATATAGTAACTGTCTATGTGAAATACTCTCTTTTAAAAGCTATTGAGAAGAAATAACAGCTGGAGTTAGCGCCCAGTTCTCACTTTGAGAATCAGCACAGTGAGGCACCTCAAAGACATCGGGATACCACCCTTGCCCTCCTGCTGCCTCCACAGGAGAGTGCAGATCCCTCCAGTGATCCTTCAAATAGCTGATGCACTGCTCAATGCATGCTAGAACAGCACTGTGAACACACATTTTGGAAACTCCATCCAGTCCAAGGATTTCTCATAATTCAAGCAAAACCACAATTTTAGAATCTCTATGTTCAATTTTGGGCCCATCACTTCAAGAAAGGCTTCGAGGTGCTGAAGAAGGTGTCCAAGGAAGGGAAGCAAAGGTGGTGGAGGGTCTGGAGCACAAGTCTGACGAGGAGGGGCTGAGGGAGCTGTGGGTGTTTAGCCTGGAGAGATGGAGGCTCAGGGGACACGTTATTGCTCTCCACAACTCCCTGAAAGGGGGGTGTAGCCAGGGGATCTGTCTGTTTTCCCAAGTAACTAGTGATAGGCGAGAGGAAATGGCCTCAAGTTGTGCCAGGGGAGGTTTAGGCTGGACATCAGGAAAAATTTCTTTGGTGAAAGGATGGTGAAGCCTTGAAACAGACTGCCCAGGGCAGTTGTGGAGTCACCATCCCTGGGGATAAATGCATAAATGTGGCAATTGGAGACATGGTTTAGAGGTGGGTTTGGCAGTGCTGGGCCAGTGGTTGGACTTGATGACCTTAAAGGTCTTTTCCAACCTAAACAACTCTATGATTCTGTGATTCTCTCTCATCAAAATTGTGTCCCACGAGCATCCAGTTTCACTATAGTGTCTAGAGGGGAAAACGGTGTTAAATAGGATTAAAAGTTAATGAAATATTTTATGACAATATTTTACCATAGCAACAGAAACTTAGATCTGAGCATTGTATAAATATTAATATTACTCTCCTCATCTCAATCACTGAAGGATTTGGGGAAAGTGTGTGGAAGGGGAAGAATCTCATTTTTATGGTTCTAAAATTCAAATGTGAAAGAGGAAGAGAGATTAGGTTATAAAAATAAGGTGCTGCTAACTTGCCTAATGGCCTGTAATCTGCTGGAAGTACAGCTGCACTGGGCTTTTAAACAGGTGCTCTGATTATAGAGCATAACAAACATGTTGGGCTTTGTAGTGCATTTAATATCTTATAAACAGCCAGGCTAATTTAGGCAAGGCTAATGGGTTAGCTCAAATGGCACTCGTGTAAAAGGTGTGTGATCATATCTGCAAACATTACGGCGACAATTTCGGTGCCTGAGCTCCCCACCCTGCACATCGCAGAGCAGAGGCCGCAGCAAACTCCCAGTGAGTGCAGCAGGGAGATCCAGCTGCTCCTGCTCTGATCACTGGGTTTACTCTGTGATCCTGTGCCTGTGGAATCTTACAAACAAGCTGAAAATGAGCTTGGTGTCTTGAGACAGTCTGCTGTCCTTTATATCTGCCCCTTCTCCAGAAACCTGTGACTGTGGTTTTAAACGTGCAAACCCAGCCAGTGTGATATCCCAACTGCACCAGTGTGGAAGCCCATGGGAAAGTTTTGTGTGAACACGGAGCTTGCCCAGGAGCTGGCCTGGGAGCCGAGGTTTTCCCAGGAACAAACAAAGGCACCTACTACGGTTTACAGAGCGTGTATTTTGAGAACTCTGTTGTTTATAATGAAAATATCTTACAGGAGGTGTTGTCTTGCCCTGACCAATGGGCTGTGTTTTGTTCTTGAGTTAGTGTCCTGAGTGCATTTAAGCAGTGTAATGTTACAATAAATAGTCTCTTTCCTATCCTGAAGGATGACCTTGTTGCTGTGTGTTTTATTACGGCCGTTCCAAGGGTTAATTCCCTTAACTAACAGCCACCCCCCAGTGCTTTGTATTTTCTGAGGTTCACTTCATCAGGATACTGCAAGCCTCTGCTATCTTGAGACTCAGATGTTACACCTCCAAACAAGAAATAAAAATCTAAAAAGGTGAATGAAGACTAATTCTGCTGTGGTATAGATAGATTTGAATATGTTAGGACTAATGGGGAGAAGCAATCAGGGTATTTTTGTGTGCGTGAAAGAAATGGAATCAAGAACTCAGCGCAATGTTCCCAGCAGCACTGGTCTTGTCTGGGGTGGCAGATCCTTGGCGTGTTCACCCCTTCACCACTGACCAGATGCTCAGCCTGAGGCATCAGTACCTGTCTCTGCCCCTGGAGCACATCTGGGAACGACAGCCTGCATGTGGACCCACTCATCTGTCTCTGCTTTGTGCTGTCCAAGGAACACTTTATGCCTGTGGTTACAACCGTGCTCCCTGTGGGCATAAAGATGAGGTGTTTAAATATTTTATTAACTAGATCATAAAGCCAACATCCAAGGGGGTGATCCTACCTGAGGCAGTGAGATCACTGCCCTGCTCTGCTCTGCAGCTGCTCCTCAGCTAATTAATCCTGCTGAGAGCTCAGCACAGCCACAAGAGAAGGGAGGCATTGGATTAGGGCACAGCAGAAGGCAAAAAGCAGATTTGTGGGTACAGAGGGGAGAGGGCAGGAGAGGGAAATGCTCCATAGGAAATTACAGTGAAGGCCCAAACTGGAGTTGGAGCCCCACACTTGCTGCAGTGCCTGCAGGGCACTACCTGCATGCTGCACAGTTGTAGCTCTGGGATTTGTAAAGAACTATATACTTCAAAATTCAATTTGTAAATGAGATTTTATTTTTAATCACTGTTGGAATATATTTTTTTTGTCATAATGAATCTGTATACCTTAGATGAAATTCAATTTAAATGTAATAACTTCCAGTGTACTTTTTCAAGTTCATTGCACAACCAGAAATGTTTAAGTGACTCAGATATTTTTGCAAGTTCTGGAAGTTTTTTTAACAACTGTCACATTTGAGTTTTAATATTTATGCTCACTTGAATTTTGACACCTAAAATATACAAAAGTGATGTGACCTTTTAGGCTTTCTGTTTTGTTTTTATTTGAATTGCTGCTGTTCTTTCGAGCATCTGTTTGGTGGCATACTGTGGAGGAACACTTATTATCAGATTGTTTATTTTAAGAATAATGATATAACAGATATGCCATTGCTAGGGGAAAAGCAAAATATCAAAAAATAGCATATGAAGCTGGCAGCTCAAATACACCTTTCTGGGAGGCATCTTAGTGAATCCTTTTCTTCCTCCACTTGCTCCACTAAAGAGGAAAAATAGGGGTTTTTTATAGCTATACTAACACGACATGAGCCATTCTGATTAAAAATTTTAGAGTTTCAGATCTGATGCTGAAATCCAAAAGAACAGTAAGATTAAAATATGCCACATCTTCAGTGTGGCATCTCCCATTTCAGGAGGAATACTGTAAAAGAAAGAGATTAACCTCCTCATGCTGTAAAAATTCAAAGGTTAAGCCCAAAGCTTTTAGAGCAAGCACACACAGTGGCTTAAGCCAGAAAACATTTTCTCACGGTGAATCCCAGAGTTGCAGAGACTCTATCTCGGCCCAATTAAGTTCCTTGAACTCTAGCTGTCTGTGGATGTATATAAATCTCCCTGAAATCCTACAGTAAACCAGGAGCAGGGTATCTGCTATTCTAATGACTGAGTGATTTAAGTTGTGTGTTGTCCCACCAGGCACAGTGCAACACTCAGCCCGGTGCTGCAGCATATTCCATCGTGGATACACCACTCAGCATCACTTTAGAGTCTATGTGTGCTTCATTATGCAGTCCTAAAAGCCTAAAATGTGATATAATGGAACATTTAGCTCAAAGATAAGGAAAACAGCACGCTGCACTTTGCAGCCATTTGATATCCTGACAGGAAAGGGGACTGACACATGATAAGGAAATAAATAGTACTAGCAATGAGTTGTGGCTTGTGGGGATTCAGTCATGCATTATTAAACCAGTATCACGACACAGTTCACTCTGCAATTGGCCAGGCCACCATTTTGCATTCCTGCAAACAGACTGGTTTCCTGTGCAAGGAACTGAGGGAGCCAATGAAATGAAAATATGCGTGCAAATGGCAAGCAAGAGGATGAAATAACAAACCCAAGGGCAAATGTGCACATCCTGTCAATTCCCAGACCATAAGGAAAATAAAATATTCAAGCATTATGGTGATTCATAATGTATAGAAGGCAGATAATGTAAAGCAGTTGTGGTGATTCCCTATCACACAGGAAGACATAGAACTGCCCCAATTTATGTTTTCCTTCTTTCAGGTAAAGACTTCTATGAAAAACAATTTTGAAAATGGACATTGAGGGAAAATCCAACGGTGTCTATGATAAATCACATTCTGGTTAGTTATCCTCACTGTCAGGACCATAATTCTGTAACAGGCTCTTTGATTAACAGAACTGCTTGAGTACCTGGATTCCTTCTGTTAAATGTATTTTCTATTTCTTCCACTGTTCCCATAGCTACAAAACTCCCTTCAATTTATTAACACCCAAAAGTTCAGAGAAAGCAATAGTCTGATTAATGATATGTAAAGGGGAAACTCAAGAACATAAATCCAGGAGGCCCTTCCTGGTACAAAGAAGGGCTCTACCATAGGCTCAGAGCTTCAGAGCAAAAATCAGAGGGGAAAAGAAAAAAAAAGCAAAAAAGTTTAGCTAACACCTGTTCAAAATACAGAACACTAATAATAGGAAACTCTTTTCTTGATTAATTTGTCAAGCATGGATCTTTGCACAGAGTATCTGAGGTTTTGTATTATTAATCTGAGCTGCTGCTGTAAAAATGAGAATATGTGAGGTGTCACAACAGGAACATAAATTCTAATTATCAGCCAAAGAGAAGAAAGAATTAATTCAGTAGGTTATATACACCAAAAGAATGCTGCAGTTGTGGATGTTGAAGTAGTAAATATTATAAATATTTCTTATATTTCCATAGTCTTCACATGCCAGTAGCTAAACAAGGTTGAGAAAGAAGAATCAATATTAAATTACACTCCTTGCAGACATTAATAAATATTGCTGTTACTTCTACAGCCCCTATATGAGAACCCAATCTAATAAATCAAAGCTTGTTCCATTTTTCCTTTTGGCCCCACCCAGACAAAAGCAGGTGGAGACATTAAAATGGGTTGTTGGGAAGTTTTCATTCAGGTTTCTGTCCTTTCATGGCTTCCCTGACAGTGCTATTATTTTCATTTTGAGACAAACACATTTGTCCGGTTAGAGTTGTGTCATTTATGGAATACTAGCTCTGGAAATAGAGAACAACTGCACACGTGACAGTGACTCCTCAGGATAAATAAATGCAGTTAAAAATGGTAGTACTGCCAGCTAGAGGGCTGTAGCCAGTGAAGAAATTGTGTCTGTGATATGATATATGCAGTTAATTCCAGACAAATCCACAGGAGTACTCTTCAAGGTATATGAAGGAAGGAGAAGTAAAGAAGAAAGAGGGTGGAAAGAATTCTAAAATTTGGTTGTATTTTATGGGGAAGTTTTGTCAGATGAAAAAAAAGAAAGAAAATTATATAGTTTATACTATACTATAGCTATGTTCAAAAATATCAAGTCAGATATATAAAAAATGATACTAAGTCAAAAATTAAGAATGTCTGGGCCCCATTCTATCCTGCATTAGTGTTTGTGGGGGCCAGAAACTCACGACCAGGCTTTGAATTTGATGTGACTTCTTATTTTCTAAGACATTACTGTATGTAAGAAGGAAGAGAGTGGGTGGGTAGGGAAAGAACAAGATGAAAGAGCTTTTCCTTGTTGCTGTGTTAATTATCTTGAATTTCTAGCTGGTTGTCTGGCAGAGAAAAATAAGTTTCTAGCATATTTATTATATTTTTCACCCATTGTTACAGCAGAAAAGAATTTTCAGCTTGAAGGGTTAAAGAGGAACCCTTTTTTACTCTTGCTTAAATGGCTGAATGTTGCTAATGGCAAAAAAAAAATCTTTCAATCTGCTATGGAGCTGCCCATGTTTTGCACAACCTTTTTTTCCAGATAATAGGATAAACAAATATTAGTGCTTGTATTCCACCATAACAGCAAACCTTTTCTCATGCTCCAGCCTGTTTATTTTCTTACAGTCCTTGGAGGGGGAAAGGAGAGGGGAAGATTTGAAGAAATAAAACCTGAAATCTCATTGTTCTGCAGAACATGAGCATTATGTGGGATATCTGAATGTATGAAGAGGCAGTTAATATTGTGGTTCTTTGCAACAAATACTGTGCTTAAAGGTCATTCCTGACAGGAGCTGTGAGAGCATCTGTTGCTAGGAACACACAGGCTGAATCTCATTACTGAAAACTATTTGAGTGACAATCATCACAATCCTTCACTATTCATTATCTTTTCTGCCTTGCAAGAGATCTGTACCCTCTTCTCTTTCCCTCATTCCTGTTACCCAACAAACATGTCAGATGTTTTTCAGTCAGGCAATGGTGACCTCAAAATCACCTGTTTCGGGGATTATTTTATTTCTGTTTTGCACTGCCAAGTGGAATACTTGTTATCTTGAAGCAAATGATTAAGGAGATATTCCCCATGAATATTATAGCCACTGAGCCTGATAAAGAGGTGATGTAGTTCAAACATTCTGATCAAATAGTTTCATTTAAGCAAACCACAGTTTGAATGCTTCCTCAGTGTCTTGAGAATGACAACATCAACTATTTTGCATCTTCCCTTGAAGTTTGCTTCCCATCCTGTTTAGGAATCCCCACTACAGCACAGAATGGAAATACTGGATATGGGGAGGAAAGCTGTACCAGCCCTCTCAAAGGTCTTCATTGCCTTAATTTGTAGGGACAAAGAATTAACTATTTTTAAAATCTGATTGAAGAAAAAAATTTATGAAGTATTTAAAAATCAGGTACTGATTCACAGTCTTTCATTTATTAAATTATGCAGGCTGATCCTTTATTGCAAGCATATGTTGTAATTCTTTAACACATTTAGCAACATTTATGTTAATTTAAAAGCCTTTAAATTCTCCATACCAAAATACAGCTCCCAGAAAAACATGATGCAATAGCATCAACATACATCTCTCTTGGTATTATGGATTTTTGCCAGCCCTACTTCTATTCTTCCCTTAGAAGTACTGGAAACATCACCTCTTCATCCACAGTGCAATGCCACTGACATAAATTTAAAGCTGATCCTGTGGAAGAGCTCTTTGCAGTACCTGAACACGCAGCATGGCCAGTAGGAGTTTATCAATCTCTGAGCAGGATTTTGGAAATCTGGCTCCTCTCATAGGAACTAGAAGTTCCCTTGGAGTACAAAGGCAGTGAATGTATTGAAACATAAATACTGTGAACCACAACAACACCCTGAGATGCAGAACAGATTTAAATGCTGGTGTCTTGCAATCACCTCAAACCACATTACCAATAGACTGCACAAATCTGGTTTGACACTTACACATCTGTCATATTTTATTTTTGTTAGTTTTGTGTCATGTTTTGTGTTGTTTGTACAGTGTAGGGATGACATTTAATAACTTAAATTTGCCGCGTCTGAAATGGTAGTCTGGGTTTCTAGCAGCTAACATATAGGAAATATTGGGAGTCTGAATATTCTGTCATTTGTTATAAAAACCCAGAATGGTATACCTAATAGACATTTTTCTTCTCCCATAAACACTTCAGGTATACATTCACATATAGCACTTTTGAAAAATCCAGGGTAAGAGTCCAGTAATGTCAGTAGTATTACTTATCTATTAATCTACTGACTATCATATAATATACATTGCCAAAATGTGTTGCTTCAGTGTTCATAACTCTTAGTTTTCTGCCACATTGCCTCCCTACATCACTGAAAATCACATTTGCTGATTTTTACTGACAAGGGCAGCAAACAGAGTTTTCCTATTTTGTTTACAATATGTGTATATGGGAACAGGATAGCCATCCTGAATTATTTATAATATGGCATATTTTTGCAAACAACAATCAGCACATGGCACCACAGACTTGTTCAATAATGTATTGGGTTTCCTTACATGTGCATAAAGTGTCTTCCCTAAATATCATTCTGTCCAAAGGGGAAAACATGAGAGCTCAAAACCCAAACTGCCTAACAGTGCAGACATAAATCCCTGTGGGCATATTCCCCATTGTCTTCCTACCTGTGTCATCCTTCATCCTTTTGTAAAGTGGGTACACAGTACAATCAGGTCTGAAAAGCAGATGATTTATTCCTCTTTTCACAATGGTAAATGATGATACAAGATGCAGAACAGCAAGAAATTTGATCCTTGGTCCTCTGTAAGCCTCTTTTGTTTGCTCCAAAGTAGCAGCTCTATTTCAGGTCAGAGATTAAAGTGTATTGCAGCAGCTAGAGCAGTTGCCATAAAATGCTTTCATTTCCCAGTAGTCACTAAAGTGATCATCTATTATCAAGTTTTTATGCTGTCCCTAGGTAATGTCTAACATCTGAAACAAGGCAGCTAGCAAATACTGATCCTTTACTTTGGGAAAGTTGCACATGCACACTACAGCCCACTCATAAATACAATCTGTATTATTCTCTTCATTACTGGCAGAAGATGCTGTCTCAGAGCTGGTCACCACTAAACTTCTGAATGCATAAAATTCACAATTAAGCCTAAATTTTCAAGAGTACTTGTTGCATTCAGAGGTCTCTTGGAAATTCAGTGGTTTTTCAAGTGAGCTACTTTACATCTGCCAGAAACAAACATAACAAGAGTAGCAATATCCAGTGAAGAGGAAAAACTAACTTGAACTTGCACAGTCTTCCACTTGTTTAATCTTCAGAGTGATTATTTTACCTGTTCATATTCAATGTAGTAATACGATAACCTTAAATTACTTTGGAGTATTTATTAAAAGTACTGCTTTGCAGGAAATGTTGTCACCTGAACACATCATGTCCTCTTTGTGAAGGTGCTAATGGTGTCTGAGCTGTTCATAACCTGTGGCCCTCATGATGCTGAGTCCTTTGGTGTTATCCAAGCTACATCTGATTTCTTCGATTTGTGGTTCCTGCAAACAGAAATATTTGCTTTCATATCCAGTAAAGATTGTGTGCCACTCACACATCTTCCTTCTGTTGTCACTGTTCACAAATGTCCTTTGTGGAGGTTCCTCTCCTTCACAGGCTAAGTTCTTTTAGCTGGCTTCAAGTTTTTCTGATTTTGTAAGTAGTGTAGAAAAGGGAAAATAATGTAAAAAATCAAAAAGAAAAAAGATCAAAACAAGTGTCTTACTTTTCATTAAACCCTTTCAAAAATCCTTTTAAAAAATCTTTCTCCTTTGCTTCTGCTTTAAACTGCACAAATCCAACAGTTTTTAGTTGTTACAATACACATCCAAAATCAAAAAAAGACAGATTCTTGCCAGATTATTTCTGGGAATAAGTTTGAGTAATCATTCTCTATGAAATTAAGGTAAGGGGTTTTGGTTCTAAAACATTTTAACTGAGAGTTGTTCAGGAAATGCCTCATTTTTCACAAACTGCCAGGCACAGAGAAGGAAATCACATTACTGATTAAAACCAGCAAATATAATGAGAATCTAGTTTGCATAAAAATAATACAAGCTGTGATAGTAGAATGAGAGAATAGTATTTTTATTTGTGACTGTAGCTACACATTAAAATATGAAATAGGAATTAGGACTATAATAGTTATCATATTTCTTTTTTTTTCCCAGATTTTTTGCCACATCGTTCATTCAAATAAATACCAATGAGCTGCATTAAAAATAAATTTTAAATAAATGAGAACAGCATGTGCCGTTTTCTTTGGAATTACTTCACTTAAAAAGATTACTACTATTTCCACATGTTCCACTTTGATTTCTGCAAATAGTGTCATTGTTAAAGAGTCACAGATATAATCAATAAAGATATATGAATTGGCCTAGAAAACATGAAATAGCTGATTCTACACAGAGAAGACCAGAGCATGGAAAATGGAAAGCAGGGCTTGGAAAATGGAGTCATAAACAGCCGATGTTTCTTTTGCATTCCTGCTGGTGGTGGTTTCTTTTTCTTACTTTGCTACTGAATTCTTGGCTGAAACTCTTCACTTGTGGAAAGGCAAAGAAAGGGCCTTGAGAAATGGCTTAGTTTGATCCAAAGTGAGATTTACCAGCAGCAGCCAGAACCTTGCACTTGCCTGAACACATCACTTCACCTCTGCACAGTCCCACCAGGGTTCAGCTGATGAACAGCTGCAAAGGAGCAGGAATTTATTGGATGCAAGGAAAGGTTTCTGCATCAGGTACAAATACCAAATTGCAGGTGCAGGAAAAGCTTTGGGTATTGACCTGCACTGTGTGACACATGCAGTTTTAAAGCAGTGCAGGTAAAGAGGGGTGGCCTTCCTGGCTGCTGTGTGTGCTGCCTGTACAAAGCCCTGGGGGCTGGATTTTGCTTTAGCTGCAACACCCACATCCCACTTGTGTTGTTCCTCACTGAATGGAGAGCCCCACCTGATGTGCAAAGAAGCAAAAGCTGTGAAAATAGCAGCGAACACTTGTGCTCTGAGCTGGACTGCACCTCCTCTGTCTTAAATCCAGCCATGGACAAAGCAACTTCATTGACAGAGGTGCAGCATTTGACAGCACCTTGGAACACAGAATCAGAGAATTTATTTGGGTTGGAAGAGACCTCTAAGATGATGGAGTCAACTGTTTACCCAGCACTGCCAAGCCCACCACTAAACCATGCCCCTAAGGGCCACATCTACACCTCTTTTCAATGCCTTCAGGGATAGTGACTCCACTATCCTGTTCCAATGCACAGGAAGAAAAATACACATTTCATCAATTATTTATTTTTCATTTCAATTTATCTCCATCTCCTGCTATTTTATTTCTGTTACTGTGCTACCTTATTTTGTAAAGTACTATAGGGATTAAGTGTCAGGAAAGACAAAAAGAGAAAAACATATATCTTGATTTAGAGATTCAGATTTTATAGAGAGAGATAATTATTAGCATCACCTGCTACATTGTCCCAAAATTACTTCCATAGCCCAAAGAATGAATTAGTTACAGGAAATTAGAGTCCATTAAATAGTCTTGTTCACAAAGTAATCAGTAACCAACAGTCGTACTTCAATTTAAAAGCCCATCTTCCTAATGGCCAATGTAATGCTGGTTTCAGGTTAAAGGAGCACGTGTTCCTAGTTTGTCTGTCTCAGCAGAAGATGATGGTGTATTTGCAGTATGCTGACACTCCTTATCTGCCTGCACTCCTGTACTTGGAGAAAATCACTAGCAGTTGAGATAAGCAGGTACCTGAACCCAGAGCTGACAGATTGTTGCCTTTTGCAAGGTGAATCATATTTCTTAAAATGCACAGCAGAGGAATTTTACCCTGTGAAAAAGGAAGCAACAGGTTTAGAGTTCTGTCTCAGTGGTGGAAAGCTTGGAAGTTGCACGGTCCAAAACTATCACTTTTGTGTGAGCAATAGGGAATGTTTCCATGTTATTATGGTAAAACAAGGGTCCCAATGTTCCAGTAAGATTAAATAAATTAGTTTTCTTTCTTCTCTCACCTCCTTCACTCTCAGCAGTTGCCTCTTAAGGGACTCACCATGTTCAGTTGTTCCTTGGTCCGGGAGATGTGTGTTTGCATGTATGTACAAACATATCTGTGCAATTAAATATGCATATAGATAAATAAACCAGTTACAGACCAGCTATGGAATGACTGGACTGCAAGATTAAGTACAAGTACGCTGCAGCAAAGAAGGAGACTTTCTGCTTAAAATAAGATGGACTCACAGCACAAGTTATGCTGTGTTTGGGGTTAATGTGTTTGTGTACCCATTGTTGACACCAGTGGAATGGCAAGGCACCCGTAATCACTAATTCTAGCTGTGGGATGGATAGCAAAGGTCACCACAATTCTCCAGGAGTCACTCTGAATCCTTCAGAAATTGATAAGAGGATGCACGCTGGTGATATCTGTTTTGATACATCAGATGTGAATATAGTGCAGAATGAAGGGTGGCTGGGAACTCAGCACTCTGGACATGCAAAAAAAAAAAAAATCTCAGACCATTAAAATAAAAACTGTGAAAAGTTGAGCAACAATTACAATAAAATTAAAAGCAATAAGCATATCAAAAAGTAACGAGTTGTAAGCACTAGAAAGAAAAGGTGCTATGACTGACTATGCTGCACCCACTGTTGAACAAGGATTAATTGTTCCCACTGCAGCTGTGAACAAGATAAAAACGAAATACCACCTTCCTTATGGAAAGAGCAATAGACAATAGAGAGCCCATAAAAGGAAGATAAAAGCACACCTCTGTATAATGAATCTAAGCTCTACTGTGGCTATTTTTACAGGAGTGTTAGTGTGGGGAGAAACCTGCACTGCTGAGCTGTATATTTTATTTCTCCCTATATCCTGTAGTTCCCATGGCTTGGATTTGCACCAGCAGTGACAAGGTGCAGCAGAAATCTCCATTTAGCTCTATTTTCTGACCAAAGGGTGCACTCACTCCTGCTGTGCATTCTTTATCAAGATTTGGCCCTTTGTATAAAGGTGAATGCTTTTTTGGCTGTGGCCCCAGTGGGGTGTTTGATAACTTTGTCACAAAGAATCTAGAGAACATAATGACTGAACAAATAATGGCTGTCAAGGAGACTTGAGTTACAGGAACCGAAAGATAGTCCAAAAGGCTTTGCTCTTCAAAGAAATCTAGAAAAACTTTGTCTTAATTTGGCCTTCAGAACTGCGACATCAGCCTTTGCTTGTCTGCAAGAATCAACTCAAACATGGGAATTTATATGGATAGTTCGTCCTCATGAGAGGTTCCTGGCAGGCTGCTTTCCCTCAGGTCAGTTGTGTACCATGTACAAAACTACCACAACTGCTTTTTCACCTCCATTCCTTTAAAAAAAAGTCTTACAGAATTATCTCTCTTATGGAAAATTTTAAAAGCACAGAAAATCTATATATTTCAATGGAGTTTCAATATATTTTCAGTACCTCTCCCGAAGCACATTTCAATCAGCAAATTCATCAATACTAAAGTCAATTGATATTCTTACAAAAATAATCCATGTTTTTTGCTTTATGGGCAGATATACAGCACAGAGACAAACAGAATAAAGTTCAATGCTCAATATATTTAGCCAACTTTTCCCTTTGAAGACCAGAAAGAAATCCCTCCAAGCCCTGGAGGCCTGGCTGCCACCCTCCCTCAGGCCAGCCAAGAGATGTTATGGGGAGGGCAGTGGGGCAGATATGCTTGCTATTGGAGAACTGGGAATGCTCTTTTGGAGCTGCACCCCCCCCGGCTTAGACACAAAGCCTTGATGTTGTTATGATGGACAGCCAGAGGCTGATACAGCTGTTCAGTAAAGGGATTATTTGCCACTCACAACAGTAACCTAACCAGGCCCAGCTTTGAGCTGATGGTTGGTCCAGCTGACCTCCAGAGCTTCCTTCAGTGACTTCAGAATACTGAGTACCCTGAAAGAACTTCTACATTCCCCAAAAGCCCTGCAACTGTACGACTGCACCAAGACTCCTCCAGGGGAAGGGCAAACAGGGATTTTGTTTGCTCATCTTCATGCTGTAGCCACCATCTCAGTGGCCCAGAGGCTGCCTTACCCAGAGTATCTCACTCTACCTGCCCGTGGAGGCTGTCACAAAAATGCAGAGGTTTGTTTGCCCAGAGAGATGAGAAGACACTGGTAACTTGGGCAGGTTTGTAGCCAGTTCACTGCTCTGCGATGGTGGATCCATAGGTCCTGTCTTTGGGGATGAAATTATGAAATACAAGAAGAATCCTTGGGTGGTGACAACAGCACTTCCAGCAGCCACAAAAATAATCCACTCCAAAATGAAGTTTTGTCAGTTAAAAAAGGAAACTTTATTTACAGAATATCCTTTGAAGGTTTTTTTAAGGTATTTTCTGCTTACACACCTACTGCTAGATTGGGAATTTAAGGTGTATGTATTGTAAAGAAGGCTGTCAGTGCATCTTTAAATGGTTCACCTTCTCACATCATTGGGTCTCCACCATGGAAACTATATCCTCTCTTTGCATCATGATTCAACTCAGCTCAAAAAGCTAAATATGCAAAGGCATGACACAGACATGTCTCCCATTTCTCACTCAATGCAATAAACAAATGGAGAACAGGAAGGACGCACGGCACATAGATTAAGAAGTTGAATTTCTGCTCAGGTCTTTTTCCTTGCTACTTAAGGCAATAAATCATTTCAATTAGACATAATTAAAACAGTTTGCATTTGAAATGTGAATTAAAATTGAAATCGGTATTATCCAGTTTCCCCTTCCACATTCATCTCAGCTATCAGGAAAATATTGCATATCTATCTGCTCATGGCATAGATTAAGTCATAATTTACTTTTTTTTTAATATAATCTCTGGTTGTAATCAAGCACTGGTATATGGACTTTTATCATCAATAGCACAGTTACACAGTCTTTTCCTAGCTCCTGTCCAGATACCTCTGGGCTTTAAATCCCTTATTGTCTTTTCTAATTTTTCCTTTTCATCTAAAATTAATTAGAGTACAGACTCTCTTGTCTTTTTGTTATTCCATTCAGCTTTCAGGGTGTTTTTGTTCTCCACCTAAACAGCAGTTTTCAAAGATTTAATACACTGGCCTCATGTCTATGAGTGTGAATTCAACTAAAAGAATGCCACAATAGCTATGGGCCAAAAAATAGTAAAAAGAAATAAAGAAATCATTTGTAGCCTGTTATAAAAAAAGACAACATTTTAATATTAAAGTGCAGAGCAGTGGGCTGATTAATTAAGATAATAAAACTGATATAATTAAACTTGACTTGGATTCTGTTTATTAGCCCTTCTGTTGTCAACGAAACCTTTCAAACCCTGTAAATAAGCAAGCCGAATGACAGGTGTAATTGGTATGCAGGGGATTCAGGTTACTTAATGTTGTAATTTTTTCGTGGTTTTCACTCTTTTAGAGCATCAGGACCAAGGCCTGGAATAAACACATTGATTTGGTTGTATTGTCAGTGGGTCACTAATCAGAGAAATCATTGATTAGACAGTAATCTGTCAATTAAGTCTGACATTGTCTCTGGTACCTTGGCAATGGTGGGGCTGCATTCTTTAAACTGAGACATTGACCTTGTTTTCACCATCTGGAGACTGAAATGAGGATTCACAGCAAAGACAATGCTCTTATCCTTCATTTTATTCCCTTATCATTTTGGTTGGGGTTTTTTTTCTGGGTGGGTTGTTTGGTTGGATTTTTTCCTCAGCTCAGGTCTGATTGTCACGTGTTTTTCTGCATTTATCTCTTTTCAAAATGAACACATGCCACTCATGCAAATAGGTGACATTTTGGCAGGATGTTAAAGCACTTCAATGATTTCCTCCCCATCATTTCCTGAAAACTGATTTTTAGGATTCATTAATTCAAATGATGAAGTAACAGTTTGTAAAATTTCATTTTGGGGGGGGTTATCTTGATTGTCTGCTGAGGAACTCAGGACATCACTTGCTGGCAAGTCTGATTGTGTGCCAATATTTCAGAGCTCCACCAGCCCATGGGCACAGCTCATCCACTGTGTACCAGCAGCATTCATGGAGAAAGGGAAGTGAAATGTGATGTTAATCTCCCTGGATAGTACTGGAATGAGTAATTCTTCCAATCTAGCAATAAGACACAATGTTAGCCTTGAAATTAGACACTTGGGCTCCAGTTCATCATTAATCAGAAAGGCACTTGAGCATGTCTGTACCTTTAGGCATGTGCTTAAGTGTTTTGCTGCACTGGGGCAGGCTAAAGTAAATGCTTAGATGATTTGTTGAGCTTGTGTTCCAACATGTTGTTAACATTTGTGTAGAGCAGCAGGAATGCACGTTGTTTTCTACACGAGACTGCTAAGGCAATTATCAGACTCTCATCTCAATGAATTAAATCAACATCACTTGGAATTAGTTCAGTTACATGAAGCTGTCAGGGCTGTCTTAAGGAAAGATCCATTGCACTCCGTGATCCAGGGGAAGTCTGTGACACCCTATCAACTCACAGGAAACAAGATTTCACTTTGTACCACAGGATGCTCATCACCACTTTTTCTCAGAGTGTGTATTTCAGATCCACCTTCAGCTGCTTTATTTATATCTTAGAAACACAAATGGAAGGCAGAATTAAGTAGCCAGAATTCAGAAGGCCTTTACTTTTACCTTAGAACGAAGCTGTTGATAAGAGAAAATGAAAATCAACACTCACTATTTTTATTTTTCTTGTCTCAAAACTTTGCGTGATATATAACATAGCGGTTATTATATATCATCATATACTGAGGGACCTGAAACCTAAAGGTAGAATATGGAGTTAAACTGGTATTTAAGCTGAAATTTCAAGGGGTTTAGTCTTTTTTCTCTCCCTTTTTCTGTCTTAAATAGTTTTCCCGTTAAAAAAAGCCTAAGAAGCTAAAAAAAAAATTTGGAAAAGAAGAAAATTTAGAGGGGCGCAGTAAATATACTCAGCTGCATAAACCAGTGCTTAACTTAAAAAAAACCCTTCTGATATTAGTAGAGTGAGAATTTAATAAAATAGTACTTATTTCCTAAGAAGCCTGTAGAAACATTAATCAGGCTGTGTGAAGGATGTTCCCCCTCGGTTAGTTCTCAGCCTGCATGTTTTCCCTGTGAAAAGGGAATGGCTGGAAGAACAGGAGATGGCTATTTCTGTGTAGAGCAGTTCAGCAGAGGGGGGTCCTGCCAAAGGCTTCAGGCTGAGGCAGGAGATGAGGCAGTCACAGGAGGACACTGTGTCCCCAGGCAGCCGAGTGTCCCCTGGTTAGCAAGAGAGGAGCCCCAGTTGGTTTGTTAATGACACCAGGCTATTGAGTCAACGACTTAGGGCTGCTCTGGGCAGTTCACTCTGAGATGGAGATCCAGGGAGATCCACCTTGACTGTCTGATTGATTTGGCTCCTGTGACAACTGATGTACATGCTGAAGTAGGGCTGATTTTCCACACCAGAAAATAAACTCAGTCAGTACAGGATTAGTGCTTAAATTCAGGGAATCTGCTCCAATTTATTAAAAACACAGGGCAGAATCTCGCCACACATTCAGTTCCTTCGCTGCTCTTTGTTATTAATGGAAACTTGTCTATACAGAGCTAAATATTTGTATTCAAGAGGAATGTGTATGCCTGTTCATGATTGTAAAAAAATAGTCACTTTCTTTAGAAGATCCCCGCCTTTTGTTTTCCTCCTTTTCTTTTCTGTTCTCTCTCCACTTCTCCCTGCCAGCATCCTATTGAAATTGTTTACAGCACTGACACCAAAACACTGATCTGATGCAGGGCTCTGAAGTGCTTTGGTACATATTTCTCCAGTGGGGAAAAAGCAGTATCCAACATATTGTGCTTACTTAACCTCCTCTTGAGCAGCTGTCCCCCAATGGAAAGCCATCAGATTTCTGTTCTTTTTCTTCAATGAGATGTTAGTGGCCTTCACAGCATTTCTATCTTCCACAATGAGTATCTGATAGTAGAAATGTAACACATTCAGCACTATCAATTTCAAACACAATACACAAGAGTAATAGATGTTAAAAATTGCCTTGGCCACACAGTATATTGTCAAAAAATAGATTTCTTAGAGCAAACTGGGGGTTTAAAGGAAAGGTGACATTGTTAACGAATGTCATCAGAGTGATAAAGTGAGAGATGCCTGGCCATTCCTCTCCGTGGGCCATCCTGAACAGAGGCTGTGCGAAAGAAAAGGATATTTGTCAAGGAAAACTGGATGGAAAACTAAGGGTTTGTGACTTTTACTGTTCTTTCATCGGCTCCTGTCTGCTGCAGTAGAAAAATATCTAAATATTTGTATAACTTCATATTTCGTTTAATTTTGAAGCTGATAGTGATGAAAAGTATAAGCACAACTTGGAAAACTCCTCAAATTCATTTCACCTATATTGCCCTATCTCTGTCAGTGAAATGAGAAAAATTAAACCATATATTTAGGAGGGCTGTATTACCTTAGGCAACTGCATATAGAAAAATAAAATAAAGATGAAAAAAATCAGTTCTCCCCCAAATTCATTTCTGGGAGGAAACAAAGTCTTCATGCAAAAAGATGTTTTCCAGCAGCAGTACTTACCATGGAGTAGTTTAAATAAGTGGTTATCTTAATGCACACCTTATATCAAATCTTGGTTACCAGATAACTGATAATAATACAATGGGGAAATTAAAAAGTGTTTCATTCTGTACACTTTTATGCAAATATTTGCCTTCCTGCATAGAGCTTTGAGGACAGAACATGCCAAAAATCACCATCCATTATTCAAAGAAACCCACATACCTCTCCCTGAGCCACCCTTCCTGTAGTAGTGCTAGGACTCATCTGTACTTTTGTCTGGCTACTTTAGACCAAGGTCCCTTTTAAAAAAGAGAAACCAAAAAAAACCCCAATCATTCTCTTGGGTTGTACAAGCTCTCAGAGATCTGCTCTCAGATATCAGTATATATTGATAAAAACAATAGCTCCAGACTGTTTTTCCTTGTACTGTGATTACTTTAAAATTACAGAAGAAATGTTATGTGTAGAAATATGCAAACTAGTAACAGCTCATCTGTAATATTCACTGATAGGCTGCACTGGCAAATACTCACTTATTTGCTACATGTAGTCATCTTGATATCATTGGCTCTTCCAATTCATGAGCCAAAATGCTTAAAATTGCAATTGACAGGTCTTTGTCATTATTATTCATTATGCTTTGTTAAAGCCATTTAATCATGTGCAGGCCCTACAAAGGATTTCTTCCTCTTTCTCTTTTAAACAAACATGCTTTTGAAGGTAAGCTTGCATAGCAAATAACTTATCCGATAGAAATAATTACAGACAGCAACAGGGAAAAAAATCTAATCTGCTGGGAATTGTTCTTTGCTTTCATTGTCCTGCAGCACCATTTTACCAGAAAGTGCTCTGAATAATTTAGGGGCTGCTAATATGATTGCAGTATCTTGCCATGTTCATCACAACTGCTGGAGGTCAGTGTCCTATCTGCTTATATTTGATGCTCCAGGAAAAAAGAGAAAGCTCTAAAACTGAAGGCAGCTTATCAACTAGGCAGATCACTCCAGCTGGATTTTGTAGGTCACTTAAGGTGGACAGTAGGAAGCAGCAAATATTCAGAAACATGATGGATTCAGAGGTTTATTTCAGCAAAAGCTCAACATGAGAAAACTGATTATTATATTCCCCCTATCCATGTTTCATGTTAGTGGACAATAAGCTTAAGACAATAAATATATGGTATTA
This sequence comes from Rhabdornis inornatus, assembly GCA_013397075.1. Lineage (NCBI taxonomy): Eukaryota > Metazoa > Chordata > Aves > Passeriformes > Rhabdornithidae > Rhabdornis > Rhabdornis inornatus. The sequence continues at coordinate 18,343 of VWZS01001942.1, read as the reverse complement.
GGGACACTGAGTTAGAAAACCACTAACAAATTAGCACTGTGCAGCCAGGGACAGCTGAACTGGGACCTTGCAGGGCTTTTCCTCTCTCAGAGTTTAAACTGAACAATCACAACAGCTGTATCTTGTGGCTGTCCTTTAATGAGGGCTCTAATTATCACCAGGTGATAATTACTGCCAAAACTGGCCTGGGTTATTTCAGAGGTTCCTGGGCACTCAGTAGTTCGTTAGAGCCCCAGCTCTCGTTGGTATGTGTGCTGCTGAGCTGCATCTGTGGTGGGTGTCTGGGGCAAAAATTTGGTTGTGATGGGGAGCTGGGACATACTTAAAAAGAGGCAAAAAGTCCTGAGCTCTAGTGTGAGGGGGGAAGCTGAAAAAAGTAAAATAATAAAAGCAATTTAATTTTTTATAAAAGTAAAAAAAATAAAGTAATTTTTTTATTATTTTATAATGATAGAAATAAAAAGTGGTATGATCACTAAGACTTGAGAAGGAGCTGTAGTACAGGTCTCCTCACTCTCTTCTCTTTCCTCACAGGCTGTGGAGGGCTCTGTAACACAGCAGGTAGCTGCTCCCTGAGGAGTTTCATGTCCCAGGGAGAGAAGCCCAATCTGGAGCAAGAGAAAATCCTGAGGAGCAAGGAAGGAGCTGCCGAAAGGTACTGCTGTGTTCTTCCCTCATCCCAATGCCACTGCACCACCTGGGGAGGGAGAGGAGATGGAAGTGAGGGAGTGGGATTGAGCTTGGAAAGACAGGAATGGGGGCAAGTGTTTTATATCTTCTGTTCAATTTTTTTGCTGCCCAGCTCTATTTTAATTGTCAGTAAGTGAAACGAATTTTCTTTAAATTGAGTGTGTTTAGCCCTGGTGGTAACTAATAGCTAATTGCCCTGTTGTTATTCATTCTCATGAGCTTTTGTTAATCCTGTTGTTCCTGGGGAGGGAGAAGTGAGAGATCAGCTGGAGGGGGCTCTGTCAGCCAGCCAAGGTCAACCCACCACAGGCAGAAATTAGCAATTTCAAAATTGTGTACTTCAGAGATATATTTGCATCATTAGGCTCTTGCTCATTGCATTCATTGTCCAGACTGAGAAGTCAGAGGCGCCTGGTTTTGCTATTCCTGGTTTTCTGTAGATAAGGGCCAATGGATTTAATGCCACTTAGTTACAGACAAGTGAGAATGTTGGAGGAAGTTTCACAAAGTGAGAACCCTCTAAACTTCAGGATGTTTGTAGAGTAATTTTGGTTGCTTGGATCAATTGTGACCGAAGAAAAGGATGGGATAAGACTTTTCACCTGCATGCTGGGAGTCCTCATGCAGAGTGAGATCAAAGTAAGTGAATGTGATAACTTCTCTTTTAGATGCTGCAGGCTGTATGTAAACCTCTTCCTGCATCACTTAATATAGTAATCCTGTGCAACTAATAAATCTGAAAAATGCTGCCTGTTATAAACATGCAGAAACGAACCAAACAAAAATTAGAATGTGCAGCTTAATAATTCCCTCAACTGAGTGAAGTGCTGACAGGAGTTAGAGCTGTAAATGTAGTTAGAGACTGTCTGGAAGTGAATGAATGATACTTTGTGACATGATGTGTCCAGATCTAGGCAACTGGTCCTGAGTCCTGGATGTTGGTATCTTGGAGCTGTACAAGAGTGAAATGCAAGTCCTCCTTGTCTTACTAGACCTATCCCTACAGGTTAATATGTGTAATGCTGGAGATGTGGAGAAAAAAGCTGCCTTTAATATTGCTGTGATTTCTTATACAGACTTCTCTGACTACAAATTATTTAAATGTTGGAGTTTTTTTATTTGATAGGATGATCCAGATAGTTGTAGTAGGGACTTCAAGTCATTCAAAACATCAAGATATCTTCATATATTAAGTAGCAGTACTTCCAACACATTCTTCCAGATAAATTAATCCATACTGTACCTAATTTTCACAGGTCTTTTGCCTTTAGGGGTTTTTTTTATGACATCTCTATATTAAAAAAGGAGGTTTGAGTTGTGAATCCAAAGCCCTGGAAGGAGATGGGTATGGTCCTAAGAGCAAAACCTGAATCTAACAAAGACATTGCAATGCAAAATTTAACACTGCCATCAAATGGCCAAACATATTTCTTGTTCTGCAATGGCATCTTAGCTGCCCATTATAAGCACCTGTTATTCTAAACAGCCCAGCTGAGTCACACAAAAAACTTAAAAGCAAAACAGCAATGGCTCTCTGTGTTCATGTTCTGTTGGAATATAGGCCTGATTCCACAGCCAGCTTTGGTGGGAGGAGTGGAGCCTCAGGAGGTGCCTCAGTGGTGCCTCCAGGGCAGAAATAGGTTTACACTGGGCTATAAACCCTGGGTGAGTGAGAGCCATTACTGACAGATATCACAGGCCAGGTAAAACCTACCTGATGGGTGTGATCAAGCTCCTGCTTGATAGTAGACGCTGGGGAAGCAATTTCAATGAACTGATGCATTAGAAGTACATCTTTCTTTGTCTTTGTACTTCAGTAAATCATGTGGCATTAACATGAACTCCTTCAATTTATGCTGGTCCAGATGTATATTTCTTTTATTGCCTACAATGAGTCTTAACAACTCCTCAATATTGCTGTTAATCTGAATTCACTATAAAAAAGCAGTCTTTGAACTTCTTGTGGATGATTTAATCTCATGCATTCTCCGTTGTCTGCAACATTTATAATAATCTTATAGTCTTAAACTAAAACTGTACTTAATACTGAAATTCCCTACTGAAATTCCTCACTTAAATTCCAACACAGTATTTCTTCCTGCTTTAATTCAGTTCTGAAGGGCCTCTTCCTGGGCAGATGCTCTCACAGTCACAATTTCTTTTTTTTAATCTAGCCTTGGAGAATTCTTTCACACAAAATTCATATCAATATAGTGCAGATACAGACTTTCTTCACTGCTTTTCCCCAGCTGCTATATAGAAGTATTTCCTAATCTTTGCTTTCAATATATAACTAAGGCTGAGGGGAAAAAACACCCATTTCAGATCTGTCTGCCACGTGGATTTTATCAAAGACTTAATGACTTATATTCAGCTAAATTGAGCATTCCCATCTTTTTAAATACAACTGTTTATGCCCAGGAAACAGGCTTAGTTGCTTTTTTGGTTGTGTTTTTTGTTTGGCTTTGGTTTTTTTGTTTTGCTGGTTTTGTTTGATTGAGGGTTTGGGTTTTGTTGTTTTTTTTTATTGCCTATGTTCCATATTCTGCTCCACATTCTACTCCATCCTCTTACCAGACTCAAGTGGGCATCTGCCCAATGTTTGATGTTACGTAATGCATTTGTACTATTAGTTTTATATTTATCATTGTAGCACTTGATCTCCTAGTTGTTTTCAGTTGGTGGCCAAGCTGTGAAGGACTTGTATTCAACACCTGTTAGTGTGTTTGGACATCTTTGTGTGGTTGTGCACCATGCTGGTTTTGGTCTGAGCTCCTTTTCTCTGCAGTAGCTGCTATGAGGCTGGGATTTGGATTTGTGCTGGAAACAGAGTTGGTAACACAGGGATGTTTTGGTTATTGTAAAGTTTGCAGAGTCAAAGCCTTTTCTGCTTTTCACCCCCACTGAGAAAGCTGCACAAGAAATTGTGTGGGGATAGTTGGTGGAAGGAGGAGGAAGTGAGGGATGCTGGAGGGATGACCTTCATCTTCCCAGCAGCCATTACATTTGCTCTCAAGTGTGTTATGGTACACACAACTTGTATTTTAAGTTATAGCTAGTTTCATGGATTTAATTCCTTCAGGACTTTGTAGTGTTGTTCATTTCACAGATCAAAATGCCACCTGTAAGGTGCATGCCTCAAAACTAATCCAGCTGTCAGTATGAGGAAACAACTGTCTTATGCATTTAGACCACATAATAAGACTCCTTATTTACTGTAAATTATGAGTATTACTGACTCACCTTTCTCCTCCAGTTGTTTTTCAGTGCTAGTTTCACTAAAAATGCATTTTGGTGCCCCAACTCAGCTAAACACTTCTGATATAATTTTAAAAATAGAAACATAGTGTTTAAGTGTCTTTTCTCTTTTCCTGTACTCTCTAATTGAAACAAAATCCAAATTTCATGTAGAAGTTGGTAGCAATTCCTCAGGTTTTTAAGAAATCACATCAGCCCACTTTAGCTGCTATATATCTTTAGCTCCTGAGGTTTTAAGTCATCACCTTGTACACTGCACTGAGCTCACGAGAAACAAAATTAATTAGCTTTGTCCATCCTTGTCCTTGTCATCTATTTATGAAAATGATGGCAGGTCCTCTGAGGAGTTGGAAAAGTGCAGATTAATCTGTGGGCTGAGACTGCCCAATATGTTATAGTTCTGTCTTTAAGGTCTCTCTACTCCTGATTTACAATAATAAAACAAACCAAAAGTCATAGGAAAGTCTTCCTAATATTCCATAAAGGAGTGGTTAACTGGTTTTATCTTTATGATTTATGTGCTGTTGAGGGACTAACCTTTCCCTGCACATCCAGAATTTCTCCCCTGCCTGGGCCATAGTGTCCTTTGTTCAAATAGTGACTGTTCAGGTAATTCATTTTTACTTTCCACTCTTCTGGCTACTGACAAGTGAAATGATCTTCAGGAATAATTACAATGAATCGTCCTGTCTCACTCATATTAGGTGAAACATGCAGTGTCTTTAAATCTACAGTAGGTAAATCCCATAAATATATAAATGTCTCTGAAAGGCTGCTACATAGAAGTCAAAGGGGCTGGGAATGCTCAGTGCAATGCTGGCATTGGCTTATCCAGCCAGAGGGAAGGGGACCAGATCCTCAGCTAGTTCAGGGCAGCCTAATTCCATGAAAATCAACAGTGCTGCTCCTGTCTTGTGTTAGCAGGGCACCTTTCATTTCCCCTTCTGCTTGGCACACTTCAGTCTGACTTCTTCCCAAGCTATGCATGTGAGAGGAGAGACACTCTCCTTGCCCTGATGGAGTGCAGCCCTTCCCTGAGGACTTGAGTGCCTTTCAGGAGCCGGACTTTCAAGCCCCAACAGTGCAGCACCTGAGCCCCACTCAGCACACAGGGGGCTCATTTGTTGATAATGCTGCCCCATCGATTTCGTGGTGTTACAGGAGCTGAATTAGGCCCATTATGCCCCACTCAAGCGACAGAAGAAACTACAGCTATAAGTCAAGATTTCCCTGAGCCATTCTAACTACTTAACTGGCTCGGCTTGCAGACACCTATCTTCTTGCTCTCCCAGGGCGTGGGGAATGGAGCAGCACATAAAGGTGCAAGGCTATTTTCTCCATAAATGAGAACTACATGGATCTATATGGGGAGTACATATTACATATCCAAGCATAGAGAAACATAACAGAGCACCCAGGAGAGCTGAGAATGGCTTCAGAAAACAATCTATAAATCTCCGGTGTTATCTTTCTGACAGCCTCCTAATCTCTGCAGGTTGTTGTTAAGAGCTGCATTAAACTAGCCTGTCATTGATCCCAGCTCTCACTGCTTCTCCAAGAGATGCACTTCCTGTGATCAATTAGGAGAAGAGACAACAGCTTCTTAAAAGCATCTTTACAACGGGGCCCTGCAATAACATATCTTCCCAAAATGTGTATCTCTGACATTTACATCATACTTTGTCAAAGTGCAGCCAGCATCTGCACCAACAACATTATTCAGTCTTCTGAAATAAGTGAAAAGCTTAGGTTCCTCATGTTGAATCATCATTTTTGCCTCCAGCTTCACCCCAAGTAAAAACAGTTATGCAATTTCTTCTCATTTAATTAATTTCGAGTCAGGCTTAGATTAGCTCTGGATAGTAACTACCTTACTCTCAAATGACTTCTTAGGGGGAAACAGGCTGTGAACCTGCCTCCTTGTTAAAACTTTGAGAAGCAGCCTACTCATTGCCCTGATGTGGCACAGAAACTTAGTACTGGTAAGAAAAATACTCAAAAAGAAAAAAAACAGTATATGGCTACTAGCAATATGGGTTTTGCATTGGATTTCTACTATGGAAATTGTATTTCTAATGACTTGTGCACCAGGTGGAAAAGGTAAAGGTCCTTTTTACCCCCGGTAAAGTCTCATTGTGTCAATGAACTTAAATTAATTTAATGTAATTACCTTTAAGAGGTTGTTTTTCAATTATTAGAAAGTGATTGGCTCCTTGGTTTCTGTACAGGAACATGAATGTAGGGTAGACAAAGGGATGTGGAGAAGGACAAGTAATGCTGTATCCTTTTGCTTGGCATGGTGGCTTTTATGCTAGGCTGTTTAATTCCTGAATAACTTGTATCACCTGTACCAAGACCAGCCTTTCATGTGCCACTCCTCCTGTATGTATTTTAAGAAGAATTTTAGAATTATGAGAAGAAATTTGCCTTTCAACTACTCTGCTTTTGTCGTACTTGCTGCAGTCTGTTACCTTAACAAGGGAATAGAGTGGAAGAGGAAGGTAATGATCTTTTGAATTTAGAATAAATATTCTCTATATCTTCTGGACTACAGCAAGATGGAGTAGCACAAATGCTGCTGGGCTAGTTTTCCATTTCACATCTTTGTAGCTCCTGACACTGACAAAGAAAGCTAATTTTGCCTCCTGGCTTTCAGGAAGTTTGAGATGTTCTAAAATTGCAGCAAAAGGATGGCTCTGTTTCTGTGTGCACTCGCAACACTCCATGTAATTAGCAGGCTGAGCAGGAGAGCTGTATTTAGCTCACTAGCTCTTAAATGGAGTTACTTTCATTTGTTTACTGAATGTGACTACCCACTAAAGGCTAATGAACTGGTAATGGATCTGTCAGAAAACTGAAAAGACAAATACCTCTAAATGTTGCTATTGTAGCCTAAGAATGTGGCTATTATTGTTCCTGTAACTCATGATCTTCAAAGGAAGGAAGGAGGTGGGAGATTTGGTATTCAATGGGTGTAAGGAAGCACAAGCATAATTTATGTACTGATGGAGTGGAAGGGAGGAGAGTAGCAACTCTCAGGAAACAATAAAATAAGCAAGTATAATCTTCCTGCATATTTTGGTGATGGCTTTCCCATCTACAGCCCCCTGCTCCTGTATAAAGTATATTAATCTTCCCAAATTTCCTTTGTGCTAGATAAAACCTTAAGAAGTGAAGCATTGCTTGAAGTTCATCAGCTGAAACAAAGGGCCAGTCAGGCTATCAACTTCAGGTGTGATGGGGAAATGTAGTGTTGAGAGTAATGCCCAAATAATAAATTCAGGCTGATTTAAACAAATTTCTCTCTGAAGAATGTGAAGAAAGCACACGGTCACCACTTGCCGGAAAATTGCACTTACTATGTTTCCTAGTTTTGAGCATTTTTTTGTGAACTAAAATTCCAGTCTTCTGAATCTGCATTACTCAATTTGGGCTAAAATATTCTCTGACTGAAAACAGCTAAGAAAGCTCTGGGCAGGCTGCCTTTGCAGCTCAGTAGATGTAATATTAAGTGCAATCACTGAGAGATCAAAGCTTTTATGCATAAGATTGCTATGCCAGTGCAAGCAGACCAATGTTTATGTATTGAGTGAACACCATTAGCAATGCTTTAACAATAAAATGAAATATTTTCTGCCTTTAAGAAATAATAATTAAATTTCATAACATTCACATATTGGAAGGGTTCTTCTGTGTGATTTTTAACACCTCTGACTTTTGGAAGCAAAATATGTACATATGTCAAGCTTTTTTTATGTAACACAGTTCCAGGATTTTGGTTTGTTTTTTTTTCCTTGTAGTCTGTTGTCACTCCTACATATAGTTTAATTTTTTGTCTTCAGTCTCCTCTGGTGGTATTTTTCTGCACTTATTAAAATTTTATGAGAGGACTGTATTTATGACCCATGTTACATTTTATCTGGTGTTATTTCATTCCCTCTACATCTGGAGGCTGGGACAGGTTCAGAGTGTACCTTGGGTCAGAGTTTGGCTCTGGACAGGTGTGGAGGAAGCAGAAGAGTCTCCTGACCCTCAGCTCAGACCTTTCCCTAGAATCAGAGTTGTTTCTTTGCTTTTACCTAGCAAAAGCAGTTTGAATTTTGAAATTATTCACGGCTACAGGAATAGATTGGCTCCATCACTGCTGCTGCTGTTTGCTGAGGCACAGAGTTTCACCATCTGCATTAATTCTTTATTCCTCTCCAATAGGAGGTATTTCTGCTGACCATCTGAAGACAGTTTTCAGGTTCCTTACCTATGTTCAGGGTAATAGATAATATGGTTATGGGATGTACATTAGCACAGCAGTTTTTAGGGGCAGAGACAATTGTGGCCTAATTTTTTTGCAAGTGGTAAATAACCTAATCAGTTTTTAGCTGTGGCATGGCCATTAGAGAAATTATTTAATGACTCAAAAAGAGGTGGACTTACTTTGCTTCTGGGGGGCTGGGGGACCCCAACGTGCCAAAGAAAGTTCCTTTTCTGTTGAAATCAAGCTATTGGAAGGAGAGTCATTCTTGAAGAATGTAAGATTGAAGAAAAAAAAAGGTATTTCTACTTTCTCAGAAAACACTAATATACTCTATGCAACTATGGTTGCTCTTCATCCAAATATGTGCCCTGTTTAAGAATCAGGATGGTATCTAGGTGCTGTTGTGAAAGTGAAATGTGTTTTAGCTTCTCAGCAGACTGTCATGACTCATTCAAAAATTAGTCCAGTATTTTCTGTAAGAACTTTGTAGTATTTCTTAAGAAGTTATTTTAGCAGTAGTTCTTTCTGAAGCCCTCCTTATTATTACCATAATAGGTGTAGGTTTGACAGGAATTTAGTGTTGCACATCCCTGTGAGTGACTGAGTGCTCTGGTCCTGACACAGGGTCACACAGGGAGGTGTGTGACCCCAGCTTGTGGGAAATGTCCTAACACAGCTCCTTGCCAGGACTGACACAGCACTGCACACACCTTGGTCAAGGAACTTTGTGCCTCCATTCCCTTCTCCCACGGGACTGTGTGGGCTCTTGGGGGGCTGCAGTGTCACCTTCTCTTGGGTTCCTGATTGCACGCTGTCCCTACAGCAACCAAAAACAGCTGCTAATTTGGAGAAGCAATGTTAGGAAATATTAATATGCTTGACAGCTTATTCCTTTCGGAAAGCCACCTTACTTTCGCTGTGCCCTGCTTTTCATTCCTTCCCCTCTATCTGTTCCTGTTGAAAACAAGGTGGATGGTGTGGTGAGTCAAATGCAAACCAGTGGGACAGACAATGTTAGCAGACCCCCATCCCAAATTTGACTTAGAAATGTTGTGGTCAGTCCTAGCCTCAGCTTGATCCTGACCAAATCCTCCTTTCATCTTAAAATAATATGGGAAAAGGGGTTTCCTGCAATCTGGAAAAATTATGTCTTTACAGTATGTGGCTTCTTTTTGTTCCGATTTTAGTAACATATTGTTCTCTGTTTATAAGGGACCCAAGCTGTTAAAAAGTAGAGATGTACAATTTTTGTTAAAGAGTGTATACTGTAAAAGACCAACGTGCCTTTTTAGATCACTAGATCAGCATATGACCAAAGACCCATGCTGTCTCTACAGTAACACGGAACCTGTAAAGAGATGTCACTCTTTTTTGTACGTGTTGCTTGTAAAACTAAAAGTTACATTGCAGTAATACATTTAATTTTACATGCATGCAAATTTCTTGTTAGACTATTTAGCATATTTAGCTTATATGTCTTATTTAACATATAAAATTACGTTTTAAAATAAATGAAGTTATATATACAGTGCAGACATTTATAACTCAAATGATTTCCAAAGTAACATCTTTTCTTTGAGCATAGAAATATCCAACCTGTCTTGGAATAGTTTTGCTAAATCATTACTGTCACTTCATAAAGACTTGTTGAAGAACACCGGTATAATTTTTAAAGTATCATAAACATGGAAAATGAAGTTATTCTTTCTGGAGGATTCCTCACAGTTTTGTGTTTTGTGGCTTTTATTGTAAACAAGCTGTTGTTTTCATAGCATGTTTAAGAGTTTAGTAAATAGCAGATTCCTACCACTAGGTTGACATGAAGAGCTTCCAGAGAGAATTGCTGGTAGCACAAGAAATTCCTGTCTTGACAGCTGTATTTACTTTGTACCTCACAAACAGCCCTGGGATTGACGTGTCAGTGTGTGTTCGAGTCAGGGATTACCCTGGAAGGGACTGGTAGCATGTCTGCTCCTGTGCTTGTGCAATTCAAATAAAATTCATATCTGTGTTCAGGTCAGACAGGTCACAGCCACAGCTTGGAATGGTTCTGCTCTCAAATTTACCTCTGTTCCTACCCACGTTTTGGTTTCAAAATCCCTCAATCTTAGCCCTTAAAACTTGGATGGCTGCAGATCTCCAGAAATACTCAGCAGAGCTACAGAAGTTGAGTACCCAGTGACCACCTGCATTGTGCTATGAGCAAGCTGCAGGGTTCCTTTGCTTATGTGACTCTATTTGGAAATCCACAATTTAGGCTATGGCTAGTATGCATGCAGAATTCTTTCATTTAATGAAGACTGAAGATTAATTTAAATTGTGTTATGTTTCAAATACTTATTTGGAAGTAAGAGCATATATGTAGTTTTAATAGATTCTGTCCTCAAAATTCATTGCTGTATTTTACTTTGCATTTATTCATGGAAAATACAAGGTGTTTCATGATTGAGTTTACAATATTTGTATCACAAATATTTGTGATACAATCTGCATATGTTATCAGAATTTTTAAAATGCTTGTCTGGACTACGAAGTTTTTTAAGATCTTCAGGAAAATATTGAGGAAGAAAGATAAATTATGTACTTGGACAAAGCCTGAAATATTACAGAAAGTGAATGTATTGTACAGGTATTTCCTTATTTCAAAATAGAGTTTTTAACTTTTAATGATTCATCAGTACTTTTAGTTAACGATTTCTTGCCATGTTAGTTTTAATAATTTTTTCTTGCCTTTTACCTACATGGATACTATGAAATTTTCTTTTTTATGTACTATGAAGAACAGATTTCTTGAGTCACTTAAAAGCCATAGAGCTTAGGCAGCTAGATCTTGCTGGAGGTTTTGGGGGGTTTTTAGTTAACAATTAAGTTGTGCTATATTCTAGCACGTATTTTAAAGGCCAGTTCAAACAAGAAATTTAGATGAGGCTCGTAAAACGAAGATAAAAGTGTCCCTATAATACCCCAGTTCAAAATGCTGCCCTTCTGAGGATTTAGTGCCAGACCATGAGGAGGTTTGATGTGCCAGACTGAGCACTTGGGGGGAGTGCAGAGCCCTTCCTAGATGGCAGGGCAGGAGCTCCCCTCTGGCCACCAGGGCAGGGTGCCAGCAGCAATCAGATGTGAAGCCTCCTGGTGAGATGCAACAAGCAGAGCCCAGCTCGACACAGGCTGTGTTTGCACTGATCTTACTGATGCTGCTTGGGGGATGGATGGAGCTGTGCTTCATCTCAGGGTTCAAGCTGCACCAGCCTTGCCTTTAGCACGGCTTCACCAGAGCTGTGCAAGCATCCAACAGCTGACACGTGCAAGGGGGAAATACCACTTTCCAGTTCTGCTGGAACCAAGACAGCTAAAATAGTGAAAACAGACATCACTGTGCTTCCAAGGCTCCAGTGTGTTAGGAGCGTTCCGGCATTAAAGAGCTGGAAAGGAAATGTAGTTGAGGTCAAAAAGGGCAGTGCACATGGCAGGCAGTCAGAAGCTGGCATTGGGAATGTATCTCACCACGGCCATACACATTAATTAAAGAAGGGTATGTAATGACAGGTTGCACACGCAGCATGAAATGAGTGAAATCAAAATTAGGAAAGGAAATGGAAGCAGAAAAGCATTATAGAATCACAGATTTCAGTTGGGTGTTTAGTATGTATCTCCAGGGCAGTATAGATTTTGACAGCATGGCAACACTAAGAGAAGAAATCAACAGGTCCTGAAATCCTTTATTTGCAGTACAAAGACTAGAGTTTTTTGATGTGGTGCTTAGATGAGGAAGCTCTGGTAAACCAGAAGTGTCTCCATTTGCTGTGTCTGTTTGCTTTTCTCATTAGGTCTTGGCAGTAGTATAGACAAAATTGAGAATTTCTCTGAGATCTCAATCTTTAGCATGATTATGTTCTTAGCAAGCATATATATTGCCACCCACCTAGGCCTAATAATTTTAATGAAATGTAAAATATTTAATCCTCTTAGCACTAAAGTAAAATAGTAGTTTAGAGTGACCAGAATAGCAAGCCTTTAAATAGTAAAAGTTGAATAGCAGATATCTTTTGTGACTGTTGCAAAGACCTCCAGATAACACTTGGAAGCTGTGAACTAGTCCTTTTGAGATGGTCCAACATAGATCAATTTTGTCTTGAATATCTGATGGAATTGAAGCCTTTGTGCTTGTTCTTAGCCACCATCATCTCCTGCCACTCATCTCCTGGAATGAAAGGGGTTCTGAGAAAACCCATGTCACAGCACCCTTCCCTAACCTTCCTAAATGTAAGGGTAGCAAAGAGGAAAAAACTCCACGTTGTCTTCCTAAAATATTACCTGAATTCGGATATGCTGCGACAAACTATTGTCAAGGATTGGAAAAGGGCACAGGTGAGAGCTGCACAGAGATTATCCCAGGTTGTGCCAAGGGCTAAACAATCCCTGATTAGCTCCTGGATTAACTGGAGCTTCATAAAAAGCACTGTATAATTATCTTTTCTCCCTGCTTGAGCTCTGCACAAGAGCTTTACAGCCAGAGCCAAGGATCTTACAAGGATAGAAAATGCTGTGATTAAAACCTGGTGGGGTTTTGGTCTTTTTTTTCCAAACAATAGGCAGGCAGCAATTTCCATCAAACTGCTCTGTACACGAAGATCTGTCTTGCCAAAGCTGGAGTTGACTGATCACATGATGCTAGTTAATAATGAAAGCATGTACCAAACTTGCCTCAGACAACTACCAATTTGTTTTTTCAGGAACAAATAATGTCATTTTCTGTAGAAATCCCTCTTTTCTATAAGCTTCTGTGATATGGTGCTAAAGTGCCCATATTTCATCAGCATATGGAGCAATAATAAACAGCTATGTTGTCTCCTCTTTTGGAGCTTGATTGCAAAGAGCCATTTTCTGTCAGACACCGGGAGCTTGTTTAAATATTGTGCTGCGCATCATTGTATCTTCCCAAGAAGCAGTTTAATTTTGTCTAAACATTTTAATTGCGATCCTAAGGGAAGGGAAGTCATTGCCCATATTAAACATGAATCCCATTATACTAAAACGTTTATGTTTCTCAAAGGCTATTTATAGATGCTTTCCCAGTGTATGAAAATGCAAAACGCCAGGGCTGAACAATCATCTCCTGGCTGTGCTTGCCAGGCTGAACCTCGGCTTGTTTGTTCCAGTGGTCAGGCAAGGCACATGAACAAGGCTCCTTTCAGCATCACCAGGAATTCCTGGAAGCAGTGGGGGAGTGGCTTGTGGGGCCAAGGTAGGTACTAGCGAAAGGGTTTGCTCAGCAAGGAGAACAGAAACTGGCCTTGCAGATGTGCAAGGGAGAGAGAACAGTGGGGGGGATGTAAATCCCAGAGGGGCAAAACCAAATTGGAATTGAATAAACAGTAAATCTGCCACAAATCTGTAGTTAACAGAGGAATGAAGATATATTGCCATATTCTTGTCAGAAGGGTGGTGCACATGTTCTTCAACTTGGAGCAGATTTGTTTGCCTGCTTGATTCAAAACACCCTGAACTAGTGTGGACCACTGGTTGTACAGAGCCTACCCATTTCTGCAGGGGTCTCTGCAGATTTAGATGATTTCCCACTTATGACAGCAGCCAGCTTTTCCTCCCCACAAGTGGCCATGAGAAAATGGAGTACCAGAGTCTCTACTGCTAGTAACTTGTATAGCACACTGATGTAGTTTACAGGTGCAGGTATCTTTGCATTTTGCACTAAATGGAACCTGGATGTAGCTGTGGATCTCTTTCATACCTTCTCACTTATCAGGAATTCATGAAGCCAGTGAAAGCCTGGCTTCATCTACAGTTGGGAAACTGGCAACACTATAATCAAGGAAATATGGGGATTTAACACTCAGTACAATTGCTGTTACCTTAGATTATGCCATCAGGAGAATATCTTTTCTTCCAGATTATTAGTGAGAATGAACATAATTTTTAACCTTTCATAGAAAGTATCACCAAAAACAACATAGCACTTCTGGCAGTACCAATACCACAGAAACCCGTTACTTTCCTGAAAAGTACTGAAAGTGCAGCTTAACGTCTATCAAAGGCAAAACATCTAAGAAAGAGAAAGCCATTAGATATTTCTCAGTACTCAGCATAGTCTCATATGTTTTTGTGTTATTGACAAGAATGAGTTTTCCTTCAAAAAACCATTTTCAATAAAGAAAATAAGGCTTCTGGGAAAACAACCTGATTAAAAAAAAATAGAATTCCTGGAAAACAATTTAATTTGGATTCAAAAACTTATAGAAGTCTGAAACATATAAATAGAAAAGGTTTCATTTTCATTTTTTTCCCCCAAAGATTTTTTTTTTTAAACTACTAGTATTTTTTTAAAGTTAATATAGAATAGTAATCACAGGAAATTTTCTCCTTCTTAAAAGAACTTCCCCCTCTCCCCAGTACATTGAGACTGGATATAAACATCTCCCAGAACTAGCTGGCTGTAGACTGAAATTTCTTTCTGTTCATCTATCATTACCTAGGAATAAACTATAATAAAACTGAAAGAGCAGTGGAAAGTGCCTGTGAGAGCCAAGCTGTATCACCAAAACTTGCTCTTCTTTTCCTGTCCTTTCTCCTCCTTGACAGTATTTAATAGACCACCTGACCCTGCTGACAACAAAACTGTGAAACTGCATTTTCTAATATCCACAGCATCACAGGGAGCATCCATTTCTAGGAACCCCTGTGTGCTGAGCTAATATTGCAGGCTTATTTGGTCCTACATAATTAGTTATAATGACAAAAAGGACTACCAGAACATAAAGCTTTTCCAGCAGGCACTGTCATTTCTGGGTGGTGTTTTATATTGTCTAGACTGTGGCTCTCCAGCTCCCATGGAACCTCAATTAATACGCAACATAAAAGAGGGTGAAACATTTTGATTACTTGGAGTGTGGAGAGAAGAAACGATGCTAGCAATGTATTTTAGCACATTCATCTTGCCCTTTTTAAAAACAACATTGCAATTCTTTTATTACTTGATGTTAAGAGGAAACTAGTGCCTTGCAAAGCTTATGCAACAAATAAAACAGAAGAAGACAGACATATATTGTTTTTAGTATGTTTGTAGGCCAAGTAACTATATATGTGTGTATTTGTGCATGTTCATGCATATATGAATAATTTAGTCAGCTAAATAGTAACAGGATGTGGAGTTGAAATTTGTCATTGTTACAAAGGACATTTGTAAGTGCTATTAGTACTTGGAGCAGTATCTATATAGCAAAATTGACAACAGGTAGAACTTAACATCTTTAAATGGTGCTAAACTTGCCCATTTCTTGTGTAACTTATTAGTTAATATTTTAGAAAATTTTTTGTCACTGTAAACAGATGTGTAGATTTTATCATCTTGGGCCAGTCTAGAGTCAATAATTTGCCCAGTTTAAGATTAAGAAGAGTCAGTCATGTCATGACATCAGAAAATGCCTGACTGCTACACTAGTCCAAATGTCTGCAGGGAGTGATCAGGAGAATCTTTGCATTGACAGTCAGATGTATTTCTTTTGGTTAGTACTGTGGATGTTTCACTTTTCATGCTAAAAGTTAGCCTGACTTGCAGAAAAGAGCTTTTTCTGTTTGTGAAAAACAGATAATGGAAGAGTGACTAAATGTCATATGTGTCTACCACAGTACAAATGATATCTACTGACAAGCAGTCAATACAGCGTGCAGGAATCCAACCTTCCTTTTTTATACTGGCTTTAAACTGCATATTTAATTTGTTGTGGATTCCTGCAGCCATGTAGCCTTTATCTGTGCCCAGTTCAGAGACATGGCTCAGTCAGGTATCCCAGCAAAGAGCAATGCAGAAGAGAAAATTGCCAGTTTCAAATACAAACTGTTGGCCAAGAAGTGCATTCACTTACAGGAGACACTTTGAGGTTGTACGGTTTTAATTCAATATTCTGATTAAAGAACGTCTGAGGTTTTTCATTTCCCATCCCAAATTACACCCGAGAATTTAGAAGTAACAGCAGAATACATTACCAAACATTCACTGAGTTTCTGCCTCTCTCTTTCCCCCCCATATTAATATTAAAAAAACCTTTTGCTATCTGTAGATATTTGGTGGACTCGCTCTATAATCCTATATCTATATTGAGTAATTATATTCATGTGTCTTCACTGTAAGTTGCAAGTTAATACTTTGTCCTCCAGAAAAATCTTGCAAAAATTAGGGAGAAGGAGAGAATCTTTCCTTCTAAACCTCTGCAAATATGTACCCATTCCCAGCTGTGATACTGTGATAATACAGCGCTTAACATGCACCCTTTGCTTTTCTTAGCTCTATTTTTGTGATTATTATAAGAATGGTCTAAAACTGTGCTGTCCCCTGCCAATTTATCACTTTTATGACAGAAGCAAATGTCAGACTTGAGCAGTGACACAATGTTTTGACTTCTTTGAATATTATTTACCAGTGCAAGTTTTGAGCAGTTCATATTTGGCTGGCACTTCTGTTCTTACCCGGTGAAAACTGCTCTGTGCTAAGATCAAAAGGAATCATTATTCTGATTCACTGAGCATAAGGAGTCATAAAGATATTCTTATAACACTCTGGCAAGGACAAAAAAAATAGCTTGGCACTAAACCATGTATAGGCTGTGATTATAACATAATGGCAGATGATGAAAATTAAATCCATTCCTAGAACAAGCCTGTAAAGATTTATCTAACTATAGTCTGTAACAGGTAATTTGCTTGCTCTTGTTGTGCAGCAGGACCCACGAGGTGCAGAACCAGGCAGAAGGGTGGGTTATGTCTCAGAGTGACTTGCAGAAGAGTTCAGCTGCTGTTTCACCCTTTTAAGCCTTTGTGCACAGATTCTCCTCTGGTTTTCAGTTAAGAGCAAAGCCTGAGACCTGTAGACTCAAAGAGCAGTAAAAGGCACTGGTATACCCTAACATAGGGGTGGTCCTGACATTTAAAATTAAGAAACTTTTTCTAGGCCTAAGCCTTCTTTGGATTTTGATAGAGAAGGTCTCCTTTGTACTTTTCCTAAGAAAACAGTAAATTAGAAATATGCATTTGATGTACAGACAATTTTGCTAGAACCCTTTCATTGCAGTTCTGCATTTATTTGTAGACTATAATTAAAAAAATGCAGAGGAGAGTTACCTCTTTTCCCTCTATTTCTGTACCTGTGGTAGCTGACCGTAGCCTGTAAAAATCACATGTGCCTCAGGTCACAGTGAGTAAGGCTAGTAACAGTTGATTTCCCTCTTTCCTGGTGGCTTTTCAGAGGAAGAGATTTTGCCAGCTCCATGAGTTGAGCCAGGACAGAGGAGGAAAAGCAAGCTATGTCAGAGACAGGAACTGCTTCTTTGGTGGCAGATTATTTTCTCATTCAATGTATTTATTCTTAGCGTTGGTCAACCTGAATGAACACTTTCCTGAGCCATGTCAGATTTGATCCAGAGAAGCATAATTTCAGCAAAAACCATCGTTTCAGGAGAAAAAAGGATTTTGCATTTGGAACGTGGGAGCCAGTACATTGTCTAGGAAATGGGCCTCTGGGATCTCAACCACTGAAGTGTGAAGTTCTAATTGTATGGCTTTTCATAATCTATCTGCTACATAAATATTATTCAATACCTGCGAATTTGCACGAGTGGGAAATGGAGAGGTTATAATGCAGGGAAGATTTATGCCAGCTAGATGCTGGGCTGTCATGATTAAAAATTTTCCACCCATTATGTGCATCCTATTGATCATTGCAGGAAGCAGAGAATTGTGCTGTTCATTGATTTTGCGTGGCTGCAGAATGCATTAGGCCTGATGCATTTGATGGGTGGCCGGGCTTTCAAAGGAAGTTCAGTTAAGCTAATCTCAGTTCAGAGGAATATGCACAATGGAATAAGAACCCTTGTAATTGCAAGAGCAAATAGAAGAGTCAGAGGACTATATTATGAGCCATATCAGCATAAGAATTAGATGTGAGCCTTCCCAAGACAACAGTAAAATGCATCGAGGCTTTGATGCTGTTTTTCACGAACGCAGCAATTACTGGATGAATTGGGTTTTAGTTTCTCACCCATCAGCCAAGATAGTGAACAAAAAGCAATTAGTTCTCCTTCCTCCTTCGCAAAGGGGGGTTATCAGTTTTTCATCTACTCCTTAAAATAA
>VWZS01001940.1:50672-68080 GCA_013397075.1 Rhabdornis inornatus | reverse complement strand
TTTGTATGTTTGTTTTATTGTTAAAAAGGTTGGAAGAAGAAAGAAAGGAGTAGTCTGAAAATCTTATTCTGAATTTGTTTTTTTTTCCTTCTTTGTGTAGTTAATAAATTTCCTTTTATACCCTTTAAGTTTTAAGCCTGCCTTGCTTCTACTCCTAGTTCTGTCTCACAACAACAAATAAGTATATTTAAATTGGCAAATCAAAACTATAACAACAAGCTACCTTTTAAGAGTAGTTCCTGAAACAATCTGCTTACCAAATTACGTTCATTATGACCTATTTGGAAGAGGTACAGGACAAAGATCTTTTAGGGAGTATTTTAGGAGTTTACATAGACAAGTATATTCTAGTGTTCAGGGGGATTTCTGGTTGTTGTTAAAACATAATCTTCAGCAGATTCCAAAAATCACAATACTTGGAAGAAATAAAAGGGTGACAAACAATTTCACTTGGTCGTACATGGTGTGACCGTGTACTGGAAATCAAAAGGAAAAAATTTCAATATGCAAATTTTGAATCGTTTTAATGTTCTTTAAGCTTTAATAGATATTGAGTTAAGGGCTGATTCTTGGCAGGAAAACAATAATTAATATCACAAAAGGATGAGGCTTGATGCTACTTTACAAAGTATAGTTTTATAGCCACTATACGTATGTGAGAATGAACCATAATAGTAGTACATTCTGTCTGTAAAGCTTAAATGCAGATTACAAGTTAAATGTTCTTTACAAAGGGAAAATCATAGAAGGCAAAGGACTCACGGAACTCTGGAGTTCAACCTGTGTAACTGCCAAATGTTCTTTCAAAGTATAATTTGCAGGCATTTGTACAGTACTAGCTTCCTCATGGCCCTTGAGACCATGATGGGACCAGATTCTTCTTCAGTGCTTGGTTTTGCATATACTCACCTCCAGAGACCGAAAAGCTCCAGCTTCAATAAAGGTGAACTGTGGTCTGTATCCACAATCATGCAGAGAGAAGTATATTCCTATTTTCTGTGTTGCTGTTTTGGGCTATAAAAGCAGATGAACATCCCTACAAACTGCATTTACCTCTCAAACCGATGAATGAAACCACTTGCAAACATGACAAGCTGAAAGGACTTTCCACTATTCAGAAAAGCACAGCTTAAGGAATACCTTCTGACCTACCAGCTGGTATGATATATTGGATGAGAAGCTGGATTTATCTAAAATTTTGGAGGTCTCTTTATGAATGATGGAAATTGAATAGAGGTTTTTCAAATCTGTGATATTGTTAAGCTCAGTAGCTTATTCCTACCTTGATGAAAATATTTCCAGATCTGATTATCTAAAGTTTGAAGATTTTTTTATGCAGTGGATTTGAGAGGTTAAACATTGATTGTTTGAGTCATTAACCGTTAACAGACCAGTGTCTCACAGGTTTATAAAGATGATGTTAAAATTCTTTTGTGAACTGTGGCTTTCTGAATTACATTTTTTCATCATTTTAAGTATATGCATTTTCAAACCCATTCTTTAGTCATTAACTTCAAAGTAGTTTTGCCTTTGAATTGATTCTACTAAGTGTCAGTATCTTTATTCCATGGTTAGTATTTCTTTTCGAAGTGTGGTTCTTCAAATTTCAACGCTCCTAATGCTGGTCTACTTACTCAAGTACAAATAAATCTTTTCCCCATTATTTTGTGTAGATAATGGCACAGTGTTTCAACATAAACTATACTTAATCTATTAAATAAACAAAATCTTTAAAGTGAACTAGCAGTTATAGTCTGATATAATGACACATGAAATTAAGATGTGGATGACAATATTTTTGCAGAAATCTGTGATATCTGTACCCCAGAGCCTGGGAATGCTCCTCAGTATTTGTGGTGTGTTGACCATGGCTGGATATCAGGCATTCACCAGAGCTTCTCAATCACTCCCTTTTGAGGGGAGAGAAAATATCACAAAGGTTCATGTGTTAGGATAAGGACTGGGATAGATCACTCACCAAGTGGTGTTAAGGGCAAAACAGACTTGAATCGGGGATATTAACTGAATTTATTGCTAATCAAAATCAGATCAGGATAATAAGAACTGGAACAAATCTTAAAAACAACATCCTCCCCATGCCTCCTTCCTTCCCAGCTCTACCTCCTTCCTCCCAGTGGACAGGAAGACAGGGAATAGGAGTTAGTCCATTGCATGTTGTTTATGCCTCTGGTCAGGGAGAAGAGTCCTTCCCCTGCTCCATTGTGGGGTTGTTCCCACAGGAGACAGTTCTCCACAGACTTCTCCAGTGTGAATCCATGCCGTGGGCAGCAGTTCTTCATGAACTGCTCCAACATGTGTCTGTTTCCACGGGGTGCAGTCCTTCAGGTGCAGCCTGCTCCAACATGGGTTTTTCAAAGGGTCGAAAGTCCTGCCAGGAAACCTGCTGCAGCGTGAGCTCCTCTTTCATGAATTCACAGGTCCCTACCACGAGCCAGCTCCAGCATGGACTTCCCACAGATTCACAGCCTCCTCTCAGACATCCACCTGTTCTGATGTGGGACTCCTCCAGGGGCTGCAGGTGGATCTCTGCTCCACCATGGACTTCCATGAGCTGTAAGGGCATAGCTGCTTCACCATGATCTGCACCATGGGCTGCAGGGCAAATCTGAGTCTGGTGCCTGGATTATCTTGTTCCACTGACCTTGATGTGTGCACAGTTGTTCCTCTCACGTATTCCCAGTCCACTTGTCTTTGGCTGCAATTACACCTGCACAATAGCTTTTTTTCCTTTTAAAGTCTGTTATCACAGGTTATTATCTCTGATTGGCCTAACCTTGGCTCTGTTCTGGAGCCAGCTGGTACTGGCTCTGTTGGACATGGGAGAGGCTTCTGGCAGCTTCTCGTTTTTCTACAGGAGCTACCCCTATATTTCCTACTATTACCAAAACCTCTCCACAAAACCCCACTACAGCATTCCATCAGAAATTTCAACCCAGAAAGTAGTTTTAAAGTTTTGCATCTGTCCAGCTCTTTTTTTTATGGCTATCTGCATGGTAGATAATATTTCCATTTCCCTAGTTACTTCGATATCTTTCTAAGATTCAAACAGAAGTTCTGTGCTCAACTCAGCTTGGGAAGTTCACTGTGGAAGTTCAGTGAACTGCCTTAAGCAATAGATCTGATGATAATTGTCTCCTTCAGTCATGAAACTTGTCTTTTGTTTAGCACAGAATAAATACATACTTTTTTCTCCTGGTATTAGTTATTGTGAAATTCATGGCCTCATCACACAGAAGTATTGATTTGACAGGGTATATGGATCAAAATAGTCTTATAATATATATAATATAATAATAATTGGGATTACTTAGATTTAAATTTATTGACTAATTTTAAATAAAAAACATACCAATAAAGAATTTTTTTTCTCTGTGTGTGTCTGGCCTCTTTTCTCAGAACACTTTCAGCGTTATCCTCGAGGCCATGCTCAGAAGGGATACAGGAATCAGACTACAAAAATTACTTCGGTTTTGAGTGCCCAAGGGGATCTGTGTGTTCAGACAGTCCAGTGGATTAATGCACTGCCAGTCCAGGTCTGCATTTTCTCCCTGCTGCTAATTCTCTCCCTAAGTGAGCTTCTGAGAAAGCTGAAAGCCTCTCTGAAAGCAGGCTGATGTGATGCAGGCTGTGGGGTGCTCTCAGTCAAGGTCTGCAGAAGAAAAGGCCAAAACATATCTGCACTCACCAGACCACTCTCTGAAGCTGGTTCTTGGATATTTCAGAGATTGTCTGACAGAAAGACGAAGGACAAGAAAAAACAAATTAAGTTAAGATACCTATATGCTAACTACAGTTCTTCCAATATCCTCTGTCTTTTATTTTTCATGGGGAGAGGGTGTCTTGGAAATTAGTGATACAGCCTCTGAAAGGGGCCCTCTGAGTGGGGATTTTGAGCCATTATCAATCTATCTGGGATTGTCCTAGAGCTCTTTTCTCTTATACTGTAAGGAAGTACAGAATAGTAGCTAGATAGAAAACCAAAACCAGCAAATAGTCCTCTCAGATGGAAGAGAAAGTTGCTGAAGGGAGCATAAAAGAAATGCAGTCATGGTTGCTGACTGCTGAGATAATTTATCCTGTATATTCAGTATTTCTACCTTTGAAAGTTAAGAGGTGCTGACATTTAAATTGCTAACATTAAATAAATGTTGGAGTAAAATTGGCAAAGAAACATGTTCCTGGCTTCTTTTTATCTTGTGGAGAAAGCTGAAATCCCTTGTGGAAGTCCTGCCTGAGATTACAGCCCTAGGGATTTAAGAATAGCCACGTTGTTCGTGGCCAAAGGTAATGAACTGAAAACACAAATAAATGTTTTTCAGGAAAGCTATGCAGCTGTGACACCCCTGAAACACTACTTCAGGAAACGCAGTTGTTTTTTGAAAAGTTAAGGAGTACTGCAGCACTTTAAGGTCTTTTAAACAAATGCAGTTGACCGTAAGATGGTGCAGTACAGGACGTCTCAAGGATTTTTGATTGTGTGCAGTAATTTTAAATATTGGACTTCTTCCTAAAAGTGAAGGAATTGGATTTGGTGACTTCACTGAGGATAATTGCTCTTCACGGTGGATTGTTAAATTTTGATCTAAAATAACTATTTGTCTAAAAATACATGAAAACAAGAGACATTATGTAAATAATGGAATAAAAGAAGGTTTCTACATAAACGTAGGAGGAAGCAGACTTAATAGCCATTGGTCTTAGAAGCATAAATATATGAAGGAAAAATCTAGGCAAACCAAACCTATTTACCAGAAACTAAAAAATGGAGGATTAGGGAGCAAAAAAAGGAAAGATGATATGGTAGTGCAGTAATTTTACTGTTGTTCATATTCTTTAAGAGACCTTTTAATTTTCTTTTCTACTGAAAGTACTCTATGCTGATAGTATTTTAATAAAGGGTTTCTTCCTTTTTGTTTTTATGAAGAAAGAGAGTATGATTTTCTGTTTTAAAAACAGCTGTTACTGATCTGTGCCCAAGAGGTGGTAGTGGCATTCTGACCAATATGTAATGAAGAGTGAGAGAGCAGCACTCAGCTGGAGGATGCAGTAGAAGCTTTGGCTAGGCTAAGGCATACCTTCAGAGTATCTTACATGGGATTTAACATCACCATTCTAGAAAATGAATCTGACCCAGTTTGGGGACCATGTTGAAAGTTACACAGCTCTGATTACTGTTTAGAGCCAAGTTCTGGTGTAGCACTGTCTGTGAGTTGTGTGCTTCCAGAGAGAAGATTCGTGTGAGGTCATGGAAGAGGTAGGGGTCTGCCAGTGCTTCTCTATGCTGTGCCCCACACATGTGTGCTACACACACATAGCTAAGGATGGAAGTTGTTAGGTGTCTCATAACACGTGTGTAGCTTTGCTGCAAGCTCAGCTGATCCTCTAAAAACATTCAGCATTCTGTTAGCTTTGAGTCTGACTGTGTGAAAGGGCTGTATGAATAAGTATTCTCCAGTTTGGATGATCTTGAGTCCACAATTCATCATGTTGATGAATTGGATAGCTGGAAGAAGGGGTTTTGGGCCTCCTGAGTGATTTGCACCCCTTTCACAGGTGCTTTCACAGCACTGGTCTGGTCTGTGGGGGCTGAAGCACGGGTATGGCAATGGACTTCTTAATGTCTTGGTGTCTTTTGCTAAGGCATCTAGAGTTATATCAGTACCTGTTTATGAGGGATTAGGGCTTGATATTTTCAACAAAGGGCCTTGATTATTATTTGTGCAACTCATTATAAACACAGTCATACATCCACAAATGCATCCTATTTAGGCATGCAATAATATAATGTGTAATACATATAATTCTGAGGCAGTGATGATTAAGCAGCATAGGATCTTTCTTCCATACTGTATGCTGCTGTTTATTATTTCTGGAACTGCAGTTCTCTTTCCTCAGTCTGATTCATTCTGAGTCATACAAAACACATTCTCATTGAAATGGGGTGCACAGCAGCAAGCCATGTCATGCTAGTTCTGCACCATTAGGTAATTGTTTGAGTCTTTTCTAGTGGAGATGTCTGTAGCACAGGCAGTACAAAAAGACGAGGACAATGTGGGTGTCTGGTGGGAGGATTTGAAGTTAGAAGAAAATTACCTATTAGAAAAACTTCAGCTTGAGCTTGCTTATTACAAACTTGACAGTATTTCAATTTTAAAATATTTGTACAATGTAATTAGAGGTATGGAAATGATTGTTCATATGCAGAACTAATCCTCTCTAATACAGTGAAAAAATACCATGAAGATTAATCTATTTGGGCTAGGTTTGGAGTCCAGCTTTAATACTGGATCAGTTCTTAAGACAGACATTATTGAAACGGCATTTGAAAATGTGTCTCAGAAAGTGGGATGTTTGGTGATTTTAATTAGTTAACTGATCAGTTTTACTAGTAACAACACAGCAATATCTATGCATAGGTTTAGTCTTTCAATCTCATTCGGTAAGAATTTTAATAAGGCATGTTCTGATTTACAAGCAGTGTTTTCCTTCTTGAGTAATAGGTAGAATTTGAAGCAGATAGCACTATGGTTAATATATTTTAAATTGATTTTCTCATCTACTGTCTAAAATTCATAAGCTGTTTACTCAGAAACAGGCAGCCTCCACTGCTTGGAGAGATATCAGATTAAAGAAAAGAGACACCTAGGATAGCACATCAGAAATTACACAAAGGGAGGTATTTATGCAGGGATGAGGTGCTTCCCTCCCCCATGCTGTGAACAAGTCAAGAACAATCATTACAAATAGCTGAAAAATCACCTCCTCCCTCATCTTGGGAGAAGAAGAAAATGTCTGGGTAGCTGAATTGGAATAAGAAGTACAGAGAAACAGAATGGCTGACATGAAATATGCTTTCTTTTTAAAGCATTGGTTGAAGTACAGTTGATTTGATTTGGTAATAACAGAGGCTTGTGTTAGATAGAAACATGAACAGAACTGCCTGAACAACAAGGAAGAGTCAGTACTGTATTAGTGCAAAATAATCAAAACATAATTAATGAAAATACTTAAAAGTAAATTAATTCTTGAATTTCCTTTCTTGAAAGTAAAGTACAATACAGAGATAAAATGTTTAAATCTGTTGTTTTACATGTAATCCATATCTTCATTTTTAAAATCCCTTTTTTATTTCAGGTACCTTCTCTGGCTATGAATTATGAGTGTCCTTTTTAACTGTGTAGCTTTCAGTAAAATCCATTATCGGTTCTTTGTTTGAATTCAGTTCACATCATCATCTCATAGGCTATAAAGAGACTCAATCTGTTCCAGAACAGTAATCACAGTCCATTAAGCTCTGTTCCCTCTAGTCTTTGTTCCCAGTTACATGTGATACTGTAACTGTGTGTGTGTGTGTGTGTGTGAGAGAGAGAGAGAGAAAGATATTCGAGTGCCTTGCAAAACTGCCACAAAGATTTACCGGTCCAGGCAAAACATATGTTTGTCTTTCCTTTAGAATGATGATAATTTCCCTGTAAAATTAGCAAGCGTTTCACTTGCCCAGTCAAAAAACCAGGAAAGCACCCCCAGCTACCCCATCCAAACAAACCCCACCCTGCAGATTTTCATAAAACTGTATCTGAAAAAAAACCCATTCCTGTATTAACTCTTTAGTCTTCTTGATCACCAACCTAATCTGCATGTCATGAAGAGAAGACAGAAAAATAAAAGCCTTTCATGTTCACTTCAGAGATTATGGAGTTCATGATCTAAAAGGTTGTCTCTGGAGATTGAAAGCCTGATGTTTCTCTGCCAGATCAAATCTGTTTTGGTCTACCCTAACTCCACTGAGTTTTGCAAGGGAGGTAATAAATCTGGTGTAAGATCATAAGCTTATTGACAGATTCAAGTTAAATAAAAAATACTGTAATAAAGGATGCTAGATTAAAGTAGCAGCCCTATGTGGTTTTCAGTGTGTTTTCAGTATAGAGGAATGAAGCACCTAAAAAATTAATGTCATCTCTGCAAACTGATCACAGAAGTTTTGAGCTGCAGAAGATTTCCAGTATTTTTCCATGTATACTGTGGAGAGCTTTGAAGAAGCTCTTGATTTAGCTGTATAAGATAAATCTGTTCAAATGATGCATACTGAAGAAATGAGTTTCAATAGAAAGGTTGATCTGGTTACAGCTCATTCCTGTATTTGACTTGAAATGAACAAGTTAGATTTGCTTTCAATGAGCTGGTCACATACAATTCAATTCTTTAGTTGTTTTGCTGTAATGATACTAACATGTTCTGTAGTTAACAGCAGTAAGCCTTACAGTCTCAGCAACATGAGTAAGTCCAAAACTTGCAAAGTGTGGCTTGACTTCTTGTCTTTCCCCTAGGCTGCTTTTTCCTCTATGTGCCAGACACTAAATCCGTGCAATGTTGTTACATCCAGCCTTAATTTCTTCTCAAATTCAAGAGAAAATACTTACGTTTTGATGGAAAAATAATTGCAGCGAGTTTCAAGGGAGAGCTCTGACGATGAATGGCAAAATACTGGTCAAGAGAACTCCCTGGGTGTCCTTCTGCTGCCTTGTTCTGCTGGGATTCATGGAAATGTAATGGGTACCTTACAAGGCAGCTAGGAGTGCCTGGAATTAATGCTGTAGTCCTCTTTGGGGAGTATTAGTTATTACAGAACAGAAAGGAGCTTCTGAAGATAATGTATTGTGAGTTGCCATAGGTGTTTCTCTTTTTATAAAAATAAGCATAATCAAAACTACAGTATTTATAATAATGGTGTTTTCTAAAAAAATTGAGTATCTGCCAGCAATTTATTATTCCTGAGGAACCATACAGAAACATGCAGTGTGTATGCATAGAGGGAAGACACAAGCTTGGTGAAGGAATAAATTTTCATTGTTGGTATTCAATTATTTATTCTATTATTCTATTATGAAAAGAAAAGTCTATTTTATAAGAATGTTTAAGCAGTCTCCTTTAAAATGTAAGCTTTGATTTCAAGGCATTTGTTTTGCAACACTGTTTGACTGTGAAATAGACATAATAATTATTTGGCCTGTTCTTCCTATTTTGTATAACAAATTTGTTTAATTGAGAATTGGATAGCAACTTGAAACCAGCTATACTTGGTGTGTGTTTGGGTGAAACAGAAAAGATCTAGAAAGAAAAAAATGTATGCTATACAGTGGACAGTTGCACTCTCTTCTGTTCATTTACTTTCTCTGGGGTAGTACTTTATAAAAGCCGAGGGACATAGGAGTTTATATCTTAGAAAATATGATTCAGATAGTTATGAGTAGGGAATTGAATGAATGAATGAATGGGGAATTGAACATGGTCATTGTATTGGTTTTGCACAGCCTGGTTTTTGGTAGCAGGGGGGTCACAAAGAGGGCTCTTGTGAGAAGCTGCTGGAAGCTTCCACCATGTCTGGCAGAGCCAATCCTTGATGTTTCTGAGGATGGACAATGGAAAATGACAACAAGGTAAGCACAGTATTTCCCAGTCAGAGAAGAGGAGGAAGTGAGAATGTGTGAGGGAAACACCATGGAGACACCAAGGTCAGTGCAGAAGGAGGGGAGGAGGTGCTCCAGGCACTGGAGCTGAGATTCTCTGCAGGCCACAGTGAGACCATGGTAAAGCAGCTGTGCCCTGCAGCCTGTGGGGATCCACAGGGGATGCAGAGATCCATGCACAGCCCATGGGCATCCACGGGGAATGCAGAGATCCTCCTATAGCCCATGGGGATCCATGGGGATGCAGAGATCCACCCACAGTCTGTGGGGATCCATGGGGGATGCAGAGATCCACCCACAGCCCATAGGTCAGATGACTACCCAACTCTCATAATATGAAGATCATCTTTTTTCCTCCCTGTCAACCTGTGCCTCAGCTGGTGAGACTGTCTCAGACTACAGAGAGAGTTGAAAGGCTTGAGTAAACTAGAGAGGAAATGTCCTATGCCCTGCTAGCATAGCACCAGAATGCTATTGGGATCAAGTTCTTCCCTGCTCAAAAGATAACGTGCAAAAACTGTGGTTTTACCAGTGTGGCCCTGAAGAGGATTATGATGAAGTGGGATGGAAAACCCACCTGTGTCCCAGCAGCACAGATACGTGAGCTGAAGGGAAAACAACCACCACAGGAAAGGTTACAAGCTGATCCAGTGTTCAGTGGGCAAGTTTTCAGACAGAATAGAGGGTTAATGTTACTTCTGATCCTCTTCAAGGGACCTCCAATTCATATTTAAGAAATGTGAGCAACTAGTACTAGCAGCAGAACTAGAGGATCTCTGTCTCTAGCCAGGTGGAGGAAAGTGGCAATTTGATTTATTGGAGTATGTGGATCCGTTGGCACAACGTTCCGTGATGCCATGAAGAGATGTAGGAGCAGAATCCATCTGTATTTCTGGGGTGACAGGGGNGGCACTGGAGCTGAGATTCTCTGCAGGCCACAGTGAGACCATGGTAAAGCAGCTGTGCCCTGCAGCCTGTGGGGATCCACAGGGGATGCAGAGATCCATGCACAGCCCATGGGCATCCACGGGGAATGCAGAGATCCTCCTATAGCCCATGGGGATCCATGGGGATGCAGAGATCCACCCACAGTCTGTGGGGATCCATGGGGGATGCAGAGATCCACCCACAGCCCATAGGTCAGATGACTACCCAACTCTCATAATATGAAGATCATCTTTTTTCCTCCCTGTCAACCTGTGCCTCAGCTGGTGAGACTGTCTCAGACTACAGAGAGAGTTGAAAGGCTTGAGTAAACTAGAGAGGAAATGTCCTATGCCCTGCTAGCATAGCACCAGAATGCTATTGGGATCAAGTTCTTCCCTGCTCAAAAGATAACGTGCAAAAACTGTGGTTTTACCAGTGTGGCCCTGAAGAGGATTATGATGAAGTGGGATGGAAAACCCACCTGTGTCCCAGCAGCACAGATACGTGAGCTGAAGGGAAAACAACCACCACAGGAAAGGTTACAAGCTGATCCAGTGTTCAGTGGGCAAGTTTTCAGACAGAATAGAGGGTTAATGTTACTTCTGATCCTCTTCAAGGGACCTCCAATTCATATTTAAGAAATGTGAGCAACTAGTACTAGCAGCAGAACTAGAGGATCTCTGTCTCTAGCCAGGTGGAGGAAAGTGGCAATTTGATTTATTGGAGTATGTGGATCCGTTGGCACAACGTTCCGTGATGCCATGAAGAGATGTAGGAGCAGAATCCATCTGTATTTCTGGGGTGACAGGGGGATCCCAACAGCTGACTGTACTGAAAGCTGAGGTGATACTGACCAGGAAAGAATAGCAAACCCATACCATTTTGGCTGACCCAGAGTTCCTGTGCATCCTTGGCATAGATTGCTTCAGCAGAGGGTATTTCAAAGACCCAAATTTTTCAGCTTTTGAGATAACTAGTGTGGAGACAGAAGAAATTAGACAGCTGAATACTTTGCTTGGTTTCTCAGAGGACCTTTCTGCTTTGGGACTGCTGAGGGTAGAAGAACAACAGATACTGCTTGCTATCACAGTGCGCTGTTGGCAATGCTGACTGAGATTCTGTGACCCCTATCCATGAGATGATTTGTGAACTAGACAGCCAGAGAGCGGTCAGCAAGACTTGCTCAGCCTTTAATAGTCCTATATGGCCAATGTGTAAATCTGATGGAGAGTGGAGACTGATAGTCTCAATTTCTTCTGAAAAAAAAGAAAACCAACTGAAAAAGAGATACTGGCAGCTTACGAAGGGGTTTGAGCTGCTTCAGAAGTGATTGATAGAAAAATACAGCTCCTCTTGGCACCCTGACTACCAGTGCTGGGCTAGATATTCAAAGGGGAAGTGCTCCTCGCACATCGTGCCACCAGTGCTACATGGAGTAAGTGGGTCTCACTTATCACGGAGTGAGGTCTGATAGGAAATCCAAATTTCTCTTTGATCTTGGAGATCACCACAAATTGACATGATCGGGAAAATTTCAGATTATTAGAAAAGGAGGAGAAAAAAATGACAGACCCTCCATATAATCTGCTACCAGAAAATGAAAAGTGACAAACACCCTCTCTTCACTCATGGTTCCTGCCACCTTGTAAAGGATACACTGAAAATGGAAAGCTGTGGTATGCAGTCCTGCACAGTAAGTCACACAAGCTACCCAAGGACAAGACGGATCAAATACCTCTACAGTGACTCGTGGATGGTGGCAAATGCTCTGCAAGGGTGGCTGGGACAATGGAAAAAGACCAATTGGCAGCACCAATTGGCAGAAGTAAATCCATCAAGGCTGCTGAATTGTGGCAAGACATTGCTGCACGAGTAGAGAAATTGGCTGTAAAAGTACATCATATAGATGCATATGTACCCAAGATTCTGGTTGCTGAAGAGGATCACCACAATGGACACGTGGATCGGGCTGCAAAAGTCAAGGTGTCACACGTAGATCTGGACTGGCACCATAAAGATGAATTATTTTTGACTCTGTGGTCATCCGGGAAGAGATGCCGCATACAGATGCGATTGCAGTTTAGGGGTAGACTTAACCACGTACACAATATCCCAGGTGTGAGAGGCTGGAACGACTACTGGCTTAAAACATTTCATATGTGTCTGGGGAGAAGGGGCAGGCTGGGCCATGCTCAGAGAGATGATGCCCTGCTCTTCACACCCCACCCCCCGGGCCTCTATCCCAGGCCCTGCAGTGGCTGCCATTCTATGACACACTGGAGGCATTGCTCTACCTGCCCTGAGAGATACAATCGAGCCCCACAGTGGCCAGATGACCTTCCTCCAGATGGGACAGATCCAGGAATGCCAAAGTGTACTCAACCCAGAACATGAGGCAAGCATGTCTTGACCCATCTCGTCTTGGGATTTCTATCAGCTGAACACTGCTGAAACCAGGAATGATTTCAGCATTTGTTATTTTCTATATCTATTCTTTCTTTCTTTCTTTCTTTCTTTCTTTCTTTCTTTCTTTCTTTCTTTCTTTCTTTCTTTCTTTCTTTCTTTCTTTCTTTCTTTCTTTCTTTCTTTCTTTCTTTCTTTCTTTCTTTCTTTCTTTCTTTCTTTCTTTCTTTCTTTCTTTCTTTCTTTCTTTCTTTCTTTCTTTCTTTCTTTCTTTCTTTCTTTCTTTCTTTCTTTCTTTCTTTCTTTCTTTCTTTCTTTCTTTCTTTCTTTCTTTCTTTCTTTCTTTCTTTCTTTCTTTCTTTCTTTCTTTCTTTCTTTCTTTCTTTCTTTCTTTCTTTCTTTCTTTCTTTCTTTCTTTCTTTCTTTCTTTCTTTCTTTCTTTCTTTCTTTCTTTCTTTCTTTCTTTCTTTCTTTCTTTCTTTCTTTCTTTCTTTCTTTCTTTCTTTCTTTCTTTCTTTCTTTCTTTCTTTCTTTCTNCTTTTGGAGTTTTGAATAGTATGAAGTCAGATGGGCTTGGAGTTTGCTAACTGAATGGGTTAAGTTAAGGCTTTGTGAAATGTTCTATGTTGATTGAATGCTGCTTTAAACTTTTGCCAAAGTTCTCTGATTTTTTGAAGTTGCCAGTAAAGCTTTTTGTTGTCTTGACCCCTTGGGAACATCTTGTTGGTATTTCTCCCCTGCCTCTAACTCAGAGTACATAGAAAACCCTAAGCTCTTTGATGAGTCTCATTGAGCAAATTTTGGGGCTTTACACCAGGTTATTCATAACTGTGAAACATGCTCTGCAATCAAGCAAGTCGAGTTGGTAAAGTGTTATATGACTGCATTGTGCAGGTCTCTCATATGTTCTATAGCATAGCACTAGATATCCATGTTTAGGCACCTGAATTGAGACCCTAATTGGTGTGAAGCACTTAGATTTTAAACTAATGATGCACTGAAATAGAAAAACAAACTAGTTTGGACGTCAAAAAATGCTGGAGTGGAATGGTGTATACTAAATTTCATGTCTTACGTCAGACAATGTAAATTAAACCAAACAGATGATCACTAAATGTATATAAACAATTTAGTGTGAATTGGGATAGAAACTCCATGTAAGAAGCTGGAGAAGAGGAATGTAATTGACTATTTTCACACAAATGCTGGTATGAAGTTTGCATAATCACCACAGACCTCCATTCTTTGTTCTTTGCTTTAGAGGCTTTTACTCCTTTAATGGTTTTTCTGTGGAAGCATGAGCACAGAAAACAGAAAATTTTTATTTTTCTCTATACTCACTGAAATAAACTACAGTTAGGCACCTCACTTCTGGTGCCATGTAAAGTGATGCTGCTGACTGAAGTCTGTGTGGTGAGCCCCAAATATAGCCCTCAAAAGAGTGCATATCTTTATATCTCAATCATCATCACAAACCCTCTGATGATTCCCCTAAGCATGAAGCAATGTAAACCATACAAGTAACCACATAAAGCCATTTAATATCAGGAAATACAGCAGGTATAGAGCAGTATGCACTATGCTGTATCATCAAGAAATTCCTGCATACTCACATACAATTACATTTTACTTAATGAACCGGGTAGTCAGCCCTCCTGTTTGTATTCTGAGCACCTGGCTGAAAGATGACAGCGTGACACTTATTCTTTCTGTCTCTGCTCTCAGGACACCCAATTCCTCACCTTGTGATCTGCCTGAGGAAGTGTTGTGCCATTCCAAGATGAGTCTAGCTACAGCAACCACTATGAATCTGCTATTGACAGCTGGAATATAGTGTGGTACTAAGGGACATAAGCTTCCCAGCCATATACTTGTGACATCCAGACTGTAAAATGACTCCTTATGTTCCCCTACATTGTGGGAACAGCCATAAAGAAATTAAGCCAGCTTTACAGTAAGCAAGGATTTCCCTTAAAATCCAAAATTTACAAATAGCTGCTACTTAATTATTCAGGATAGTCTTTGTTTCTCTTGTGGGCTAATACCTGAGGTCAGATCCATGGAATGTGTCAGAAGCAGCAGTTTTGTTTCTGTCGGTAATAAATCACCACTATTTTCGACTTGGAGAAACGTGATTTGGGAAAAATTGCAAATAAAATGTTAATTTAGACCTCCAGTCTTTCCTTTCTTTTTGTCTCTATTCCCCCCTCAGTTCTCACTTATTTTTGGTTGAAAATCTAAAGAAGGAACCAGAGTGCTAAAAGGTTTTCTCCAGCAGTGTGTTTATATACTTATGTGTGTTATGAAAGCCTGTGCTGATTGCAACAGCAGGAACCAGCTTCAGGGAACAAAAGCTGCTTTCTTTCCCTTCCATTTGCTGTTAGGAATTAATCTTGCATGTGTGCATGTACACTCACACTCACATATACGCACTTTGAAATATAATGGAGCCTGGAATTTTCTTCATAAATGTGTTCCCCATAGCTTTGTGTGAGGTAATCATCAATCTTTTTTGCTTCTGAAACTTCTATTTTTAACAATGTGTTGATTTTATGTTTCTGGAAACCTATGAAATGTTGTTTTTTACCTAGAAGGTAATTTATTCCAATGCAGCAAATTGTCAGTTTTTCTCAGAGAGAAGGAGCTGTATATATTCTTCCTTTCTTTTTTGATTAAGTTTTCTGCTTGATGGCCCAGAATGAGAAAATGGAGATAGAAATGGCATGAGTCAGCTCTTCAATTATCAGGGGAAAACTGGAGAGAAACATCAAAATCAGACTTCAGAGATATGAATCCTATTACATGGCAGTGTGAAAATCAAATGACAGTGTCAAATATGACAGTTTCAAAGGCTATACATTAGAAATTACAGGCATGTCAATTTTGCCAATGAAACTACAGCCATATCGACATTTTAAACAACTTTTGAATTTGTGCTTCTTCACTTAATATATCGGTGGAGAATCTCGTGCTAGTAGGAAACAGTTAATATTTATGGACGTTAAGGTAACAAACTGATTGTTCATTTCATAGGCATTCAGGTTCAATATACTTTTTTAATTTTAAGTCTTGTTCCATACTTGGAGTGGAAGACTGTTTGCAGCTGATACTGGAGAAGGGTAACAAAGAATTCTTCATTTATAGTTACAGGATTAGTTAAAATACAAAAATGATGGGCAAGAATTGAAAAAATAAAGCCAGTAATAACTGAAGGACTTTTTCATCCAATTCTGAGTAGGATAATAATATAATGGTTTAGTTTTTCCTTCTTAAGACTGACATACATGAACCTTTTATGGAACTCTTAGTCAGCATTTCTACTTCCACAAAGGCATCTGAAAGAGATTCCTTAAAGTGCTGGACTGTAATAGAGAGTATTTCTTACAGGTTTCTTTTCTTAGTGAAACTGACATTCCTGATGTGGAGAAAGAGGTGAGAAGGAAAAAGAAAGTAGTAGGTACATCAAGAGATTATTTTTGCTTTAGATGACAGATGAAATGGTATGGTGAAATAACAGTATTCAAGGTGTTGCTACTTTCAGCTTTTAATGGAGTATTATTGGTGTTTGAAATCCATCCATAAACTGATTTTTCTGTGGGAAATTCAGTCCTGTAATGCAGTTTTTTTTCCTTTCTCTGATATAAGTGACATGGAAACAGAATATTAACTAAAGATAAATGCTATCAGGGTTGAGAAATCAAGCTTTGTGGCGAGGTTGTGAGGAACTGACTTGTTTGTTTCTTGGGTTTTGGATGAAGCTGTCAGGCACTTTTTGGTCAAATTAACATTCCGACCAACTGTCTATTGTTTTTCCTACGAACAGCTGTTGAAAACAAAATTTCTTGTGGACACCCAGTTGTCTTCTCAAAATTGGCTTAGTCAGGTTCTGCAATGTATAAAGCCAACTAAGTGATGATGGCTTGGCTAAAGCAATTAAATGAATTGTAAAATGAATGTTTAGGAAGGGTTTTTTGTCTTCTAGCATGCTCACATATGCTAGTTTGTGATCAGTCTTCCATCTAATGAGAATTTGAATGTGCTAGTGAGAAAAATTCAAAAAACGTACAGAGGTTCTGGTCCTGTAAAAGTACATCTCATATTGTCTATCAAGGTAACCTCTTCCTCCCTTTTTATCACTTGCCCTAGGTAGAAATTTGCAAAAACTATCATAATGCATATTATTTGTATCACTAACTTTAGAAAGAAATGAATTCTTATGTAAAGCTTTAATTTAAATACAAGATTTCATTTAAATATATGAAATCTTACTGAGTATTTTTTACTCTATCCTGAAGAGTTTTTTCAGGTTTATATTTTTTCACTGTAGTTTGGGTTTAGAAATGCACACTCAAAAGTTTTTGGTGGTGTACCTGTATTACAGTTTTGCCATGAAAATGGTGGAAGACTGAAACTAAATTAGGATTCAACAGTTTCTGGTACGTTTAATGAAAGAAAAAGGTGAGAGCTGGGCTGCAGATCAAAGTGGGAGTTCTGGAGACTCAACCCTCAAAAGAAAGATTCAAAAGGCTACTGGAAGGGATAATTTTCCTTCCTGTCTTTCTCCTAGTGGTAGTTGATGATTGATCTCAT
>VWZS01001940.1:4486-50649 GCA_013397075.1 Rhabdornis inornatus | reverse complement strand
GTTGTCATAGCAGTATTAAATATTTTTTAGGACTCCGATCAACTATGACAATTTTACTGCCTCTTCTTAACTTGTCAACTTGAAATTTTGTTTATGACTAGCATAAACCCTGCAGTTATGTCTAGCACCTTATTTTGTTGCTTTAGGTTGGTTAGTATATGTGTTTTGAATGGGTTTTACCTAATTTTTAATCTAACCATTTGTTGCGGCTTGTGAAGTATGTACCTGGACATATAAAAACTGTCTCTTACTTAAAAAGTGTAATTACCTGTTCAGCTAATTGTTTTAAGACTCTCTGTCAGAGGGCTTACTTTGCCTCAAGACCTCCTGTATAACAAAGGTAAAAAATGCATGGTCCAAAAACATCCATGTAATAATGCACCTATAGCAAAACCAGTGTGTGAAAGTACTGCTATTATCACTCAGTTCTCTGCTGCTATCTGATCCTGCTTCTGTCCTTTTCAGACTTGTCTCTCTTTTGTGATACAGACATCTGTTCTCCAATTCCCAGTATTCTTTATTTGTGTTCTGTCAACGTGCACTAATATTAGACTGGTCAGATCCATTAGTATGTATTAATTTTCAGAAATACCTTGTGTTCATAGTGTAGGTTTGGTAGGATTACGCTCAAAATTTGGTTTTTGGATTGATAATTCTTTGGTGTGTCCAGATTTTAAGAAACAGGCTCTTCTGCTTTTTTGCTGTTTTCTAAATTTTTATGAGCCATTTTTCAGATATGTTGGATTGACCTCGTTAGTCAGGATATAGATAAAATAAATTTTTTTTTACACAGACTCAGAATTTGAAATATCCAGAATAAGTAGTGTTTCCACAGAAATTTGATTAATAGAGTATCTCACTGACAAGAACCAAAATATTTACCTACTGCATAGTTAAATTCTTTTTTCCCCCTTGTGGAAATTTTGACTCTCTTGCAAAGTAACATGGAAAACACCATCACTGTAAATCATGTTATTTTCTTGAGGGTTAGAAAATGTATTATAACTATCATCCTTGTACTGAATAATGACAGAAGATTCCTCTAGCAGAGGAGAAAATTCCATTGCATGAAATGCTCTTTTTTAACAGGTTCACATTTTTTTGGTCTAGATTTCTTCTCTTGAAATTTTTTTACCATTGCATATTGAGTCCAAGTAAAATTTGGGCTGCCTTTCTTTCCCATAGCTCTTCTTTATCTAACGTCAGTAGTAATAAAATAATAATATGTTTAGGATTTAATATTTCTGGATCACAATGAAAACTTGGGCAAAGCTGCTGAAGGTTTGCAATTCTGCAGGTAAAAAAGCCCTGCACCAGAATCTGTTGGCAAATCTACTAGGAAAAAAAACCCCAATACGACCTATAAAATGCTGTAAAGTTTTTCAGGCCTTCTGGTAGTATGTATTTCTTCTGTCTGTGGTATATCTCTCTGCACAATGCCTAGATGTTCACATTTTACAGACTGTATTTTGCTTTTCTTTCTAGCAAGCGAACGTATTGTTCGTTTAATTGTCATGTTACTTGTGTTGGTTTTAAGTATGTGTATATAGTCCATAGAGGTAAAACAAGCTTACTTGATCCAGCCTGAGGCTCACGCTTTCAGAGGGACACCAACTGGGAAAATGCATTTTAAAATTCAGAGTGAAACACTTTACTCGAAGGAAAGAGTGCAGCAAACCAAATAGGAATTTTATGTCCTGTGACATAAAGGAAGTTCCACCACAAAATAATTTGAATCAGCTTGTCACAAAAGTTACAGGACTCCCTCCTACCCCCTCTTATTTCAGAAATGTTCATATGTATTGAGAACTGTGAAATGCCATAGCAAATAAGCTATTCATTTAGCACGTGTCAATACTGGAGATTTTAAGGTAAAGCAGTAATGACATGCTACTCTTCTCCATCATGTTATTCAAGTTATTATCTGCTCATGAAACATCTAGAGGAAGATCAGATTTGATAAAAAATTTTGGATTTCTTCAACATTTATTGTTTTGTAGTACTCTTTGGAGAGAAGTATTCTTAAACTGTGCATTTAAAGATGACACTGTGTTCTGTCCCTGACATTCTAGCATTGTGACCTGTGCCCGAATCTTCTGTGACAGCAGAGGTTCCAATTTTCTGCTCACAAGACAGTAAATGGTCCAGTCCTCTTCCAGCCAGCCCTTGCATGTAGGCCTCCTTTCAGTTCAAGGGAATGAAGCAGGAAGAGCCTGACATGTGATATGTGCCTGAGTATTGCCCCAATGTGGATTGAAACTGCAAAACTCTATGTGTAGACCAGCATCACTCAGGAATGCATGTGTTCTGCACATTTGGTGTCATCTAGTTTTGCATTATTCCTAGTCCACCCAACAAGCTGGATATTTCAAATGTTTTTTGTCATAGTTCCATATTTTATTATTCATTATTTTGGAAGTAGTATTCTTTTTCATGCTGTTGAAAAAATGAATAATATCCTATGATTAAGTTTGCTGGAAAAATATTTTTTACTTTGAAAGATGACAGACCTTACAACTAATTTCTGTGAACAAAGGAGTGTATACCTTCCAAAGAGACACTTTGCAGCCTTGTTCCTCTGTATTATGTTTCATTCTAGATGACTGATTGACCTTTAAATAGCATGACATTAACAAACCTATAGAAGGGAAGAGGCACATCTGATAATCAGGGATTCTTATTAAAGGATTAATGTAAATCTAGTAAAGTGTATACTGGCCACTTGTAAGGAATGCTTTTGTCTTCCTGTGAATCCTTTCTTGCCATTTACATTTCAGTCCTGCAAATTATTTGAAAAAGTTTTGTATCACTCTGGAAGATCCTATGTGGGCCTAGTTTTGTGCTTCTAGTTCTAATGTGCATTAAGCCTGTCTGGAGTCTGGCTTGGATGGAGAGGGAACTGAAGGTCATCTTCAGCATGTGCTTTTAGACAAAAAGCAGATAAAAGACCCGATTATGTATGATATGAAGTGGAACAAACCGAGTTCATATTAGGGAAGAAATTGGGAAATGTATGTTTGTTTATTTGTAACAGTCTTGTAAAAAAACCTCTCCACTCCCCTAGTTTGCATGATTGTGAGAGATTCAACATTTTAACTCAGAAAATAGGATTTGAAAAAATGTAACTGCTACTATATTTTACCGAACTTTCTCTAAAGGTTTTCCTCAGGTATTGAAGATAGCTTCTTTCAGGTTTTGGAGAGTTTGATGTTCGATTAGGTTTTATGCTAGGACAGCATTCACAGTGCTGACAGAAGTATGTAGAGTTTTGTAGCATATCTAACTGTTAGATTGCCTTTCACTTTTTAAAAGCATTTCCATTATACTAAAAATAAAACTGTTAGGAAGCTGCCATATTAAAACATTATTTATGTTTATTATATGTGCTTATTTTTCATATAGAATCTGTGAAGCTGTGAGGTTTTAAGTATAGGATCTATTCCTTTCTCTTCATGTGCGAGGTCCCTCATTCTTAGATTAATCTAGCCGTGCAGTCTGCTTTCGAGTTCTACTTCTGCAGAGTTCCAAGATTTGCAAAACAAACTGGAGAAGGGGAATGAGGGAGAAATTTATTCTATGAATCTTTTAGTCTGCATTGTATGTTGGAGAAATCCCAAGCTGCATCTGGGACTATTAGCCTTCAGGAGTCTATCGATAAAATGGATTCCCTGCAAGTCAAGTGAAATAAACTCTAAGCTGGAGACCTAATGCTCTGAAAAGGCTTAATGCTCAATTTGTCTTCAGCCCTATATCCAGAGTGATAAGACAAGCTTAATGTTGAACCCTAGTAATGCATTTTTTCCCTACAAAAATGGTGTTCAGAAACCTAAAAAAGAAAAGCAGGGAAAACACTTTCCAGGATCTTTCATTTTTTTTTTTTCTCCAGTTCACTGCCTGGGAAGACAACATAAGACTAACTGCAACAGCTGCTATTGATTCACTCTGCTAGCTCATCTCTAATTAGAAAAAAATACTTTCTCAGCAGCAGTAAATCCGTAATAACTTAAAAAACAATAATGAAAACAGAGAATGAAGACGTTTTCTGCTGTTTGATCTTACTCTGGCCTTTTTTTTTTTTCTTCAAGGCTCTTTGTATACCTTGTGAATTTTTCCAGTATTTAAAGAAATGCTTGAAAAAATTTGTTCTGCAGGTCATTTCATAGCAACAGCTGTTATCCAGATGTTTTCTATTGGGGATGCATATCTGTCTCACTCTGTAAACTTAAGAGATTTAATTTTATGCAATTTGTCTGTAAAAGAGTAGTTTTAAAGATATTTTGATACTTACGAGAAAGTTTTTCTGTTATATTTGAATTGATAACTTATGGGTGATAGAAGAACAGCAAACACAGTAGCCATGTGTATGTCTTAAAGGAACTTTATATTTTTTAGCTCAATTAACTCAGAACAGTCTCCTCAATGACTCCTACTCACAACCCTAACTAGCAAAAAATTGTAAATGTCTAGGTTAAAGGTAACACTTGCCATACTCTCTCTGTTTAAATTATTTCTGCTGAGGAGCATTATTTTTGCTTTTTCAGGGTAGGCAGCATTATCTATACAATCAGTTAATGAAGCTGAACATGAACTGTGCTGATGAGGCATTCCAGAGCGTGGACTGTGTCCCACATCGTGTAATATACACATCGTATCTATTTAATGCCTGTAATAAGGAGCTGACCATGAAGCAGTGCCGCTAAAGAGAGAGAATGAAAACACTACATGAAAGATTTTAAAATAGCTTTATTTCCTTTTAGAATTTGTGAAGTAGACTCAATCTCAAAAATAGTACAAAAAAAGTAGATAGGATTTTTTTGTGCATGAGGAACTGGTGGTTTCTTTATCTTACTAATACATTTCTCCT
Organism: Rhabdornis inornatus; assembly: GCA_013397075.1. NCBI lineage: Eukaryota > Metazoa > Chordata > Aves > Passeriformes > Rhabdornithidae > Rhabdornis > Rhabdornis inornatus. The sequence goes on along the minus strand of VWZS01001940.1, from coordinate 45,785 downwards.
CTTCTGGTCCATGGTTACTTGACCATCCTTTTTCATTTATTTGCATCCTTTGAACATGCAGCCTCTGTTATTTTCACTGCCTTTCATTTATATTCTTCCCTTCCTAGGATCTATCCCAATTCTTTGCAAAAAAAAGCACACTGTCATTCATTTGTCATTCACTTCCCGTGATTTGTCAATGGCTCAAGCAAAAATTTGGGATACCTCTAGTTTTGATGACAAGGGTGATAAAAACTAGTGTAGTTGTTCACTTTCATAATTTATGATGACTCAGTTAAAAACTTGCAATTAAACCAGGTATTATCAGATCTACTTTTAGGGATTAATCTTCTGTAGACTACTTTTAGATTTTTAGTGTGTTAAATGAAGCATGTAGTAGATACCATTGTATGTGTAAATGATGAATTCTGCTAGTTCCAGAAAAACATAATTACTAGTAAATAGGTAAAATTAAATACTTTGCTATTAGCAATTAATTCTGACGCCCCACAAAAAGTAATGCTTCCTTATACAGTTGAACTTCTCTCCTCCCAAATCCTCCTTGTTTGATCTGTTAGCCTTGGTAGATTTATTTAATATTCCCAACATTCAGGACAAGTAGATTTCAGTTGCTTTCAGATCATATCATTTGGAACAAAGTGTGGGTCCAAGAAAATGCATTTTCCCTGTGCCTGACCTATGCAACTGATTAGCATTTTGTGGAGTCCTGTAAGGCAGTTTTTATATCCACCTGAGAATAAAAAGATTTTTTGTGCAAACAGCATTGTGTGTTGGAGTAAATGTTCTGTTCCTCCTCTAAACAGATCCAATACTTGCCTTTCTCTAAGCCTTTGAATGGTGATGTTTACACAAGCTGTATTCTGTGCGGGATCTCTAAATCTCATTATGAAAGATGGTAAATACCTCTATTCCTACAGTGGAACAGGCTGTGCTGGTTTTTTATTAATTTATATTTTGGTAAGGAAGGAAAGAAATCTTTAAGATTTTTTCTGTCTGGACAAACTTGCAAAAATACAGTAATAAGAATCACAGAATCACAGGCTATTCTGGTTTGGAAGGGACTCACAATGATCATCAAGTCTGACTCTAAAGTAAGTGGCCCATATGGGGATTGAAGCAAATAAGCTCTAAATATTTTTTTCTGCAGTCAGAGGAGGAAAAAGTGAATGGAAACCAAGAGTGAAGTCTGTGATCTAAAGATGAGCAAACACTGATATTCTCATTTCATTATCTTGCTAATTATTCAATAATGAGATTTTTGTGGGTTTTCTCTAATACAGAAGAGGGTGTGTGTCTTCTTTTCCTTCAATTATTAACTAATAAGCTATTTTTGTATTTCTTATTTATTTTTGGTCTAGACAAGAAAAATCTATTTGAGAAAACAGAAGAAATATACAATATAATAAAACGAAATGTTCTTACAAAATTTAAAATTCTGTTTCAGAATGTCTATTTGATGCTGACAGTGAGAAACATGCTGCCTAAGTATGTGTCATCACTGCAGCAGAGGAATCAGTTCTTTTTATCCCAGTCATACTGATAAAATTGCAGCAACACCAGCTTTCAGGATTTTTCTTTTGTATTTTTCCCAACTTGATTTTGAAAGTAAAATGTCCCTTATTCTCATGGTTCTTTAAGGCATAAAGGTTATGAAGAAATTTAAGAAGTTGTTATAGAAGATAATAGTGGAATTCTTATTGACTCCATTTAGGCTTCAGGTCTGTCATGTATTCAGGAAAGTGCTATGTTTTCATTTATCAGAAGCCTCGAAAAGGTGATCATAGGCCCTGGTACTCTAATTTACTGTGCATGTGCTGAAGGTTACATGCATGCAGAGCCTCAGTGAAGTTAACAGTGTTTCATGCTGTCTCAACAATCTGCCCACCTTCTATAATTGCAGGATCAGGACAATGACTTGTAAATTACAACACTGATGGGCAAAACTGAGATGCTAATTCTACCTCTGAAACTCTGGGGGAATTCAGCCTTGTCTTTACCCAGACAACTATGCAACAGATGTTTGTCCAACCTATCTGGTACTAATACTTTAGAGGTAATTTGCTGTATTTTCGGAAGCATTCACACTGCATTGTGTGACTGCTCTGACACATCCAAATATTTCAAACTTACTGCAGTTATTTAGTTATTTGACCTAATCAATGTATGTAGGATATAATTGATTTCTCTCCTGTAGGAGGTAGCACAGGAAAGAAATCGCGTAATTCAGCACTTCTCTCTTCTGTAGTGACAGCCTGTCATTTCCTGTACTGTGCTAGGGATTATGAATAGACAATGTATGTAGGCTGAACATAGTTGCTTGGTAACTGTCTTCTTCACTTTCTTAAATGCAATGGCCTCTCTTCAGAAAAACGCCAGTTAGTTTAACTTCTTTTGATTTTGAAGCAATGAATTTGCCTTTAACTCCTCTGAGTATCTCAATAAATAGAAAAGAAGACTATTTGAAACTTTGAACTATTAATTTGCTTGGACTTTCTGAGGCAAGACATCTAATAAATGTTAATGTGGTCATCATCACAATCAGACTTTTTTCACTCAAGGACAGTTTATATATAGCATAGATTAAACTTTGAAATTATTATACGCCAGATCATTTTTTGTGGTACAGGAGTGAAATGTTTGCAAATTTGATAAGGGAGTGAAATGTTTGCAAGTTTGACAGTCTTCTATTCAAAATCCAGTTTGTTCACCGTTAACTGTGTGGGCATTATTATGGATGCACAGACAGATTTGCACCTTACTGAAAACGTTAAGGAAAACACCTGGTTTAAAAACTTGCAAGGAAAGTCTGAAAACTGTGAGAAATAATTGCTTAACTTCATATGTTAAAAGCCATATGAAGTTAAATGACCTAAGATGAAGCACTTCCAAAGTACAGAAGGGGGCATGGTCCAAAGTGGCAATGCTCACATCATTGCAACCAGCTGGGAGTAAGGCAAGCCAATAAGAGCAGTGAGAAATGATCCTTAGCTGCCTCCCAAGGTGAAAATCAGAAGACCAACCATCTCAAGCATATATGTAGCAATGTACACAGCCTGAAGAACAAATTCAAGAGAACTGGAGCTCTGCACCTTGTCAGAAAGTCATTATATCTTAGAAATAACTGAAACGTGGTGAGACAACTCACCTGACTGGAGAACTGTGATGGATGGCTGTATGATGTTTCTTAAGCAAGATTCATCAACAGAACCTGGTACTTTTGGGTGAGTTCAACTACCCAGACATTTGTTGGAAGAACAATAGAATAACTCATATGTCATCCATGAAGTTCTCAGCATGTGTAGAAGACGACTTCCTCATGAAAATGTTGAATGTGCCAGCCTGGACTGAGGTGCTGCTGGACTTGCTATTTAAAAAGGAAAAACATCTGCTTTGTAATATCCTGGTTAGTAATAGCCTAGGCTGAGGTGATCACCATATCGAGGACTTTGGACTTCAGCCAAGTGCAGGAGGTTAGTACTAGCACAAAGGTTTTACAAGAGCAAACTTGATGCCACCCAGAGCTCAGCTGGGAGGAATTTGATAGGAAGCTTCCATGTAGGATAGCAGAGCTTGCAAGTAGTTCTGCTGGTAGTTTTTAAAGAATGCTCTTCTACAAGCACAAAGGCAGCTCATCACCTCTGATGGTCAAGGGAAGGTAAGCAGAGCAAAAGACCCTTAGGCTTAACTGTGAGTTCTTGAGCCTGCTCAAAACCAGAAGAAAACATAAGAAATATGGAAAAGTGGGTATTTCCAGTCTGTGCAGAGGTGCAGTTAGAAGAGCAAAAGCTGACCTCAAATTAAAATTGGCCAGAGATATCAAAAACCACAAGCAAATGTTCTTCAAGTACACAAGCAACGAGGAGCAGAAGAAAAAAACAGGCCTGCTGTTGAACAGGAGAGTGAATCATTCACCACCAATACTGAACACAATGAGTTTTTCAAAATGTTCTTCTCCTCTGCCTTTACAAGTGCTGCTGGGCCCCTGGGCCCCTTGGGAACCAAGCTGTCCAGGCAGGTACAAAACCAAACCTCAGAGGTGAAAGAGTTGATTTGTGAGACATTGCAGGAACCTGGTCCCTACACATTGATGAACCCTAAAGATACCTATCCTAGAGCATTACAAGCTGGCTAATATCATTGTGAGGACACTCTTCATGGCCTTTGAGAAGTTGTGGAGATTGGAGGATGCCTCAGAAAACTGGAAGATGTCATCCTCATCAACAAGCTCTTAAAGAAGGGTCCAGGAAATTATCACTCTTACTGCAGTGTCTTCACTTCAACAGTTATGGAACAAACCCTCCTGAAGGCTATCATAAGGCAAAGAAGCACGTAAGCAGGAAAAGCTGGGATGGATTCACCGAAAGCAAATCACATTTGTCACACATGATTGCCTTCTATGCCAAAGTAACCTGTTGGTTGATGTCGGGTAGACATGTTCTACCTGGTTTTCTTAAAGGGTTTCAGTATGGTTTCCCACAGTCTTTTCCCAGAGAAACTATTGTGTTATGGTCTAGACAAGAGACATGTGAGCAACTGGCTGGCAGGTAGTACCCAGGGGGTGTTAGTAAATCACTCCTTTTCAAACTGGCAACAATTTTGGTTCCTTGGGGCTGATATTGGGCCAGTGCTGTTTAGTATCTCCGTAAGTGATCTGGAAGATAGGATCAAGTGTGACCCAATTAAATTTGCTGATGACACCAAGCTGCATGAGAAAGAGGACATTTGGGAAGGGAGACCCATCCCGCAGGAATGATTGGATAGGCTGTAAGAGTGGGCTAACAAGGACGTTATGAAGCTCAACAAGAAGAAATGTAAGGTCATGCCCCTGGAAAAGCATCATCCAGAAATGCAGCATGGGCTGGGATGTACCCATCTGGGGAGCAGCTCTGTGGGAAGGGACCTGGGGTCCTGGTGGACAAAGTTCAGTATGAGTGACCAGTGGCTGTTGTGGAACAGAAAGGTGACAGGAGGCTGGGTGGCACCAAGGACATCACCCACAGAGATGACCAAACTGTTATCCTGCTCTACTCAGTTCTTGTCCAGCCTCACCTGGAATCTGGTGTGCAGTCTTGGTCCCCATTGTACAAAGTACGTATGGACAGGCTGCAGAGGGTCCAGAGAGGACCACAAAGATGAACAAAGGCCTGGGAATCCTGGCATGTGAGAGAATTGATTTTGTTCAGCCTTGAGACAAGGAAGACTTTGGGGAGAACTTATCACCGTGTTCCAGTACTTAAAGAGTGGATGCAGAGGAGATGGAGTCTCCCTTTCTACAAGAAGTCACACGGAAAAATATGATGGGTACAAGTTACTCCTGAAAAGATTCTGATAGAACACAAGAGGAATCTTTTTCAAAATAAGAACAATCAGCCATTGGAATAAACTCCCCAGGGCAGTAGTGGATCTTCCAAAGTTGAACGCCTTTAAGATTGAGCTAGACAGGGTGCTGGGCCATCTGGTTGAGGCTTTTGCCAAGAAAGGTCGGAGCAGGTGATCCTTCAGGTTGCCTTCCTATAGATTCTTTGGATTATGAAAGGAATTTTGTCCTGCATACAAAACCTAGGGGACTAAACTCTGGGATATGAAGCACAATAATTTTAATAGGATGTGAAAAACAGACTTCTGTCAAACTCTACCAGTTTCTGCCAGTGAAGGACTAAGCTTAGACTATTTCTAGAGTATTCTTGGTGATGTGGAAATCAGTGGAAATTTAAAAAAAATCATTATTTTTATTTATATAAGTAAAAAGAAATTTTCTACATCGAATTTTGCTAAGTAAGAAGTAGCTAGAAATAAAACGCCAAAATTTAAACATTTTACCCTTACAAAAGCCTAGCAAACTCCCCAGTGCTGACATCTCTTCCAAAGACTCACTTGGGGGAATCACACACTTAACAGGAAGAGTCCTATTATTTTTTATTAAATAGCTACAGTGTAGTGTGGACCATGGAATTTATAACATTTCAGATGTCAAAAAAAGTATTGTGAATAAAAATAAGCCTTTGTCAGAGACTGATAAATTGTTTCCCTGCCCTCTACTTTTGGCTGTTTTTTGTTTTAATACTTCAACATTTCTGTTGTTGTGAGTCTATTACCTTCCTGATATTAAATGCTTCTACTCATTAATCAGCTGATGAAATCTTAAAAGATGAAAAGAAGATGAAATTTCATGTCACGTACAAAGTGTGAGACACATTTGCAGACAATTTTAAACTACTTTTATTATTGTTGTGCGCAAGAGTTATCATTAAGCACTGCAAAAATGGGTATTTTGAAAGAAAGTGGCAGTTATTTCTAATATTTTCGTATTGGTCATGACACATCAATGAATGTCCAACTTTCAAAAGATTTCTATAGACTTACAGGAGATCATTATTTTTAAAATTGTACTTTTCTTCTAGGGATAAATTAAGGACTGTGATTAGAAGACAAAAAAGTGTTGACTTGAAATGGCTGTGTGTGTTTGTGCAACATAGAGAGTAAAGTTAGGAGTGCTTTCTGAAAAAGATAGTGCCCGATTGTGTGCTACCAAATCATGGGGTTTTGTAAAAATGTTCCTAGGCAATTCAGAACTGTGTACTGAAAAATGGTCATCTGTCAGCTATTCCTGACACAGTATGCATTCTTGATAGGAAGGAGTATTTCAAACTACGTGGACTGGTTTTGAAGATTCAATAATTCTGAATTGAAAAGTCATATCAAAACTTGTATGTGAGCTCTGCAGAATGTGCTTCAAATAATTTTGTCTGATCTCTGGGATATTTTCCAGCTCTCCTCCCAGATACCTCCAGGGTGGACTTGGTGATTTTAGAAAAACAGAGTGTTGGCTGTGAAAATGGTGATGTGATGGACTAGGAACTCGTGAGACATGGTCAGAATCTTTTTTGCAGCATGAAGGAACCTGATTCTTCAGGTGCCTGTTGGGGATCCAGTAGAGGTCTTTAATAACTTTTGAAACAGGTCCTTGCTTTGTGAGCTGTTGCTTTGTGTTGTGGATTTTTGTATTCATGCTTCACTGTGATATGGAGGACAGCTGTTATATCCTGTGCTTCTGGTTTTGTTGTGAAAGCAATGAGAATAAAATCTATCTTTATTCATTCTCATTATGAAGCCATTGAGATTTTTTTCTCAAGCAGATGCTCTGTACTGTCCTCTAGCTTCAACTCTTGTTGAAGGGACACCCAGCAAAGGAATGAAATTTCTGGTTATGATGGAAATACCTTCTCAAATTCACACCTCTGATGTGAATTATGTGCTTCCCTAGTAAAGTGTTTCTCTTTGAGGAGAGAGAAGAAAATGGCTATGTTTTTATGTAGTAATTGTGTTCTTCAAGGTATTTGCACCCTAAGCAGACAACGGCTCTCCCATATTTAACCACATAAGAAAGAGGAACATTTCAGTGTCGGCCTCCCACCCCCTTCTTACTCCTATCTTTAGCTGTAGTTTAGCTTTGGAGTTTTTTTGGGTTTTGTTCCTGGCAGATGATACACGTATACTGAAAATATATTAGAAAAACAGAAAATAAAAGTAGAGAAATATTACCTATAATCGGCACTGTCTGTCAAGATTACATTGTACAGAAGAGAAGAATAGAACATATAATTAAACCTTCCTGCCTTAATGGTGGCTAATTCTGCCTACAACAATCTCTAGGACAATGTTTCTTCTAATCACAGATATAATCAGCTTCCAACAGGGATTTATTATTCCAATGTCCTCTCAATTTCTACAAAAGCAGCACTTCTACACCAGAATCAGTTGCCTTAAAAATTCCTTTGCAGAGAATTAAAAAATGACTTCTAAATAGAGCTTATCATGAGAAAGTTTAGAGTCCTTAACTATATAGCAAAGCGTGGAATTTTGGCTTTATAAAGTGCATCTTTCTAAACATAGGGAATTTTTATTATTTCTTCTTTCCCCCTGTTCTGCTATTTGCTTCCTCTTTTACCTATAGCTGGGAGATATAGAAAAATAGAGAAATTGTTATGTCTGTGCAAAAATGTTTAATTAAATTTTTCATGTGACATTTGCAAGGAATACTTGGAAAAAGCTAGAAATCCCCATTATAAATAGGGAGTGTTTTCATTTTTAGGATACCAATCATGACTTTTACTTACAACCTTGTTTCTAAAATCAGTCACATAATGAGCAATCACTTTTGAGGGCAGTGCGTTGGCTACCTTCTCTTCAGTTAGTGCTATTGAATTGCTGTCACACTCACAAACCTGTAGTGATTCCAGTTGCATTCCTGTGTTTACATGCATAGAAGCTGGTATAGGACACAAAGATAACCATACAGCACAATCATTGTCCAAAAAAAAAAATTAACAGTTAAGAAGTTCCATGTTGAGTTGTGACAATGGAAGAGCACAGTATTTCTGAAATATATTCACTGTGTGCTGAATATTATGACAATACTTACAAGGGGAAAATCATATGAATGCCCATCCATCTCCAGCAGACCTTAAAATTAAGACAGAGTGCATAGTGAGAACATGTGGAAATTTTCACTTCTATTCCAGCTATAGACTGTAGGTGTGTGTTAAACCTATGCACAGATATTTAACCATTTTCATATTTCTGAGAAATCTCTGATGGGTTTAGAGATAGAATAAGGAGCTCCTACTTGCTAGCTACATCTGATTTTCTATCATCATAATCAGCTGGCTGAATTTAGAAGAGTCTCCAGCTTTGGGACTAGTTGAAAACGTGGGGAAACTGCAACCCTTGACTGACCCCCATGCTAGTGCACAAACCTGACCTTATGGTTGGCAGGGTTCAGCCACTCTTGGCAGATCAGTGTTGCATTGGCTTTGTTGGTTTAGGTTTGAGGCTGCAGTGGAGACTGGCTAGATCTTTGTGCCCAGCAGCACAGACACGGACATTTGGTTGTATTGTGCAGCCTCTCTCCTTTGTCTACAAATTAACAATGCATTGAATGATCCTTCAACATTTCATATATTTTTATGGCTTACAGATCTGTGACAGAGGGGAATCACTTTAAGAGAAGATCATAATCGGGACTAAACTGTGCATGTTCTCCAAATGAGACATGCATTGGCAGAGATTGTTGCTTTTGTGAGGATTATTACATATAGAAAAAGAGTGACAGAAGCTGGCAAGTGTTAAAGAGCAAGAAAAGGCATCTCCTCATAAATAGTACCTGTTTGTGGTGTCCAACTCAAAAAAAACCAATAGGAGAAAAGGATGAATTCTTAGTGTTTGTAGTTCATGTACAAATATAATTGCTTTTATGCTGCTGTTCACTCTACTTCCTTTAAATGTCTCTAATGGTGCTTTTGAGAACAGTTCTCTTGTTCATTCTTATTAGTTACTTGTAAGTTTATAGTTTTCCTATTTTGTGTTTGAATGCTGTCATAAAGAAGCAGAACTAAATACAGATCTTTTAGACCAAGTCATTCTACATGAATTGCTAATGTAAACTGAAGTGCCAGTGAGGCAAACATTTTGGAAATACCATAACATTAATGACTGATATCAAGCTCAAAGAATGACTCTTAGTTCGGAGAGAAACTGTTGTGAGGAGAAATTTAGGGTGATTGCTTTTCTTTGCAACAGAGAGAAAATTGCTTATTTAACGATTTTTAAAAAGTATGTTTTAATAGGAGAAATACAATTCAGCTGTAGATATGGGCTCAGAAGAAAAATTGCTAGGTTTTGACTCTCTAAGAAGGTTTTGACTCTGCTCATTAAAATTTGTGATTCCTATTTTAGAGTAGATCATAACTTAGAGTCTCCTCAAAGCAAGGGCAGGACATTGATTTAGTACTAATGTAGAATGAATGTTTGCAGAGAACATAAAAAAATTTTCGTTCTTAATCTTTTGCTCTGGCAAATACCAGGTTTTTGCCTCTGTGGAGCAGCTTAAGCCCTCTGGGCACTTGACCCACAATGTCAATAAAGTAGGGAACAATGCAAAGACTTTCTTCTGTTATATGCTTTTATGTTTTCTTCAAAGCTGTCAGAGTAAAAAAAGAAGAGACAAGCAGTAGAGAAGCAATCTTCACTGGGACAACATAATCCAGTTTAAAAGTGGGGGAGAGATTGTTTTCTGCTATAAAAGTATGAGTATGGCTGTGGTTTTCTAAATGTAAAGAAGTCATAAGTTATATGGCAGGGAGCACAGATGGGAAAAATACGCATACTAATTTTACTTCATTCCTTCAGAATCTTAAGTTTATAATATTTCTACCTATCAGGTAGACTGGGACATTTTTTCATAAAATGCCCTGGCTTTCTGAGCCCTTTTCAAGTTAGCATACTCATCCAAACAATACCAACCAAAGCAACCTTTAGCAGCAGTACTTTGTGATGAGGCAGACAGTCCCTCTGGAAAATTCATTCTTTTGTGTGAAAGGCAGTGGAACTTTAAAGAAAAATGAAAGGGACAGTACTGCAATTCTGTAGAAGATAAAAAAGTAGTTTCAAGTGCTACACAAAAGTAAATTGTACATGTACTGCGGCTTTGTAATCTGTTAGAAAATTAGTTTGTCATAGTTTGTAGCTTCACTTCAGGGAATTGTTTCACTGAAAATTTTCTGTGTAGGTGAAACATTGATTCAATTGAAATTCAGTGTGATAATTCTATTCTAACATCTTTTATTAATGAGATAATTCTATTATATTTTAACATATAACAGGTGGTCCTCCTCAGATTTGTCTAGACCATGAGATCCTTAGATCTAGTGATTGTGACACCCAGGATACTTAGGATGATACACAGGATGCTTTTTTTCTGCACTCCTTTTTGTTACTTTTTAACATTAATTTTTTGAAGTCAGGAAGGCACAAATTGCTAGAATTACATTCTTATAAGGATTATTACATATTGCTACTAGTTTGTAAATAAAACAATATTGCAGTCAACTCTTTTTGTTTTATTGAATTCTCACAAAGTAAGTCATTGGCCTTACAGCTTTAGTTTACTTCAATACATTTAAAATAGCTTGTTTTTGTTTATCTTGTTGGGGCTTTTAAATTTAAATTAAATAAATCTGGATTTCAGAATCTGTGCAGAAGCTGCAGTTTATGCTGTGTGATGTATTTGTAGATGGTAGTTGTACTAATACATTTTAAAATACTCTTTCACTGTTCATCTGTGCTGAATGTGACAGAGTACCTATTCCAATAGCAGATAAATATGTGGGCAGATTTTAGCCAATGCTTTTCCTCTATTCAGAAGCTGAAAAGTCATCTGGACAAATGGCTGTTAAGGATTACCATGAGGATTCAAAAAGAAAGGTGGATTTGTAGAAACCAAAAGTATTTCTGAAATTGTCCAGAGGACACTATGGTACTTGTGTAAGAGGAGATAAAAAACATACCCAGTAAAAGTACATTCAGTAGGACAAGCTGATGTATATCCAATAAGATGGATCTGAACTTTCTGTCTATACTTCAGAAGTTGAAATAAACTTGATTTCTTGTTATTTTTTAACTATTTACATCTCAAATAGGTATGTATTAATTGAAACCACATTCTTGCTTTTGTTATGCATAGCTTACTGTGCTCTTGAAGGATATCTCATCTCTATTTTAACATGAAACAATGTTGGTGGCAGGCAACTTTTTTATATTTTTGTTTTTGATCAAGTATCATTTGTAATACATCATTTAGATGTAGTGGTAGCGAGAATCACTCAGAGTGTGTTTTAAACCATGCATATTGTGCAAGTTCCCCCTACTTACCACTGCTCTTATGATTTTGAACTTAATGACATTTCCAGTGAGTAGTTTCTTTAATGATGATAGTATTTTCCCTGACCTTTGGGAGAATACTTTGGATATGTTTTCCTTCTCATTTTCAATTTCTTGCTATGCTATAACTTCAAATTTTTAATTATTTCATTGTTGCTGTTGGGTTTCTTGTTTGTTTGTTTGTTTGTTTGTTGGATTTTTTTGGCTATATCTTTTTTTCTTATATTTTTCCTTCACAGAAAGTACTGTCCTAATATAGACATGTGAAACATACTGAAGTCTGTTTTGGTTTTGTCACTACATACCTTTTTGGATCAGTCAGTTTTGGTGACTTTTCTTTTCCCCCTAGTACCATTTGGTCTTTATTGTCCCCTGTGGCTTGTGCAAACCTATTTTCTTTCTAGCAAGGATGAATCAAAGATTTAGAAGCTATTCGCCAAATCATTTTTCATTTTGGGTATGTTCAGATGGGTAAGCAGACTTTGTTTTTCTCTAAGCTCATGTTCAATATATATAGACTTATCACTTTGGTGTAAAGGCAGCTGTTACTGGGATTTCTCTTTAGGTGCCAAGCTGTTAGTCAGTCAGTGTCCCATCATGAGGGAAACTTTATGACTTGTTGATCATTTTTCAGTTGTTTTCCTTAAAAGAGTTATCTAGACTTGGTGGGCATTGTCGTCTGTCTCTCTCATTTTGACTAGACAATGGTGTTGGTTTTTTTTCTGTTCTTCCTTTTACAGGATGGTTTTTACCATCAAATTTGACGTTATAAAATCTGGAGTTTGGGTGTATATAACTGAGCAAGACTTATCCCTTTTATACCTTTTTGCACAAAGGATGTATACAGGAATTGCAGGGTTCTTTCTTTTTGAATCCATGACAAATATTTTATTGACATTTATTTTTATGTCTGCCAAAAAGCTGTTTCTCAGAATAAAAAAGTCCTGCAAAGGTACACCTCCTAATTTGCTTTTTAGATATTACTATAATCTTTCCATCTTCTGTCAACCACATCTTGCATATGGGATAGGTAAGTGTTTGCTTCATTATTTATTTTCTTAATTATTTCAGATATGATTTCATCAAATAATATTACTGTGAAATTTACTATGAAGTCTGCTGATACTACATGTATTTGTCTCATTTGATTTTCATGGGTACAAGTATATTGCTTTATATTTGATGTTTGCTATGTTTTGACAATAGTAGACCTGAAAGAAAGTTTAGACATGACTGTGCCATTATTTGCAGTGTTGCAGTGACTTGTGGAGTTTCTACAACTGAGCATTAGAGAATCATTTGAGAAGTACAATAAAGAACCATTCTATTCCGAGAGATGTTTACATTCTATCTATTCTGTTGCTTCCTAAACTGTTTAGCTGGCTCATCTTTGGTGTTTATCACTGCAGTACCTGGCTCTGCTGCCAAGCATAGCATCAAAAGATAATAAGTTTGGAAGCGACCTGAGGAGATCTTGGTTGATTTCCTGCTCAAAACAGGATTAGCTGTGAGGTTAGACTTGCTTGTTTAGGAATTTATACAGTCAAGTTATAACTATACAACATCCAGCAGAATTGCACACAACTGCAAATGAGCTGGGGTTTGAAGAGAGATTGCACAGTCTAACCCCCACACCAGCTCAAAGCTGAGTACGTTGTTCAGGGACATGCCCAGCCAGGTTTTGAGTATCTCCAGATTAATTTTGGATGGGATAGACTTACCTTCCTTTAGAGTATAGGGCTGTGTTCTGGATTTGTGCCACAAAAGTGCTGATAACACAGGGCTGTTTTTGTTATTATGGAGCAGCACTTGAGCAGCATTGGAGTGTTTCTGCTCCTTTCATTACCCCATCAGTGAGGAGGCTGGAGGTGCACAAAGAGTTGGGTGGTGACACAGCTGACACTGCTGACCCCAGCTGACCCAAGTGATATTCCAGACCACTCAACATCGTGCTTGCACATGAAGCTGGGGGAGGAAGGAAGAAGAGTATCTTTGCAGTCATGTCATTAGTTTTCCCAAGTAAACCTTACATATGATGCAGCCATACATCTCCGTAGGCTCAAGGGGGTTCTGCTTCCCAGGTAGTGAGGCTTGTATTCATCCTAGCTGAAATTAACACCATCCTTCTTGGCACATTCTATCCTGTAGCCTACACTGTAGTCTTTTTGGACTGCCTGCCCTTCAGTATATTCAGTGACTTGCCCGGAGACCTACTACTTCACCTATATAGCTAGTTATGTTGTGGTCCTTATATTTTTAAAAGCTGCATCAAGGACCTTTTATATTTATTTTCCTGTGAGATGTTCAGAAGACATTGGGTTAGTCCATCAGCTCTCTCTGTTGACATTGAAAACTTACGCATACATTTAGCATTGCTAGCTTCAAAAGTTTGAAGAATTTACATACCAGGGATTTGATCCTGTCAATCTCTGCTCATGCAGACAGCCCCATCTTTCAAAAATGAAGTCAAAGGACATATCTTGAACAAGGTAGGTTGGATAGAGTCCTTCACAAAAATACCCAGAAAACCTCAGAACACACTCCAGGAGGCAGAGGCCTTTTCAAGAAAGGAAAAGTCTGATCAAGAATACATTTTCCCATATTTTTCAGTATTCAATTCTTCATATTCGATTTCAGTAACAGAGAAACTCAAATATGTTTAGGAAAAAGGCATGGAGGGTAGCTGAAAGCATGTCGTACAGCATTCACTGAGCAGTAAGCAGTAAGCTCAGTGAACAGTAAGCAATGTGAACTAGACCTTACTCATGTCAATAAGGTGCATCAATATGAACATTGAACATAATGGGAATTTCTACCGAGTTTTGCTAAATAATTACTTACTGCTTTAACATAACCCACAGTTTTTAAGTCTTGAAAGCACCCATCAGGAAGAATTAATTTGATTTCCCTGCAAATATTTAGCAAATATTACAGCATTTCCTGGTATATGAGCACAGCACTGGCCTCTTTTATTCTCTTTATTTGGGATAGGAGGCACTACAGATGGAATATAATGAACGTTCTCTATGTGTGTGGATTTGCTATCAAAAATATCATAGAGAAACTTGCACTTAGACCTACAAGTACCGTAATATTTTCTGTAAGGTAGTATCATAAGGCAGAATTTATTACACAAGACAGGATTTCTGCTCTTTGTTATTATACCATAGTGAGGAGACTGGCAGTGGTCAGTAAAAGATCCAGCTCTGCTGACAATATTTTAACTGTAGGTAGGTTCATATGGGAGACAGTGAAAATAACAGCAGTGTAAATTAAACTTGCTGTAGAATAATTGTTCCTGTTAAGTGTATCCACCACAGGAAGCAATACAGCCATGAGGCTAGGTCAATAAACACCTGCTGTAACTTCACTGTCTGTCTATACAGTGGCATTTAATACAGATTTATCATCTGTTTTCGTTGTGAGGTCCAATTTAAGAGTGCTTATGCAGTTCCTTGAGTAAGATACTGCCCTCTAGTATGTAGATCACAGCACCCAGAACCTGGCAGCACTGAATGGCTGTCTGTAGGAGACACAAATTCTTCATTGCACTGTCAGATTACGAGACCTGAAACAGCATTGGCTGTCCAGAGTAATTAGTTTCAAGTGTGCTCTTTTGGCTATTTCATCCTGCACAGGAATGACTTGTGTTGTAGTAGAATAAGGAAAAGGAAAGTCAGAAATATCTTAGTATTTTGAAGAGAAAATGTATTATTCTTTTTGGAACACAGAAAAAGCAAGATCTTGAAGTGGCTTTTCCACAGCTAGAGTAGACTGGAGTAGACTGGTCATTAATGCTGAGTTTCTCCTCCCAGGCTCATAGTTTATTTAAAGATATTTCCTATATTTGGCTTTACAACATATCTTCTAGAGTCTTGTGCCTGTATGTGACACCAAAATCTGTCACTTTACTATAATTAGTGTTTCTTAAAATACTTCATTTCATTAATGGCATTAGATCTTTCCATGAATGCTTGGGAAAATAACAGCAGTGAATTCTCACTGTAAATTCCTGCTCTGAGTTAATTTCCACTTCAAATCATCATCCTTGCAGGTAGTCTGTTTAATGCCAGATACTATCCCTTGCCCTTTAAAGGGCAAGAAATCTGCAATGTAACTTCACTTTTGGCTTTTGATTCTGTTGCGTTAGAGTACTTGTGAAGATTCACAGCAAATGGAGAGAAAGGAAAGTTATATTTATACCTTAACAGGAGTTTTTATAATGCCATTCTGCCTGGCTGGCAGAGCAGAACAGTCTCTTACAGTCTATCTGAGTGGCTAATGGTTCAATTGCAGTACACATGCATTCTCTTCTGAGTAGCTGTGGGTGGGTGCTGAAAACAAAATGTTATGCTTGCTGGCAGCGAGCAAAGAATGTTTTCAGCTGTAGTGCAACAAAAAGTTTGTCTCACAATTTGGCAGTGAGATTTATTTTAGTGCCACATTGCTCTCGGAGGGAAGTAATTAGGGCTCAGGCAAAAGTTTTTCCAGTGATTTATGACCTCCCAAAAATTAGTATTTTCCTGGTATTTTCCTACATGTTCTTCATCAAAAGTGATAATTTTTAATGGGAAAATTAAAAGGGAATTCTTTCAACTTATTTTTTGAGCATGATAAAATGAACTTCTCCTACTATTAAAAAAAAGTTAAACCTTTTTTATGCTGGAGTGCTTTGAAAAACATATATTTTTTCACTAAGGATATTTTCTTCAAGGCTCAATATTCAGAGTTCAAAAAACTGTAGCCTTAAATGAAAGGTTTAACACAGATATTATAGTCAAATATTAATGCATTCTCTTACTGCTCTTCTAAAGAAAAAAGAATAGAAGTGAAGAATAAAAGACAAATTGCATGTCATTAGCAAATTACAGCTCTTTTGCGCTTTGGTTCCGTCCCCATACAGACAAAAACCACAAATTCTTCTCAACCTAACGGTAGAAGAAATGAGCAATTATGGAAAAAAATGCCATCAGTAAAATCCCACAAAAGATCCTATCAAAAAGATGACAAAAGAACACAAAAGGAGTCAAGTAATAAATTTGGTAGTAGCATATGGATGCCCAGAAAAAGAGCAGATCATAACCTGACATTAAAACTGGTTTTATTAAGTATAACCCAAGAGTTAATAAAAAATCTAGAACCCACATAAGTCTTCAATTAAATTATGGAAATTGCCAAATCTGCTGTAGTGATAGAGAAAGCTATAGATGTCTTAGGAAGGAAGTGCCTGAGAAAACCAGTTAGTATTAAGTGGAATAAATTCATAACAGACAGGACCAGTCAGAAATGTCAGCATTCCTATATTTCCTGTTATTTGTGAAAGAAGATTAAAATATCTGGTATATGATTTTAAAATGGTAGTTACACCTTTAGATAATTAAAGGAATACATAAATAGGTCTGAATGAAAGAGCATTCATTTAGAAAACATGTTGACGAATAAACCTGGCAGTAGAGAGGAAGTGCTAGGAATAGTTCATCTAATAAATAGTTTACTTTATATCCCTGAAAAGCTTTCAGAACCCTAGAACTGGTTCAAATTCTTCTTTATCTTTCTTATTTATTTTAATTTATGTGTTCCTTCGTGTTGCTTGTATGGGTTTTATTGAATATTTCCAATTTCTGGGTCAAGTACGAAAAATTAATATAAATTATGAGGTACAGAATATTGTAATAAGCATGACTGGACTCTCAGGGCTGTCAACAGAAAATGGTGTTAATTCTGGCTTCTTGCAGGCAGTGTCCTGCTTTGGAAAAAACCTGCCTTGCCTTGTTACTTCGATATCTTGATACAACATGTAGTATTTTAATAACAACTGTTACATTACCTCCTTTTAGGGGCTAGGGGAAGCAATCAAAGGTACGTGCATTTTTGTCAGTACTTCAAAGTCTGCTATCCCAGTGAAATTCTGATTTCCTCAAGTTTCATGGCAGATTCACCACTTACTCTGTCAAGCCCATGCTTTCACCTTGGATGGATTCTTGCTGACAAATCAATCAGGGCTGAACATCCATTAAGAACTTCCAGTAAAAGCCATGAGAGTTCACATGTTCCTTGGATATGAAGCCAGACAGTACCTTTGTAGTTACATTTACAGATTGCAGGTTATGAGTCTTCCTTTGATTAATTGCTATGCAAACTTCTGAACAATGTCTAAGCTTAACCCGAATATGTCGAGGATGAAAAACCCAGCCTAGGTTTTTGAAGTTGCTCCAACTGTTAATTATTCTTCCTGTTAAAATGCTATTGCCTAATGTTATCTACTTTGAAGGTGTAGACTTTGGTCAATGTTGTCTCCATATATATTAAAATTAATCAGGTTTTGTGTTGTAGATATTGTTTTTCTTTTCTGATGAAAGATTGATTTCATGAGAAGTTGTGGATTTTTTTTGCCATTTTAAAGACTTCAATGGGTTTTTCTCTGAAATTTTGCTAACCACGGTATGTGAGAGGCACAATATTCACGTCTTTACAGAAACTTATCCTCAGGAGTTTATAGCCTTTTCCATGGATAGTGAAAAAGCTTCGCTTTCAGTTAGAAAAACAGCAATTGTTTCAATTCTGACTAATTCTCATCCAGAACTCTAGAATTGTGCTAGGATATGCCACTGTTAAAAATAATCCTATTCTCATATAGACTATTATTAAATACTGTAATTTAGAGTATGAAAAATGTGGTGGTTAAAAAGTGGATTATCAGCAGGTTTTTAGTATGTTTATCTAAATATGTCTGCCACCAACTAGCACTATCACTAAAAAAACAAAAAAGAAAGAAAAATAATTTTTATTCATATTTTAATGAAGTGTAGGTAGGTCCTAGCTTGAATTTAAATGTTTTCCAGTTTCTGTGTTATTATGAGTTACTGTAATAGTTGTACGAAATTCATAAATGTATTTCATAATTTTTAAATATCAGTCTTTATATTCAATATGTCTTAAGAAAACTGAAAGGGTTTTAGGTTTCCAAGAGATTTATTTTTTGCTTATACAACTTAGCAAACTGACATATTTATTCTTTTTTTCCCCACTAATGTTTAAAGATAAATACTTACTTTAATTTACGTTTTTAATTAAGCAGTTATTCCATGGTAATGACAGTCTGTGTTCAGATTTCCATAGCTGCTTATTTAAAAGAATCATGAAGAAAGATGCACTGATGATAAAAGCATCTATATGACAAAATGCAAATATGTG
Organism: Rhabdornis inornatus; assembly: GCA_013397075.1. Taxonomy (NCBI): domain Eukaryota; kingdom Metazoa; phylum Chordata; class Aves; order Passeriformes; family Rhabdornithidae; genus Rhabdornis; species Rhabdornis inornatus. The sequence goes on along the minus strand of VWZS01001940.1, from coordinate 26,873 downwards.
CTTCTTTTGGGAAAACTCTTCTGTAGCAGTGTTTGTTGCAGCAGTTTTTGTTATACTTGATAGCAGGTCGATGAATATTTGCCAACTTCTAATAAACACAGTTCTCAAATTTGTGGTTGAATATCCAGATGCTTAGATTGCTTCCCTGCTGACCAAGATGAGAAGCATTTGTAAGTGACTGTGATTATCAATACTTCAGGCCTTTGTCAAACCCTTCATTTCATGCAGTTTTTCTACAAAACAAGTTGGGGTATAACAAAGGCTAGAATAATTCAGTTGTAAGACTACTTACAGCTAAAAAGCTGGATCAAGACCTTGGTCACTGGTGGAGTGAAAGATGGGAATCAGTAGTTTAAATACGTCAGAAATATTTGATTTCATGTCATACACATAATGGATGATGTTGGAAAGGGTCTATGGAGATACTGAGTCCAAGGCCTTGTTGAAAAGATGGCCATCAAGAGCAGGATGCTCAGGGCTGTATGCAATTCAGTTCAAAATATCTCCAAGGACAGAGACCCCACAGTCTCCTTGGGTTGCAGAGTTTGACAACACTCACAGTACAAAAAGTCGTGTATTTGTCTATGTTTTAAAAAATGTATTTTAAAGATTAAAATTGAATTCTTATGCTTGTCTTATGCTTGTTATTGATTTTGTTTGTTCTTTGTTTTCTTAATGGTACTGATAAAAATGCCTTATCTTGTGAGGTAAAACTTGAAAATACCTTAGAATATTAATTTTTAAATCTTCTGAATTGAAAGCAAGATTAATTCTACATAAATAATCCTTCATAGGTATTTGTGTAAACAAAATCTTTTTCAAAAATCCTCCAATCATGAAAATTTCACAGTCCTAGGTCAAGTGTCCCAGTATCTCACTATCTCACCCTGAGAGACTTTTCCTGGTGCTTAAGGTAATCTCACTTAGTGTGGCTAGACCAGTACTTCATGTGTGTTTTATAGGGCCATGAAGAAATTATGATTCCATTCTGAAAATTATTTTTTCTGTGTTTTAAAACTCTTGTCCTGATTCTGTCAGTCTTCTCTCAACTGTATCAATCCAGTCATCCTTCCTATGTCATTTTTCCTAAGCCTCTGATTGTCCAAGATACTCTTCTATGAGCTTTATTTTCCGAAAGAGTTGTGTCCTTCTTGAGGTACTATACAGCATGCAACATGGTACTACACATGAAGCCATTTCAGTAATAATAAATAGAGCATTTTTCTTCACCTGTCCTGCACATTGGTTTATGCTGCTTTATGTGTGTGCATTTCGTATGCTATTCATGCATGTGAGTTTAGATTTAATTTAAGATCAGCAGTGTGCAATACAAAAATAAAATACTCAAACAATTGTATATGCAGGATGCCTCTTATGCTGTGTAAAAGCAGTTTGAGGCTTCCCCATCACTGATATATGGCTTAAGAGTTACAACATTTGAACTTAAAAAATGTAAGGTACTGATAGTCATAGGGTGCTTGGACTTCAGAAAGTCTGGAAACAAACTATCTCTTGTGGATAGGTTGTGATGGGAGGCCGATGGCTAACTGAGTCATGCTTAGGCCTCTTCAAATATTAAATGTAAAACTTTCTGGTGCATTTAAACAGAATGTGAAGGGTCTAAACAGCAAGAAAGAACTACAAGAGAAATTTGCAAACACTGGTGTTCCCTAGATTGAAGAAAACTAAGAGGAAACAGTTATTTAGCTATTTACAAGTATGGAAGAGCTTTAAATGGAGAGCAATATGATCAGTGCAATTGCTTTAATCAGTCCTCATGGTCTGATGAAAAAGTAAAGACTTATCCGCAAACATTGAATAATTTAACTGGAGTATGAAAGCAAATCAAAAGGAATAGTATTGCTGGATGAATTGTTTAGAGGGAATGTCTTTCCAATTAAGTCTTTTTTTTTTTTTTTTTAGTACATTATCTAAAAGAAGTACCTCGATTTTTTCTAACATCTCCAGAGACCAGAGTGATCTTAAACAAGTACAGTTTATAGCAGGCAGTGTTTTTTTTCTCTAATGTGTGATCTAGCTAACCATTGGCAGTTGTGGAGAAAAGTCCTGAAAAGTTTATTTCTGATTGTATTATTAAATAATGTTCACACTGATAATGTGATCGGAAGAATTTCTTATGTTTTTTCTTTAGAGAGTGGAACAAAGACTAATGTCTTGATTGATGTAGGAAAGGAAAAATGCCATGCTTCATGATGGGTAAGTCATAGTAGAGCTAAAAGAATAAGAAAGAGGAAAAAGAAAAGGAAGATATCCACAAGTCAGGAGACATGACTAGGGGATCCCATGGTCCTTAAGTGTGGGTGCACACTGAGTCACCTCTGTAGTTTTGGAAGTATAGACTTAGAGTAGGTCTTCTTGTAACAGTCTCATTGTCCTCTCTTTGGTCCTCTGTTTTTCAGACCTTCAATATTATGCTTCCAAGACTCCTAGCTGCTGTTGCCTAGAGACTACTTCCACCTATACACTGTGTACTCATTTTTTTGGAGGCACTTCTTAACTGGCCTGAAGTGCTGTGTTACCAATGCTGCCAGCATTTTTTTTTTAAATGTAGTTTCTAGCTGTCTGCTTTGAAAGGGTGGGTATGTTGGTTTCAATCTACTTTTTGAATGTGAAATGTTTATTCTGTCTTGCTTCAGAGGAATCTGCAAGAATAAAGTAATGATGAATGCAGCTAAGGTAAAACTGGTATTCACTCTCAAAGTAATGATTTAATGATGCCTTGCGTGGGGACTGAAAGAGAACTTTTTTTAATTATTAGTACAGGAAAATTTAGAAAGCAACCTGTAAGACTGAGTGCAGCATCTGGGAAATAGCACCTTATTGTTGGAAATTATAACCTGAATTTGTCATTTTCTACCAACTCAAGTATAACCATAGTCAGACCATCAGGTTCCTAACTTCTAAACTACACCAATATTCCTTCTCTCACTCCCCATAAATATATTTTGATAAAAATAGGGCAGCAATTTTAATTCCAGGTTAAAAATTCCTATACTGACCCAGAAGAAAGCAAATATGCTTAGAAGAGGCAGCTCAGGAAAGAAAAAAAGAATCTCTAAAAGCACCCAGTCCTTTCTTCGGTGTTGAACTTAAGCTTGTTAGAGAAAAAATAATAAAGAATAGTTTGATATAAAGACATATTTTATATAAGACATATTTAGAGCAGACCTAAGAAAAAGAATTGGATTTAGTATTTTTATTTTCTGAACTATAGGTAACCTTTGATTCACTAATATTATTTTCTTAACTTTTATGATCTGATTTTTTTCCCTCAAAATCCTATCGATTTGTTTTTCTGACACTTCTGACTTTCTTACTTTCATTTTCTAGTTCTGTACATTGAAAAAGAGGTCTTTCCATTAGAGTGGTTGCCATAAAAAATTTACAGACTGGCAAAAATTAAGGAATTCATTTTGAAGATGCACAGAAAGCAGAAAGCACAATGGAAAACAAACTGCCACAAGATACGTGGCTTGTGACAAACACACTACCCAGGCGGAAAAAAATGATGTAATGAAAACTTTCTTCTTTACTTTTATTTATTCCAACATTTCACATTCTTGATTGTGAGTGGACTAGCAAGGAATCTGGCAATGGCAGGTTAATAGCTCATGCCACATGCAAAGAATCGTTTTTGATGTCTCCTTAGTTTACTTTGAAGAATAAGGATGATGGGGAGAGATGGGGCGGGAATATATTTGCCAACAAGAGAGCAAGACTTTCATCTAGGTTAGGGAATGGTGACCAAAGCCTGAAGAGAGATGCAGGGTGGCATGATAAGGTAAGGAAGTACCTGGGGACCCAACATGAAGGAGGCTGTCCAATTTCCGATCAGCAAACAGTGCTACTGGAGGCCTGTCTCAGACATCTGCCTATCAGTTCACACAGCATGGGAATAACAGCAGCAGAAGTCCAGGTTTTTTTACAAGTTTTACATTCATTTTTACAATTGAATATGCCTACTGAAAACAAAGCCTCTTTGAAACTCACGTATTTATTATTTTTAGGGTTTTTTTCCCAGCTAGTATTTTCCTGCTTTCTTCAGAGATTTGTTTAAAAAGAAATAATTTCATTCCTTATGTGGAAAAGGGATATGAGTTCCAGGAATGAATTTTCTAGTTCCAAATCATATGAGCGCTACATAATGAAATGTCACTGAAAAGAATGAATGAAGAAGTCAAAAGGTGAAATGTGGAAATGAAGTGCTATAATTCTGAGGAAACCACACAGTGCATTTCCCTCGTTTGTGAGGCTGTCATACGCTCTAACACTAGGTACAAAACTGCGTGTGATCAAGTGGTGCTATGTGTCAGACATACGACGTAACAGTTGCATGTGGTTTGTTCTGAAACAGTTTTTCTCCACAAACTTTTCATATGGAATGATGTCTAGAAAACCTCACTGAGGCTACATTTCCAGAAGAAGGATTTATTTACACACAGAAGAAATTTCAGCTTCTTCCAGCTTCTGAATAAGTGCTCTATTTGGCAGTGGAAGTTAAGAAGCAGAGTACTGCCCCTTTTGACAATGTTTTCTGGGACTGTTTGTAATTTTCTGAGCCCTACTAGTAGAATTTAGATTCCAGAGGTAAGTTACGTGGGGACATTCTTCTATGTGACTCCTGATTGAGTTCAATATGAGATAAACTGGTCATGCCCAGTCCATAGGTGGCTCAGTAGTTCCTTGGTAGCAAAAATGTAGAATCCTGACAAATATAATGAGGAAACTTGTAGGCTTCTAGGTTTAGATAGTGAATTTTAAGTGACATATTTTGAACATGGATCCTCATGGTGTCAAATAAATAGGTAAATACCTTCAACCTCTCTAAGACTATAATTTGAAGTGAATAGCGTAGTCTTGTAATCTAAGAAACATAAGAGATCTTAGAACAATAAGAGATTAGAAAGAAAAATGTAATTTTAATGTATCAGCTTCTTTATTTTACTCTCTTCTTTTCTGAGCCACTTACAGGAATTAGAGTGTCCATTTTTTTTCTTTTCCCCTGAAGTACATGGGATTGGAAAGGCTATAATATGCTGAGAGAAATTCTGTGGCAAAGAGAAATGAAGAACTGATACCAGTAATCAAGACCAATTCTGTGCAGCTCTAAGGATCTGCAACAAATTGTCAGGCTTTAAGTGATTCCTTCCACCCACGTAGTTATTACTGTCTGTTGTGGCACAGAGGGAAGAAAAAGGATGGGACTAAGTGAACATTTCAGTAAAGTTACACCTGCAGTAGGATGCTGCAACCTTGTAATCTCTGAGCCCTTTCTCAGGTACTTATTTCATGATGCACTGGCTTTTTTGGAGCAAATTGCATATTCTGAAGAAAGAAAAATAAAATATTAGGCCTTCAACAAAAGGAAATGAAAATAAAATTATTTTTGTCTGAATTACAGGTATATGCTGTGTCATGCCTTGAAATCCTGATGATGTGAGATGAGTTGTGGATCTTTTCCGGCAGACATTCACATTTCCTTTCAGTAGAAGTCAACATCTGAGAAGAAGGGAGTTTGTGTCCCTGTTACCTGATGAAAAAGAAAAAATAATATATGTTTACAGATGATGAACTGTGCATTATGTTAGGTGGTTTGACTGAGTCTTTTGTCAAGGACAAGCCTAATGAACTCCAAATTGAGCTCTTCTCCTGCAGTCTAGTAGAAAGAAGGTGATCCTGACCTTTCAAGAGCATTAAATCCCGTATCCAGAGGCTCAGGTCAGGTTCATCAAACAAGGTAGGTACAAACTGAGTTAACTCAATTGAAGTGTTTTCTGTAATACAGCTAAAAGTGATTTAAGACTGTTTGGTTTAAATATATTTAATCTGAAGGAACAGTGAAATGCAAGGTGAAATTGCAATAATCAAAGAAATTACAAGGCTAGCTACTGATGTGAACCTGATAAAAGTGAATTGTAGAGCCAGTAGAAGTAATATTGTTATGTACTCAGATGAGAAATACTTGTTAAATCATTATAAAAGTTCATTAAGATAAAATGGTGCATCTAAATATTATACTGTAATCCTTTTGCTATCCTGGATGGGAGTTGTGTTCCTGTCTGGCTGCCAGATGTCTTCTAAAGCTGCTGTGGCACTACCCTCCTCAGGTGGACAGGGGAAAGGAAATATGGCGAAAGGTTCAAGGGTTGAGATAAAGAGAGAATATTCACCTATTACTGTAACGGGAAAAACAGACTCAACTTGTTAACTTATTGCAAATCATTTTATTTGATACTGATTTAAGAGTAGGGTAATGAAAAATCTTAAAACCACCATCCCCTAATCAACCTCATTCCTGATTTTTTTGTACCTCCTCCCCACCAGTGGCACAGAGGAGTGGAGCGCTGGGCTTGTAACCGGTTCCTCACAGACTGTCTTTGCAGCTTTGAGGGAAGACTCATTACATTCTTTTCCTACTCCTGTGTGAAGATCATCCCACAGAAGACAGCCTTCACAAGATTCTCCAATATGACTTCTTCCTGTGGGCTGCAGTTCTTCACAGACTGCTCCAGTGTGGGTCCCTCCCACTGAATGCAGTCCTTCAGAAATACACTGTTCAAGCCTGGGTACCCCATGGGATCACAACTTCTGCCGGAAAACTTGCTCCAGCACGAACTCTTTCCATAAGTCTACAGGATCTGCCCATGGACCTCTTCCTGCATGGGCTCCTCTCTTCAGGGGTCCACAGATCCTGCCAGGATCCTCCTGACTCATGTTTTCCATGGGGTCACAACCTCCTTCAAAGACATCCACTTGCTCTGGCATGGAATCCTCCATGGGCTGTAGGTGGATCTCTGCTCCACCATGATCCTCCATGGGCTGCAGAGGCACAGTTGTCTCACCATGGGCTGCACTACAGGCTACAGAAGAATGTCATCTCTGGTGCATGGTGCGTCTCCTGCCCCTCCTTCTCCACTGACCTTGGTGTTTCAGAGCTGCTCCTCTTGCATATTCTCACCCTCCTCTTGGGCTGCAATAGCTGCAGCACAGTTTTTTCCTGCCTTTCTTAGACATGTTATCCCACAGGTGCTACTGCTGTCGCTGCTGGGCTGGGCCTTGCGCAGCAGCAGATCCATTTTGAAGCTGGCTGTCACTGTCTTTGTTGGCTACCCTCGTAACTTCATCCTGCAGCCCTTCCCAACCCCTAGTATCCCAAACCTTGCCACCCAAATCCACTACAAGGGTAGGCAATTAGCAGCTTCATGATCCCAAATGCCATCTCATTGCAGCACTGTGGCACAACTTGTTTATATATAGGTGATTGCTACTAGCTTTGAAGTATCTTTTAATTTGTTGAGCAGCAAGAACATACTCACAAGCAGTTACACCTCTAATATGATTAGTATCCTGAGACAACCTCAAATGTAGCATTATAATACCCAAAAAAATCAATTTTTGGCTCCACACATGGACTTTCTTTTGGTATTTCCAAGTGACATCCAGAATTACAAAAATAATTGGGTTTAATGAGACTTGTGACACCAAAATCCACAGTATTATTTTCTGGAAGTTGAGAAAGTATATCTGGATGAATGGACAGCCAGATGGATTGAAAATTGTCTGGAAAATTGTGGACAATGGCTCGATATCTGATTGGCAGCCAGTAAGTATTAAGCAGAGTATATTGGAACTAATACTGAGGCTTGCTCTTCACCATTGACCTGAATGATAAGATAAAATACATATACCACCTGGGAGTGGCCTAAATATCTAATGTCAGAGCTACAGCCCTCAAGAAGTTTGGATTAACAGAAATCTCGTAAAATTCCATGAAAAGAAGTGCAGAGCTCTGTATCTAATGTTTGTACAGGCTGTATATGTAGTAGACCCATAGCCCAAATAGCCCAAATCAGTTTCACAACTAATGCCAAGTAAATTGAATTTAAGCCACAAGCACGCTCACAGTCCAATTGAGTCTCAAGTTGTACCCCGAGCTACATTAGGAGGCGTGTTGTCAATGAACTGAGAGAAATTGCTATACCGTTGCAGTTGGTGAGATTGGACCTTCTGGAATACTCCATCTGTTTCTGGATGCCCTGTTCAAAACAGATGCAGGCAAATGGGGCAAGGCCCAGCAGAGTGCAGCAAGAATGGACGGGGTCCTAGAACACACTGGTTTCCACTGGGTGGAAATGGTGGGGCTGGGTTTGTTCAGCTTGAATAGGAAGCTAAGGGGCAGCTTTCAACCCCATGAAGGGGAGTTTGAAAGATGAAGCCAAATTCTTCTTGATAGCAGCAGCTTGTGTAACACAGAGTGACGACCACAAGTGTGGCACAGGAGATTCAGGTTATGCATTAGGAAGAATTTTTTCACCCCAATGAAACACTAGAATGGCTTGCCATGGGGAGTTTGTGGAAGCTCTGTCCAGACAGATTTCCCAAACTTGGCTGTGGGCATTCACAGGTATCCTTATCTAAAGATGAGAATAGTCCTACTATAAGCCAGAGGCTACCCTAGATATCTTCTAGAGATCTTCTACAGACAATATTGCTATTATTCTGCTATTTGGTGTGAACAATTCAACTGATAATATTTTTTAAAGATTATTTTAAAGATACTTCTGATCTCCATGACTTTTCTTTTTAAAAACTAATAACTAACTAATCCAACCTCAGAACCAAACAGTAACTTAGAGTAAATGACAAAAAGAAAAACCAAGAATATGAAGACAAAAGGCATAGTTAGATTTTCTTGTACCTTATTTCTATTTTCAAAATTACAGGACTTGTTTCCAACCTCAACTGTGTTAATGACAGAATTATTTTATGCTGAGCCATTACTGATGCATTAGAGAACATGTACAAAATCATGAAACAAAGCTCATTTTTTATTTTGTGTGAACCACATAAAGTCATACATTCATTGTTAAAATTTAGTTTTAGATATCCACACAAGTAAGTTTATTCTTCCTTTCCTCAGGTAGCATTAGCTTATTCCATAATTCATGAGTTCCAAGACCATTAATCAAATGTAGTTTTATATTAATTTTTTTTAGTAGTAGCTTCCATAGTTTATATGAAGTAAATGTGATGCAGAATCACTAATTTGTAGGGCCTTGCTTCAAAAAGATCTTACTCATTAAACATAGACATGGCAAGTCATATGCACAAACATCAGGATTTGTAATTTTCAAGAACTTGAAATAATGCCAACAACTGCAACATTGGCCGTCTTTGAACTACTCTGATATTTACAACAACAATAGCAAGAAATTGCAATAAAGTATTGGTTAACAGGGGAGCAGTCTCAGGAAGTACAAAAAACAATCTGTGGAACCATGAGAAATGAAAAGACAGCCCAGTAGTTTATTCTTCATTAATTTTTCAGTTGGAAAAGCTTGGTTTATCAGATGTGTTAACTGATACACAAAACCTAAACACTTATGACCTATGCTATGGTCACTAGTGGTATACAGTATACACGACTTCACTCTACACTGCTGCCTTGAGCCTATAATGCTTTGTCTATGTTGTATTTAAAAAAATTCTTTCTTACCATTTTCCTCTCTAAAGTAGCATCAAGCACAGATTTTTTTATAAGGCTAATTAATATCCTTGGAAAGAATGCCTTGGAAAGATTTCTAAGTTTGGCCAGGGATTTCAGTGCTGATTCACTGCTTTAGAAAATGAGAGATTTCTTGTTATGGCTTAATTTTTTTATTTGGATGTAATGTCTGTGTTGGTTTTTTTCCTGAATATCTAGTTCTTTTGGCATTTTTAAAGCACAGTTATTCCGATCCCTTTGAAATTCTGTGAACATTCAGAGTGAAATGTAGTTTATTTAGATTACTTACAGAATACCAACAGTGTATTTTTGCAACCAAGAATGACATAGGTGCATGAAAATACCCTGTTAAATATTTACTGATGGTGAGAACATTCGGTATTTCAGTGAGACAAGGCCTAAAGAAAAGAAAAAGATAGATTAGTTGTCCTTGGAATTGATTTTCGCTTTGGATATAAATGGGCATGAGGCTTATTTTAACCTTCAAGCTTGGTTGAAACTCTATTACGGATAGAAGACAGAATGCACCCAGCAGTCATTACTATATTGTCTGAAGAGAGACAATTCGACATTGCAAGAGTCAGGGAAGAGCAGAAATCTGTCTGCTTCAGAAAACCTATTTCTGGCCTCCTACTGCATGACGTCTCTTATGTATCCTGAGGGCCTTGATCTGAAAAGAAAGGAGTGATGACTCCTTTTCATTTACTTGCATCTTATTTTTTTTTCCTATCCTCAATTTTGTGCTACACGATTATTTCTATTTTGATGGAGTAGAAAAATTATGGTGAGTCATGTCTTAGAATATGTTGTTTTACCTGAAAGCATTAATGAGAAGCAATAACTTTCTAGCTTAATTGCTGGCCTTACTTGTCAGTGTTAAAGGCTGATGTGTCTGACAAACCTTCTATTTGCAAACCAGTTCCAAGCTGAGTAAAGAAATATGTTGTATTTCTGTGAAGAATCCTTTAACAGTTCACAGGCAAGTAATTTTGTGGTATTGTCTAAGGCTGAGAACTTGCAAACATTTATGGATGNATACATGCACACACACACATATATCTATCTATCTTATGCCTAAGTAAATTTGTTGTAATCAGATTATCTATGTAAGTCCTCACAGGATCAATTTTGAAAAAATGGACAACTTTGCATATCAGATATTAGTCCCATGACACATCAGAACTGAAGAATTTTGAGTTTTAAGCTGCACGAAACAAGTGAATGGTTTTGAGAATATGTACTCAAATGCAGAATTCAAAATTATTGAAAAAGCTACCGACAATATAGATGGTTATATACTGATGATCTTGTGAAATGAAAACATGTAAGTGTTGTCAAACAATTATGAAAATCTCATTTGGCTGGCTACAAATGCAGTTTTAGAAAGCAGAACAGAAAAGCATGTTCCTTCACATTTTCTTCTCCTTCTTATAACTGTTTAAGATACTTGTGAATATAGAATTCTTTTATTTTGAATGTGTATGTATAAATTTTTGAAAAAGTATGGGCTTTTTTGCTCAAAGAATAGATCAAGATCAGAATCTGCATTCCATTGAGTGTGCTAGGCTTCATTAAATGTGGGATGTCAAAGACTATAAAACCTTGAATTTCGGTTTTACGTTATTATTTTCACTGACTGATAAATGATTAGAACACTTTTACCCTGTCCATAAATATGGTATCATAGAATCCTAGAATGATTTGGATTGGAAAGGATGGTAAATATCGCTTAGCTTCAACTCCCCTGCCGTGGGCAGGGACACTTTCCACTAGATCAGAGTGCCCAAAGCTCTGCCCATCCTGATCTTAATTATTACCAGGGCATGGGTTTAATCTATTTAATAGCATACTGATCCCAAGAAAATGGTAGACAATTACAGCAGAAACAGTAATCTCTTTTCATCACGGTTCAAGTTTATGTAAGGATTTATAAAGTAATTTAGTTAAAGTATTTCTATAACCTATCATAGCAGACATGACAAAAGTGTTTTTATCTAAAGTGCAAGTGTAGTTTTGAGGTACTGCTGGTATCCAGGTTCTGAGGTATCCTGGGCTCAACTGAGATAGAGTTAATTCTTTTCTCAGCAGCTGGTAGCATGCTGTGTTTTGAATTCAATATGGCAATAATCTTGGTAACACACTGATGCTTTAATTAGGTATTATTAAATAGCTCTTATCCAGAGTTAGGGACTTTTTTGTGTCTTATGCTCTCCCAGTGAGCAGGTGCACAAGAAGCTGGGAAGAACCATAATCAGAACAACTGACCTGAACTGGCCAAAAGGATATTCCATACCACAAAACATCCTATTCAGTGTATAAACTGGGGACAGTTGGTTGGGACAGGCTGGGCGTTGGTCAGCAGGTGGTGAGCAACTGCATTGTGCATCACTTGTTTGTCTTGGGCCTCATTCCACTATGTCTCTACTACTATTACTACTACTACTACTACTACTACTACTGCTACTATTATTATTATTATTAGTAGTAGTAGTAGTAGTAGTAGTGCAATTATTAAACTATTCTTATCTCAACCTTCAGGTTACTTTTTCCAGTTTTCCTTTCCAATCTCCAGGGAGTGGGGGTGAGGGGAGGAGTTAGGTGGTGGCCTGTGGCACATAGTTGTCAGCTGGGGTTAAACCACTGAAGGTGCAAATTAGACATCACTGACATTACTAATTGGTCTGTTCATTTATTCTCTGTGACTAAGCAACAGGAATAATTCTTCAGAATGTCTTTTTTATCCTTATACTATGTTTTAGATAAGCTAATAAAATTTTGTTCCTTTTTCCTCTTGCATAAGGGGAAGTTCTGTGTAATTTTTTGGTTAGGATTTGTTGTTTGACTTTTGACTGAGGTCTTGCTTTACTGTGCAAGTCATGAGTCATATTTGTGTATTTGTTCAACTCCATTACGCAGAAGTGACAGAAATGCAAAAAAACCCCAAAACAACCAAGAAAACCAAAAACCAAATACAGTTCTACTTATGAAATGATATGGTCATATCCTCTCAGTTCAGAAAAAATCAAGAATCATTTGTTATCCTATGAAGGCATATTTTTGAGGATATGCAGTACAATGTCATATTAAGATTAAAATCCTTCATTTCGCTAACTGGAAAATACAGAAAGTGTAGCAGCTTTTCTAGACTGTTGGTTCAGAATTTTTCCCAGGGCTCTCATGTGAAATTCTACATAGTAATCATGAAATCCAGACTGCAAGAAAGTGGATAACTGGAAGAATCTTTTCAGGTCTATTATTTATGACTTACTCATGACATCTTACAATGAGGTTTAGAGAAAAGAACTTGAGATTAGGTCCTTGTTGCTTAAAATTAGAGGACGTTCATACAGCTATTACTACTAGTGCATGATTTTGCATAACTGAACAGAAAATAGCTTTTCTGTATCTTCCTATTGAAAGAATCAAATGCCCTTAATTTTAGTTTTCTTGTTACATATTTCGTAACATTATGATTCTTTTTATGTACACAATCTCTTACGTATAAAGTGTTCGCTTTTGATGTATTTACTAGTAATATGAAGTCAGGATTCAATAGAAAGTAAAATCAAATTCTGAGAAGGCAGGCAACGTGGTTGGCAGTATCTGTACCAAAGAATAAGGAGGTGTTAGCTCTTATGGACTGATTTCTCCAAGCAAAATGATGTTCTGAGGGTCTGGTACAAAAATAATTGTGCAGTTTGGCAACCAAGCATTTCAAGAACACAGAATTCAAAGCATACCAGTATATTATTATCGATTTTACATCTTTCTGTCATTTGTTAGAGCTTCCTGTTTCTGCTAGAATCTTCAACAAAATATGGCGTGAGATAAATAGTCTCCAGCTTTTTAATCTTGTGTTGTCCTTGATTCACTAATCCATACCTGATGATGATCTCACCACACCTCAGTCAATCTAATCTAGTTTTCTGAGTTCCCTCAGCACCTAATTGAGGGAGAGACAGGTATGTCTAGGATGCAAATCACTACATCTTGTATTAACGAGAAATATGAGGAATCACATTACAGTTGTCCCTGCCTTGCCTTAGTTGTCAGTAAAGAAAACTGACACAACTGGTAAAAATGCAAATGTATATGCCAGTATTAGGCAAGGTGAATTCACTTGTGGCAGAAAGTTAATACAAAGATTATTGTTCAGAACATGATCTGCTGCTGGATCCAGAGCTTTTTATCTTAAGTAAAATCATAAATTGATTTTTGGGTGAACAGAGCCTGTTTGGTTCATAGTTGTCCAGAGCAACTGTTTATTTCACTACAAAGCAGTGAGAAGCAATCTTACATTTTGTTGGGTTCCTCTGTTCTTAGAAGTTACCATATCACCATAAAATGTGGAGCAAGCAGGTCACCCTTCATTTGGCAAATTGAGCAAACAACACTGTACTCTCACAGTCTGACGAAGAATTCAGAGTTCTTCCCATGAAACTGTAAATCCAACTTTGTTATGTTCCTTTTAAATAGTGTGTTGTACTTCCAAGTTCAGGATGCTTAGTCTTGTTGTAAAAGGAAAGATCCCCCAATCACAAAGTCACAGAATCAGTTAGGTTGAGAAAGACATCTGAGATCATTGAATCCGCCTGATGACCAAACACCACTGTGTCAACCAGACCATGGCCCTGAGTGCCATGTATAGTCTTTCCTTAAATACTCCTAGGTGATTCCTAGATGATTCCACCGCCTCCCAAGGCAGCCCGTTCCAGTATCTAAACCCTTCCTATGAAGAAATTCTTCTCAATACCTAACCTGAATCTCCCAGTTGGAACCAAAATAATATCCCAAAAAGCAATGAGAAATAAAGCTTTTAATTTTTGATGTCAAAAAGGTATGTAGACATTTAAAAAAAATAAAGGAGTGGCTCAGGGTAAAGCAGCAACACACTGATCTAGAAGGTGAAAGCAGTTCTGTTCTTTTCAGGCATGCCTATGATTTAAAACCTACTTTGGATATGAAAATATTTGAGAAGATTTTTTTATTCTTTTAAGTGTTTTCCTTTGTATGTTGTGGGCAGATGGAAGTTCTCTTACATTCCTTCAGATTTTCTAGAGATTTGTTTTTTTTCAATTCCATAATAATTTCTGACATATATTTTATTTTGATATTGTTTTGTTTTGATTTTGTTCTGATTCAGACTTCCCTTAGTTTGGGCCTTTATGTATGTATGCAAGTTACATACACTTCTCTGTTAGTAATGTACATTGTTTTTGAAGCTGTGATTTTTTTCCTTTCCTGTCTGTTTTCAAAGAACCAATATTAGGCTTAACATCTTTCACTCAAAATATACATTTGCCTGATGACTATACTACTTTTTAGTTTGTGAGTCTCATCAGTCCTGACCTCAATCAGTCTGTTTTTATCGAGACATTAAATCATAGAACAGTTTGGGTTGGAAGGGATCTTAAAGACCATCTAGTTCCAGTCCTCCTGCCGTAGGCAGAAACACCTTCCACTACACCAGGTTGCTCAGGGCACCATCCAAACTGGCCTTGAACAAATACATGGATGAGACATCCACATTTTCTCTGGGAAATCTGTACCAGTGTCCTTCCATCCTCACAGTGAAGAGTTTCTCCTCACATCTCTAATGTAAACCTACTCTCTTTCAATTTAATGCCATTACCCTTTGTTCTATCACTATGCGACCTTGCAAAAAACTCTTTCTCCAGCTCTCTTGTAGGTTGTGGAAGGTTGCAAGGTCTCCTGGAGCCTCCTCTTCTCCATAAATCCCATTTTACTTGTCAGTCTTTGTGTTAGGGGACTTCTTAGTCATCAGGCATTACTGTGTTTCTAGTTTATCATTGATTCTGATGACCTTAGAGCTTTTAGGGAGATACAACCCACCCTCGTAGGCAGCATCACAAATCACAGAAGCAAAATAAGGTCTTTTTAAATGAGTATCAGGAGCAGAAATCTCAGGTTCTGAATTTGATTTCCTATGCACTCCTCACAGCTCATCAACTGCAGTAAGAGTTCCCTGTGATACTTGAGAACAGAATATTTCTAAATGTCATACTGATAGCATAGGGGTAAAATGTTTCTAAAAATCATGGGAACTGTGTACAATAGATTCAGGGGGGTAGGCCTGGGAAAGGGAACTAGGCCCTGGGAACGAATATTTAGCTTTGGTTTTCTTTTATATCACGTGAAGCTACACTTGCGTAATCATCATATGATAAATTATATGATTGTTAAATGTAACAATTGTTTGGTAATTGGATGTGATTATTGTTTAATCGTAATAAGAATAATGAGAAACAATGTAATCGTAACAAGAATCATGAGAAAGAATATTTAGGGGGGCCTAATGAAAATTACAAGAATTCATGCTTGGATAAGATCAATGTATACAATAGAACAATATGGGTTTAATAATTAATATATAGTTATATAATGAAAAGGGTATAAAAACATGTTCATCTCGGATCTGTGTCGCAGTCAGATTTGGGTCTGCACCCCTGATTCCAAGAGCACTTCAATAAAGCACTTGCATATAATCATTCTGTGATTATGTGTTTCAACGCTAACGATAATGTGCCCAACAATACTCCATATCATATGGCAAAATTATCATGAAAGAGTAAATCTCAACTTCAGGAACATAATAATAAAATAAAAACAAAAAAATTAAGTTTTTATTTTAGACTTACAAGTGCACATCTTTGATTTTGGATCATCTGACTGAAACTTGTAATGTATTTTACTTTTTCAATATCTGTGTATATGGAATCAAACAACTAATGGCATACCAATTTGAGAGACTTTTTTCAGTAGAATTAAATTAAAATTTTTATTTTTTCAGCGAGAAAGTCGATTGAAACCATCATAGATTTCATAGGAAATATTAATAGGTATTATGCTTCCCAGAATGAATAAAATGCCTTTCTCAGATTTAATTTAGGATTTTGTATGCTGTGCAAACATCTGCAGGGTATAAGCACTCTGGATTTCCAAAGAGGAGATGACTTCTCGTTCAACACAATCTTCTCTTTAGTTTATTTTATGTAGACTGTAGAGAATGCATGGAAGCTTGAGAATGCTTTTCTCACTTTCCATTTAAGCTGGTAGGAGCTGATGGTCACTTTTACTTATTGCCATGAATAGTAATCAATTAACGCTCCCCATCTCTTTGGATTTTAACTTAACCACAATTTGTTGACAATTTTCTTTCCTCTATAGCATGTGAATTTTTTGGAGAATACTGAAGTCACTGCAACAGCATAAACACAGGCCTTATTATGAATAAGAAGTGGAGGAAATTGAGAAGAAGCTTTATTCCTTTATGTTAGGCCAACAAAACACAAAGTAGACTTTTTTTTTTCCTCCATTCCTGTCATAGGTCATTGAAGTTACATGTGTTGACTAGTATGATAGTATACAGTTATACAGAGCAAATATGTAGAGGCTAAACAGGTTTTTTATCTCCATACTTCAGGTTGCATAGTTTGCTTATGAACATAGATTAATAGGTTTGTGTTGGCAAATGGATCTAAGTCCAGCTGGTGGCTGATCACCTGTGGGGTTCACAAGGGCTCGGTACTGGTACCAGTCCTTTTTAACAACTATGTCAATGATACGGATATGGGGATTGGGTGCCTGCTCAATCAATTAATAGATGGCACCAAGCCTGGAGGGCAGGAAGGCTCTGCAGAGGGATCTGGGCAGGCTGGATCATGGCCCAAGGCCAGTGGTGTGAGGTTCAACAAGGCCAGGGCTGGGTCCTGCCCTTGGGTCACAGCAACCCCAGACAGTGCCACAGGCTGGGACAGAGTGGCTGCAAAGCTGCCCACAGGAAAAGGACCAGGGGGTGCTGGTGACAGCAGCTGAACATGAGCCAGCTGTGCCCAGGTGGCCAAACAGGCCAATGGCATCCTGGCCTGTTCCAGCAATAGTGTGGCCAGCAGGAACAGGGCAGGGATTGTCCCCCTGTACTGGGCACTGGGGAGGCCACACCTCAAATCCTGTGTCCAGTTTTGGGATCCTCACTTAGGGATTTTGGCTTGTGTAGTCTTGAGAAGAAGAGGTTCAAGGGAGACCTTATCACTCTCTATACCTTGTCGCAAGGTGAGTGTCAGTCTCTGCTGCCATGTCTCAAGTGAAAGGATGAGAAAAAGTTGCATTAAGGGAGGTGCAGATTAGGTATTAGAAAAAAAAATTCACTGAAAGAGTGGTTAGGTACTGGAACAAGTTGCTTAGGTAGGTGGTAGAGTCACCATCCCTGTAAGGTTCAAAAGGTGTCTGGCTGTGACACTTGGGGATATTGCTCAGGGTGGTTGTCATGGTGCTGGGTTGATGGTTGGACTAGATTATATTGAAGTTCTCTTCCAACCTTGAGGATCCTGTGATTTTGTTTAATGGAAAACTTCAGAGCAGCCTGGGTCTAGTAGTGGCCCTTCTCATTTGGCTGAATTTTAGTGATGGTGTGAAAAGATACTGCAGAAAGAGGTGATGCAAACTAAACAACACGACACTCTTAAATTATTCGGTGAAATTTATTAGGTGGGTGAAATGTGATGTCAAGGAGACTGTCTCATTCACATTCACACACAGGCATATATCATCAACTTAGACCTTCCCCTTAGAATTCCCGCTCTGACCAGGTGGTGCAGCAGAGCTTCAGAAAATGTGACCCTCCTTCTGAGCAGTCTTAGCTTGGGTAACAGCTTAGCTTCTCTGTGTTACCCTTCCTCTATCCAGGTATACTTTTTCTATGTGGTGTTGGACATCTGCTAGAGACTACCATAAAGATGGTCCCTTAAGGTTTTTTTACATACCTTTGCATATACCTTACCTATTGGTTGTTACTTACTACACTCTGTTCCTGCTTGCCAGGGCTTGTTTTACTCATTTCTTCTCACTTCATATTTGGCTCAAAACAAGGCCATGGAACTCCCTTGCCGTAAGAGAAAGACAAAAGTAGCTCATAAGAAACTGGTGGTCATCACAATGAAGTCATACTCATAAATTTTAAGGATGTGCAAAGATCAATTCCAGAACCCAATCCTCACATCCTTGCTTCAGATATCTATCTATACAGCAAATTTTATGCTACATGAATGGAAGATGAATGTGCTGTCTTTCATGCTTTTTCATAAATAACTTCATTTTTCTTAGAATTCTCCAGAAAATATAGGGCATTCAGGAAATCTGCCCATAGCACATCATATGTATCAATAATCTTGCCTACTATATTTTGCCACCATAGCAGAAAATGCACAATGAGCTGTTCCTCTTCAGATTTTTTCTTCAGCAGGAGGGTCTGCATCACTTGCTAGTCCATCCTTTGATATTTGACTTGAATGAACACACATTGTATTTTTACACTGCAACAGGTCTGCTCTGAATTTGTTGTGCGGGGGACACAATAATTTATTTGATGCAAGATACACTTTTAGTTCTAACCTAAATATTTTTGGAATACTGAGAAGTCTTTTGAAGAAGATAAGTAGTGTCTGGCAATTACAATATACAAAAAATATGTAAGAATTATCACTATTTAAATTTTTGACCTGTTTTTAGTAGTCTAGTGTTATGCACTACCTTGTGGTTACTTTTTTATTGTAGTCAGCTTTTTGTCACAGTCTGCCACTGTCTCATGTAGCACAGAATCCTAAGGTGGTGAGATTTGTTGTAATATGACATGGGATGAAACAAGGCTCTGGAGTATGCTCTTCTGTCTCCAGTTTAGACTGCTACACCAGCAGCCATAATGAATAGTGCATCAGAGATGCTTCTTCCTTAAATTTAATCTGTAGTGGATAATTGTCAGTAGACCATCCTGAATGCAATTACACAGAAAAGCCACCATGAGTATATAGCTTGACTGTTCCTCATGACGAAAAGCATTTCAGTAGAGCCCCCCCACCTTTCTAAAAACATTTATATTTTGTGATATTGTATTCTGGCTTTTGTATTCTGGTGTATTTAATCCACTGTGAACAAAGAGCATTTGGGAAAGCTATCTATATCTTTTCATTGCTCCTTTTAATGGATGCTCCTTTCTACCATCTTTCTAAGCTATGCTTTATCAATCTTGCATGTTTTTCAACTTTATCTAGAAAAGAGAGAAAAGCCGACTGATCAGTAGGCTTCGTTTGACTATATGAACTTCTTAAACAGAGTTTTAAAGATGCCTTGTGGAGGTGATTCTTTCACTAAGGTGTTAATTTTCTGGTTTTGCTTTTTGTGGAAATGTTTCTGTATATTTTCCATTACTGCTTCATCAAATATGCATTTATGTTAAGTTGTTTAATGGTGTAATGGAATTGGGATAATTAATGTGTTTATTCTTCTGCTAACTCAAGTCTATGCAATGGCAGAATTGTCTTCCTGTTACAGGTACTTCATCTAGCAAGTGTTTTATGTGTATGCTCTTTGGATATTCTTTCACGTGAAAATGGATTGCAATTAGATAGGATCATTCAAAGAATGAGCGCATTTTTAATACCATTTCACAGAAAGGTCCTATATCTTCATAATATTTGCTCTCTGGACTATTTCCTTTATTTTCTTCATTTTGTTTATGACATGAATTTTCATATACTTGTAACTATATTTAAAAACTATGCTCCAAGCATGCAAAAAAGGAAAGTTTAAATGACTTACTGAACTTGAATATGTGTTTAAATATGAGATAATCAGAATCCCTCTTGCAAGGGAAATAGCATTTTATAAGGGGTCTGTTAAAATTCATATTGATAAGGAAATATCAGTACTAACTTTGTAAGTATCACATATAATTTTGAGGATTTCAGGTAACAATAAGAAAAAATGGTCTCTCAGATTCTTCAGAAATAGGACAGGTCACTATTGTCAGGGAGTATTGGACCCTATTACAGGACTAGAGTGGAAGAATGTTTTTGGAAGAACAGGTCAGACAACTGTTGAGAATATCAGTCTATCTGACAGAATGCCTTTGACTCACAGGCAGGAGACATTCCATGTCAGGTCAGTCTGATTCAGGTAACTATACATGGATTTAGGTGTAGGGGAAAGAGATTCTGGAAGCAGCCAGGGAAGGTTTCAAAAATGTGATTAAGATCCAAAATACAGTTCTATGGCTTTTAATTCTCTTTATCCATGGGTTTTTTTTTGTGATTTTGTCTTGGTTTTGTTTTTGTTTTGCATAGGCATTTTTGATTTCTTGGAACTCCTGTGGAAATAGGTTTCCAAAGGTAAAAAGATCAGGATGTCTATTCAAATATGGGTTTTTGTGAATCAGGGTGATTAAACACTAGTCAAAGAATTTCTGAGCTATGTGGCTGGTCTGAGCTGATCAACCACAAAATCTACTTTAAATCAACTGCTTTCAAACTCATATGTAGTTCTTCTTTTTGCCATGACAGCATCTGCAGAGATCCACAAGCAAATTAACCTTGACTGGATAAGTATGTAAGGTCAGTTGACAAAAGTTAGGTAGTCAGAGCAATTTTGTTTTCTAAAAGACAAGGCTTGTGAGATGGTTTTGTAATCTGAAACACAGGATTTCTAGCTTGCGTTTATTATTAGAAATGTAATAAATGTGAACACGCTCTGTCGGGGGGAGATGTTTCCCATAGTTCTTCAGCTTCAGAGACAGACAATTAACTATCATGGTAGGGTTTTATTCTGCTTGTGTGTAGAAAGATAGGTCTGATTCATAGAAGTCTAATTGTGTAGGAAGAAAAATGCAGTAATCTTCAAGGCTTTCTCTCCCATCTTTCCAATGAACACATCTCTAAATGCCAATGACATCTGATGCTCAGAGGTGATTTTGCTCTGAGGAGGTGTACCGTGGATTGCCTTGATGAAGAGCTGTGAGACAGGGCAAAAACTGAATACCATAAACACACCTAGAAACATATCAGTGAAGGAAGGAAAGTTTTGCTATGGTCTTACTGTTATGAGCTGAAAAAGATTTGCCTAGAACCGACAGTATCAAGAAAGTAAAACTTTGCCTTTCCAACTCTCGCATTGTAATCCACAGGTTTTCATTTTGATTTCATGTGCTAGCAATAACACCTATAGCAGTACTCTGCAAGGTTCCATATTTGTTTTTTATAACTCTTCAAAGAATATCAGTCAGATTTTGCTTGAGATAAAATGAAAAATAAATGACTTTTTCTTCACTTGTGATAATAATGGAATTTTCTCACTGAAAATGATAGCTCTGTATGAAGCAATGAAAAAAATGTAACATTTTTAGTATCTTTTAAATCAATACTTCTCCCCTGTTGCATTCTGCATATTCATATAAATTTAATATGGATGAGATACAAGTGTTGCATATTTTCCTGGAAGCTAATGGTAGCTCTGTCTTGCTCATGTTTTTGTGACTGATCCTGAGTTTTGTAAATTACTTTCCCCTATAATTTTTAAAATGTCAGAATAAACGCCAGCAAAACAGTAATTTTAAAATCTGTTTGACATTTTAAATATGCTCCTAAACTGTAGTTTATAATGAAGCTGCCTGTATCACAGTCAAGACCCAGAGACAAGTTTTTCATGTTGAACTGTAGCTCTAAACAATATCAACTGGACTTATGGCACCAGCTGGCCTCCTAAATGACTTATGTTCCTGATGAACTCTTTAACTACTCCCTGTTTTTGCATACTGTGTGATAGGAATTGGTGATACATACCCCTGTAGGAAGGATATGGCACATTTATATTACATGGAACTGTCTGAAACAGGGAATGGGATGTGTTGCTAAGGATACAAGAAAGAGCAGAACTCTGCAGCCACTGCTGTGCTGGAAAATTACCCTTATCATTGGGAAAGGAAAACAAGAATAACTAATTTTGTTACACAGTTTCAGGTGGCCATCCAACTATTCATTGAGAAAGATACTGATTTGGCATTTTTTATATTAA
>VWZS01001939.1:5097-32183 GCA_013397075.1 Rhabdornis inornatus | reverse complement strand
GATCCATGTGGGAGTCAGATTTGGGTCTGCAGCCCTGATTCCCAGAGCTCTTCAATAAAATCACCTGCATATAATAATTCTGGGATTCTGTGTTTCAACACTAACAAGCTGGGCAGCAGCAAGGGCAGGTCACCCAGCAGAGCACAGCAAAGCTGCTGTCCCTGTGTCAGAGCAGCAGATGATGGACATTCAGGTGATTATTTAAGGTGATTTATTCCCTAAGCCAGGATTCCCACCTCTTGGAGCTGCTGGGAATGCTCAGCTGAGGGCCTGGGACAGGGATGAAGGGGAGGCAGAAATGTTTGGGATTGGGTCTGAACTGCAAATTCGGGAAGACAGACAAGCTGGGTGTCACCCAGCTGCTGTGACAGGAGGGAGCTGAACTGGGCTGCAGGGACAAACACAGGCATGAACATTCATTCCCCAGGGAATAGTGGAATTAGGGAATGATCCCTGCTCTGGGGACGCAGTGTAGCCCCCTAAACATCAGGAGGGACACACCAAAGGAACAAGATTGAAATGCTCAGCAGGGTTATCCCCCCCCACTGCTCTGAGCTGGTGTTTTTAGCACCATTCCCAGAGCTCGAGGAGTGTTTGGAAACCCTCAGGCACGTGATGGGATTCTTGAGGCTGCCCTGTGCAGGGTCAGGAGCTGGATTTTGTGCGTCCCTTCCATCTCAAGATGTTCTGTGATTCTGGGATTCTATTTCTGGTGCTGGTGTGACCTCCCTGCTGAGCTCTGCTGGGCCACCTCCACCAGCCCAGAGTGACAGCTCTGCAAAGCATCACCCCTGCAGATGGCCAGCACCTCCTGAGCTGCCCTCCCTCCCTCCCTCAGCAAGGCTCTGCAGTGCAGATCCCTCCTCCAGCAGAGCAGGGCAGGGCTCAGACAGCACCAGATGGGGCTCATGGAGGCACCCCAGCAGCTGGGACAGATGTTTGTTCAGAGCAGGGATCTTAAACTCAGCCTGGGGCTGCTGGCTCAGCCTCGTTGTCCCTCCTTTCCTCACCAACACCTCCCCTGCTCTGGGAAAATCGGATGATTTTCACCCTCCATGGAGCATCAGGCAGAAGTTTTTGAACAGAAGATTTTGAAGGGCAGACCCCAGCTGCTGGTGGGGATGGGGAGGTGGAGCAGGCAGCATCCAGCATTTCTGAAATTCTGGGATTTACTTATTCTGAATTTATTAATTCTGGGATTTACCAATTCTGAATTTACTAATTCTGGGAGCATCCTTGAGCTCCAGCTCCTCCTCACCCTCACTCAGGGTCACAGAGCTACAGCCAGGCCACTCTCTCATGGCTTTTTAATGCTGCCCCTGCCTCCAGAGAGGAGCCAGGAATGCTCAGGAACATTTTTATGGGTAAACCCCCCCCTTTCTGAGGTTTTCCACAGGGAAAACCATCATTCCCTCCAGCACTTCAGGAAAGGGATTTTTTTCCTGCAGTGATTTGGAGCCACTTTAAAGAAGTTCCCTAAAGGAGGTTTAAAGGCTGAGTTAAAGATGATAAATTCGGTTCCTGGAAATAAAAAGAAAGCAAGGAAAGATCAGGGCTGACAAGGAATAACTCCCAGGGAGATGTGGCTCTGTCCCAGGGCTCCGGGCAGGGTGATGTCAGAGTGTCACATCTGCTGTGCAGAGGGGATGTCACCCCCAGTGCCACCCCCTGTGCCAACAGCCAGGGCTCTTTTGGGGTCCAGCCACCCATCCCTGCTCCCAGCAGCTCTCTCTGTGTGGGAGGGAGGAGTTAAAAAAGCGCAGATTGCTGCAAACTGCTTTTTATCAGAGCTCTGCTGTCTCACCAAGTGACTGATACCATACGGAGAAGTCAGCAAAAAGAAAGATCTGGGGAAATTCATCTTCACTGACACCCAGCTCAAACATCCCAGCCCTGCTGGGAGCTGTGGGAACGGGACCCCAAGCACCCAGTGCCCCAGCAGACAAATATTTAAATTCAGCTTTCCCCTGCAGCCAGACTCTCCCTTCTCCCCAGGCCTTGCAATCTGCTGATCCCAGCAGCATCTAAATCACAAAAGGATTTTAAAGCAGCTCCAAAACTCCCCCAGGGCTGCCACACCTTCTGCTCAGGGGATGAAAATAGGCAAACTCCTGGGAGAAAAAGGGCAGCTGTGGCACCCATGCCTGCCACCCGTCTGAGGGTAGTGCCAGGGGGATGGAAATGCCCAGTGGGCATCACCCTGGGCACAGGGCAGAGCTGCACCCACTCAGGATAGTGCCAGGGGGATGGAAATGCCCGGTGGGCATCACCCTGGGCACAGGGCAGAGCTGCACTCACTCAGGATCGTGGCATCCACGGCCCCTCCAGGACAGAACTCGATCATGAGCACAGGGCAGAGCTGCACTCACCCAGCATCGTGGCATCCACGGCCCCTCCAGGACAGAACTCGATCATGATCTGGGGGAACAAAGAGAGAATTAAAGCCAGGCTGTGTCTCACCGGTGAAAGGAGAGAAAAGCTGGGTTTGATTCCCTGCATGGCAAAGCTGCCCCTGAGCCCCAGCCCAGGCTCAGAGCCCACACTGAGGGTCCCAGGGACCCTCCCATGGCTGTGACACCCCCGTGCCCCCTACCTGATGCCCACCCCAGCAGCAGCTTCAGGATTTCCAGCTCCCCCAGTTTCCATCCCTCGCCCTGCCAGCAGGATGGGATCATTGTCATAGCTGCGAGCTGACGTGGCTGAGAGACACCAGGCAGGGTTTTCCCTGCCAAATGAGGGATGGGGAGGGCTCTCATGTCTTTTTTTAACTATTTTTATTTCCCCACGTTGCTCAGTAGTTCATTGCTCTCTTATTTGGAGGGGAAGCTGTGTCAGTAAAGAGGGTGAGCACATTCCCCAGACGTTGCCATTCCTCTTCAGGGATGTGCAGAGCCCTGCCAGCCCCACACATCTGCTTGCCCTGTCCCTGCCACCCCTGCCAGCTGTTCCCAGATGCAGATCCTCTCCCCTCACCTCTGCACAGGCTCAGCCAGAGCTGGCCTCAGCTCCCTGCTCCCCTCTGGGGCTGCTCACATAAACTGATTACAATTTCAAGCAGCCAGGGATTACAAGGGACAAGAGATGCTCCACCTCTCCAAGAAGCTCTTCTCCTTGTGGAGGTGACACAGGGCAGCATTCCAGAGTGGTGAAATGCCAGAGCTGACTCTGAGGACAGCCGTGGGCAGTGTTTACCAGCTCAGCTCTCTAAACCCACCCATCAAGAGGGGGTCACGTTACCCAAAGCAGCTCCAGGAGCTGAGGGGACAAGGTTCAAGCTCTGTGTTTGCCATGGTTTGGTTCTGCAGCTCCAGGAAAGCCACATCCCACCCTCCAGGTGCTGCGTGGGCAGGGGAAATGCAGTCATCACCTGGTGGGGACAACTGCTTTGTTCTGGAGAACAGGGAGCAGGGATACAGCAAAGCTGGAATTGCTCTGTGGGGATCAGCCCAGGTGCACGGAGGCAGAGAGGGACAAGCTGAGGTGACAAACCCAGGCAGGTGTGACAGAGGCACCATCAGAGGAGAGGAATCAGGAGGAGAATTTGAAACAGGCAGGTGGAGAGAAGCAATTGGGAAGACAACTGAAGCATTCCCAAACCAGGAGAACCAATGCCCCCCTGGCACAGCCCAGTCTGGCAGGAGGGATGGGGCCAGCAGAGCATCAAGGGAGCACATCAACACTTCGTTTTTGTTGTTTAATACCTTGAAGCAGAGCATCAGCAGCTTCCTGAGCAAATGGAAAGGCAGGAATTGTCTCCCCAAACAGCTCCAGGAGTTATTGCAACCCTTTATTTTTGTGTTCCTCATCACATCCATCAGAGCAGACTAAAACCAACAGCGGCCACCAGCCCTTCCTGGGCTCCTCAGAGCAAACCTCACAAAATTCCAGCCAGGTTTGCAGCCTGGCAATGAGAAAATGAGAATCAGTCCCTCTGAAACACACCCTGTGTGTTTATCCAGGCACAGCAGGCCGCAGATGGGCACTGGGAATACGGAAAACACGGAAAACTTCAAAATATGCATTCTCAACAAGCACAGAGATGCCAAAGAACAATTCTGGGTGTGGCCAGATGTGGTCTGAGCAGCTAAAAAAATAATGAGCTCGTTTCAGCCCAAAAAAAAAATCCAATTTAAACAAACACAGCTGGCAATCTCCCAGATCAGCTTCCAAGCACACTTCCTTCCAGGAGCAGGGCCAGCCTGGAGAGGGTTTGGCCACGGAGGCAGAGGGAAGGCAGGGCTGGTGACATCAGCTCTGTGTGTGTGTGAGCTGGGAGCACCCACACCTCGTCCTGCTGCTGCTCTGGGAGCCCTGTGGGCTCTGCAGGGAGCTCTGGAGTGGGGCTGCAGCAAACATCCCATCTCTAATGATCTCCTGGGCACAAGAAATCCAGGGATTTCCTCACCCGAGGCAGCTGGGGACACACAGGGCTCCTGTGCCACATCAAAGCTCCTAAAAATCCACTCTTGATGTTTTAGTCACCAGCCCAATTCAACCACTCCAAAACTCACTGCCAGCTCCATTTCTGGGTTCTTTGAGCAACACAAGTGACAGCCACAGCCAGAGCCCCCAGCCCCAAATCACAACCCAGCCCCCAGCCAAGGAACTCCCAACAATCCCAGCTCCAAGGGATGCTTTGGCTGCACACACTGGACAGATTCAGGCAGCTGGGTTGAAAGAGAAAGGAACTTGCTCTCACTACCTCTGAAAGCCTTTGTGACAGTTTAAATAAAAAGAGCCCTTTTCTCCTACACGTTTAACAAAACAAAAATGCAGAGGTCTGCATGCAGACACCATGAAATCTTTCTTTTGCAAAAATACCTGTGCAACGGGGCAACATGACATTTAAATTTGAAAGTCCACTCAAGTTAAAGGGCTTTGATGGTCACCTCGATTTTTCCCAAGGCTCATCTGAATCCTGTGTTAACCACAGCAGGATCTGGAGGCATTTTGGGTCTGACAAACCAGGACCAGGTACCAAGGTGCCCCCAAGGTGGCACCCAGCTCGCTCGTCCCAGCCTGGGCAGGACAGCTCCTGCCTCCTGGGTGTGCCTGGTACTTTCTGTATCAGCTAAAACAAAAAGAAAAACCACCCACAAAAAGCTTATCTCGAAAGATAATTTCACCAAACACTGCTCAGTCCCAAGGGTGGTTACAAGCTGATGGTCCTGAGCAGGATTTGGCTCTCACTCACCTGGCTGGCACTCACAGGGCAGTGCCCACAGACTTTTTTCTGCCCTTTTCAGCAGGGCAGAAAAGCCTCTGGCAGGAAAAAAAGGGACAAGAAAACAGGAGCCATCAGCTGGGAAAGGTGAGGGCAGCTCCTGCCAGGGGTGCCCCTGTGTGCCAGGCACTCCCCACGGGCACCAGAGGCCACCAGGTCCCCTCAGGACAGAGCAGCCTTGGCTGGCAGCCCAGTGGCTGCCAAGGCACTGGAGGCGAGGGCTGCCTGCAGCTTTTCCTGGGACTTTGCACCTTGAGGAGTTTGGGGTCACAGAAGGGCTCCAGAGCTCCCAGGGCCGTTCCTGTGTAAGGATTTGTTCCCTCCATGCTCTGGGGATTTGTGGGCAAAGCCAAGCAGGAATGGTTTTCAAAGGTGCAGGGCACCCACAAGTTTTCTGAACAACCTGGACCGGTGTTCCTGAATATTCTGTAGGCACACGTGGGGTTACAGTGAAATCTGAGCTGGATGTCAGCCTGCAGTGCACCCTTACAGCAATTAGGGAATCTCATTAAGAGCCTTCAGGTCATGGAAAGGGTTTAGACCCCTCTGTCCATCATTTCTCAGGGCAGGAGGGGGAGGTGGGAGGGTTGGAGCACGTGTCACACAGTGGGGGATTGCAGGAGCTGGGATTGTCCAGGCTGCCTCTGGGGTCGTCCCAGATTTGAGGTTTTAACTGTCTTAATAAATTAATTTTAACTTGGGGGGTGCAGTGCAGGATCAGGAGCTGGACTTTGATGATCCTTGCGGGTCCCTTCCAACTCAGGATATTCTGTGATTCTGTGACACCGTGACAAGAACAGCATCCTCCAGAGGGCACAGGGCCCTGCCTGTACCCCCAGCACCCCACTGCCCTCAGATCCACCCTGCCAGGCCCAAAAACTGCAGCAGAACTGACACAGCTCAGCAGTTCCCCGCCCTGCTGTGCAGCACAGGAGCTCACGCTGTTTGTGTGAGCAGCTGCTGGAAGCCACAGCATCCTGTGCCACAGCCACCCACGTGGCTCTGCCACGTTTCTGGAGCAGCTCTGAGGTGTCCTTGTCACCCACAGCGGAAAGAACCCCCCAAGCACAGCCTCGTGCTGCCACAGAGGGGCTGTGGAGAGAAGAAAAACAAATTTGATAAAGGAAACCGCGCTCTTGCAGAGAGAGCTGGGGAGGGAAACGCTGCCAGGTTCCCTCTCTGCCACCCATCACACCTGGTTCATGTTCTCTCTACCCAGAGCGTGGAGCTGGCACAAAGTTCCTGGGGGTTTCAGCAGAAATGTCCACCTGGGTGTTTTCCAGCTTGGAGCAGGGCATGGAAAAGGAGAGGGTGTGTCAGAGCTGGCCCCAGAGGGTTCAGTGCTGCTCCACGTGCAGCTGACACTGCACAGTGTCCTGACACTGACACAGTGGTGCCTGGGCTGAGCTGGGATGGAGAGGCAGGAGGAAGGAGCCAGATGTGCCCAGATGTGCCCAGCAGGGCAGGGCAGGGCTTTCCTGGCATCACCACCCACGTAGAGGAAAAGCAGACAAAACCCACCACCCCAACCACAGGCAGGACACCTCACACCATGCCCTGGCCACGCAGGAGGAGCCCCCCAACCCAAAATATTCTCTGGTTTGGCACAGGCACAGCGTTTCCCTTCAGTGCAATGAGGCCAGGACAAGGCTGGGCTTGCTGGAGGCTCCTCACAGAGCCCACAGCAGCAGCATGGCACGGGAACACTGCCCTGGCATCACAGGGAGGCAGCAGGAAATGCTCCAGACCTGCCCATGAGTGGCACGGGAGTCACAGCAAGGCTGGTCCCTGCTCCAGCACTGGGATCACAGCCAGGCTCCTGCCCCAGCCCTGCAGGAGCCCAGACAGACTCCAGGGCTTTTGGTCTTGACTCAGAGGCAGAGGATGAGCAAGCCCAGGAGAGCATCTCCCTGCAGCCCTTAGGCCTGGCTTTAGCAGTGCAGGAGCTTCCCTGCCCTGTCAGCCACTGAATTCCAGCTTTTCCTCGGGATCAGTGGCACCCAGCAGCTTCCCTCACCTCTGCCAAGCCCCATAAAACAGATGCTGCGGAAAAGAAAGGGCAGAGGCAGCAGCTGGGTCTGTTTTTAAACTCTGCACATCACCACAGCACTGAGAGGACTCTGACAAGCCAGGAGCATCAGGAGCCAACATCCACACAAATCCCATGGAGGGGATGATCCTGGCCCAGCAACACCGGCACAGCACAAAACACTGATGGTCATTTGTCCAAAAGACTCCCAGAAAAATGATGGACACAGACTCGAGGCCCCATCCTGAGAGCACTCAGAGCCAGAGGCACAGTCCTGCACACAGAGTGGCCACTGGGACACAGGCAACAATCCCCTGTGTCCCCCAAGATTCCAGCAGCTTCTCCAGAGCTCAGGTGTGGCCTGGATATGTGAGCAGCTCCTCTCCAGCCTCATTGACCTGTCAGGGATTTCACCAACACCTCCAATCCTGACTCACTTGGCTCCATCTCCTGTCCCCACAAACCCATGACATCCCCTGGGCTGAGCCCAGCAAAAACTTGGGACACATTTCTCCTTCCAGGACTGAGAAAGGGGATTTAGCTTCTGGGTGACACAGACACCAGACACAGAGCCATTCCTCACTGGTGGGGAGAACACAGGGATGTTTTTAGGCACAGGAACCACATTTGGAGAGGGTCAAGAGGCACATCCTTTATGTGTGTGACATCTGAACCCAAGTTCTGGTGCTTAACAGTGAAGCTGTGCTGTCCTGGTGGCTGCAAGGAGGCAGGATAAGGAACGTGGGATCAGAACCTCCAGGAGCAGATCAGAGCTGGATCAGAACTCGATCAGAACCTCCAAGAGCAGATCAGAGCTGGATCAGAACCTCCAGGAACAGATCAGAGCTGGATCAGAACCTCCAGGAACAGATCAGAGCTGGATCAGAACCTCCAGGAACAGACCAGAGCTGGATCAGAAACTCCAGGAGCAGATCTGAGTGGGATCAGAACCTCCAGGAACAGATCAGAACTGGATCAGAGACTCCAGGAGCAGATCTGAGTGGGATTAGAGCTGCCAGGAGCAGACCAGAGTGGGATCAGATCTTTTTGGAGCTGCTCCCCTCTCCCCTCAGAGCCCTGGGGGGTGCAGGACCACAGGGGTGGATTTGGGGAGCACCACCTTGGCTTTTCAGCCCACCTGGTCACACTCCTCTCTCCTCACAGTCAGGCTGTGCTGGATCAGCTCTGCCTGAGCCTCCCCCTTATCTCCCCAGCCTGCCCTGCTCCCACCCAAGGATTCAGTTAAATCAGGGAGCAGAGGGGGGAGGTGGCTCACATTCCTACACCCACTCAGCCTGGCACCTTCCTCACCATCCTCCTGCCCCACACGTGCCAAAGGGCTGGCAGAAAACGGGGAGCACATTGTGCCAGCATCGCTCACAAACCCCCACATGGGCTCACCCAGAGCAAGGCTGAGCTGCTGCTGCTCCTTGCTGGGGGCTCAACACACAGCAAGGCACAAAATCCTTCCCAGCCTCATTCCTAGAGCCCCACCAAGACAAAAGTGACAACACCCAAAAGCCACCAGGAGCTGCAAAAGCCACCAGCTCTGGCTGCAGCTGGCACTCAGCAGCCACCAGAGAGGGCACAAAACAATCCAGAAGCCACCAAAAGCCTCCCAGAGCAGCACAAATGTCAAAAGCTGGCCTGACATGGCAAGTATGCTGTAGGTGGAAGTGAAATAATTCGCTCTCTGTAAGAGAACGCTCCAAGCTTGCCAACTTTCCCCTCTCAGACAAGGACACCATTCAGAGACTTTAAATATAATAAACCTTTTCTGCCTCTTTTTCTGGACAAAATAACCTACAGAGAAAAATATTTGAAGTCAGAAATGAAAAAAGGCTGATCCCATAAGGGGTGGGGGGGAGAAGATGCAGGGCAGGAAACAAGGAACACAAAGTTTAGGGACTTTCAGAGTAAGAAAACTTGATGGAGAACAAAGTCAATACTCCTGGAGAAGCTCAGAGCTCCCTGCTGATCTTAAGGACACAGGGGACAAGCTCTTCACATCTAAATCACTGCAAGATGACAAAATATTTCCTTGGACTGGCCCCCACAGTTGGCAGAAATATTCCCATCCCTTCTGCAATTTTGGCAGAACAAATTAAAACTCCTTTGAGTTCAATCAAACGGTTTTGATGTTGCAAAAAGCATCTTCTGCTGCTTGGAGGGCTGTGAGTGGGATCCCTTTTCTCACCAAGTTATCAGCATTTGGAGGCCACTGAGTTCACTTTGTTACGGGATGGGAAGCAAAACTCCAAGGAGTTTCATTTCAAATATAAATATAAAAATATAAATAGCAAAAAGGGAGAAGTTGCTGCTTCAGTGGGAAGATTCCCCAACCTCAAGTGCCCCGAGTGTGTGTCAGCATTAGAAGAGATGATGCATCTCAGAAGGGCAAAGCTCACAGTGAGAGCTGGAGTTTGACCCAGCACAAGTTTCCTGATGGCTTTGATGAAGTCAGCAGTTCCAGCACAGCCCCAAAGCCTCGCCTGGCCACGAGGACAATTCAGTGAAGGGGAGGCAAAGGGCTTGCTGAGTTTTCCACTCCTGCCTGGCATCTCCCCAATTCATCCTAATCACCCCCAAATCCTCAGCACAAGGTGCCTGGACCCATCCCACAGCCTGAGTGGTGCTGTTGAACAGTTTCAGTGAGGGCTTTGAAGTCAGTGATCACTCCAGGCCATGAGGTCTGCTAAAGGATGTCCCCTCCCTCCCTCCAAATGACAACTTTCAGGCTATATCTGAACCAGAATAAAGTTTAAACCTGCAAGCTATCCCTCACTGCAGGGTTTAGGCTGAAGCTGGGTTTCAAGGCGCTGTCTCCTATCCATGGGGAGTTCATAAATATTCCTTTCTATGCAAACACTGCTCCTTAGCATTCCCTTGGAGATCCAGCCAAGTGGGAACGTGGCTTATTGCAATTCAGTCCTAAACAAAGTTTTCAAGTGCTTTGAAAACTGATTTGCCTATGAGGCTTCTAGTCTGCTCTGCTTTTCTTTTCATGAAACTCTGGCCTCCTGTTCTAACCCTGCACTGGGACTCAGCACCCAATTCCCAAGTGCCATTTACCCCCTGGGGAAACTTTAGGCAAATCCCTGTCTGTGCCTTCACCCTCAGAGCCAGGATAATGACACCAGGTCTTTTATGAAGCATTCCAGGGTGTTCAGATGACAAGGCTGTGCAATCACCAGGAATTATTACAGCTTCAATAACCTCTTCATGCAACGTTATCCTGTGCAAAGGGTGGCAGACAAAGGTTTCTGTTCTCCTTTGGGCTGTCGTGTTGGTACCTGTAGGAGCACTCTGGAACTTGGCTGGGCTGTGGCAATCTGCCTGATACATAAATCATTTTGGAGGGTTGCTAAAAATCATTCTGTTTCCCTCTGTTTTAAGGGAAAACCCCCCAGTTTTACCCAGAATAGGGTTTAGAGTGACTTGCCAAGAGGCTGAATTCCAAACTCATGTTCACAGCACGGAGGGGACTCGTGGAACCTGCTGCCCACACTTCCAGAAGAGGATTTGGACCTCCAGGTCTCTGGGAATGGCCAGGAAGGGAGAAGGGAAGGAGGATGTCACCCAGGCAGGGAGAAGGGATGGAGGATGTCACCCAGGCAGGGAAAAGGGAAGGAGGATGTCACCCAGGCAGGGAGAAGGGAAGGAGGATGTCACCCAGGGAGAAGGGACAGAGGATGTCACCCAGGCAGGGAAAAGGGACAGAGGATGTCACCCAGACATCTGATCCACAGCATCCCAGCTGGCAGGGACATGGTCCCAAAGCTGGAGCAGAAGTGACCACCCACTTCAATTCTGCTCCTCTGAACAGCAAACTGCTGACCCTGGAAATGCAGGGAAGTGCCAAAAAACCACAGGGCTGCATCACTTTTTCCACTGTGCAGCCCTGGCCAAGATGAGGAGCTGCCCCTGAGGACAGGGAGAGGACACTGCGATGTCCTTGCTGCATTCCCAGCTCCCAGGGCCAAGCAATGCCCTGTCCCATTGCCTGCTGATATCTGCCCACACCTGCTCCTCTCCTACCCACCCTGCTCAAGTTCCTGGAGGTGTTTTGCAGTTCTGCCCAAATTCTGGACCGGTAGGAATTTGGAAACCGGTCCAGCAAACCCCACCCCCACACTGGTTTTCCCAGCGGGGCTGATCCTGCAGCAGCTCCCATGTCCCAGGGAACAGCCAGATCTGGGAGAGATTGGGATTTGTGTTCCTGCAGCTGGGGCAAGGAGGAAGGGAAAGGATTGTTGTCCCTTTAGGATGCTGGCCAGCCCTTTAGCAAAGTTTGGGATCACTTTGCTTTCCTGGGTTTTCCCTTGGCTGCGCCCGACTCCCGCGAGCTGCAAACAACAAAGTTCAAGAACTTCTGGGGGAAGTTTGGGACAAAGCCCCAGGAGCAGGAGGCCAAGTAGGAAGGGCTGCAGCTCTGCTGCCAAGTGGAGTTTTAAAGGGACACAAAGGGCCATGGGATTCCTCAGGGACTGAGCCTGCAGAGCCTGCTCTGGTCCAGCATTCACACAAACACATCCCCACAGGCATCCAGCCAAGCTCAGGCTGCTCACCCTACAAGACATCCCTGCGAGTTGTGATAACCTCCCTTTGCTAAGGAAAACTGTGGGGAAGCTGATCCTGCTGCCAGCTCCCTTTTCTGTTTGTTTTAAAGGAAAGGTATTGCCAGCCTCAGAGAATGAAACGGTGCAGATGCTTTACATAGCCCAGCAGTCAGTGCCTGGGATAATGAACATTTCTTCATGCTACAGGATTTTCAAGAATGCCCAAATCTCCTGTCAACATCCATATCAAAGGGGGGAGCAATCCCAAAAGTCCCTGGCTGAACAGGTCAGGGCCTGCCCACAGCAAATGCAAAGGGATTTTTTAAAGGGAGTACAAAGAGCAGCACAGAGCTGGAGTGTCTGTGCCAGCTGCAGGAGTTTGTACCCACACAGGAGAGGCCCTAAGCTGGTTAAATGAACCATTCCCCCAATGGCCCAGGCAGGCAGGGTTACCTGCACGCAGCAATCCCTGCTTTGATCTCCAGGAAACGCTGTTTATTCCAAATCCCTTTTGCCATGGCAACCCTGGGGCAGGGAGAAGAAGGGAGGGGGACACAATTCCCCAGGGCTTCCCTAGAAAAGCTGTCCCAGCACCAGCACAGTGCTTCAACACCTGGGGCCAGATGATATTTTAATAAATTCCTCGAGATTCCTGCAGGCTCAGTGCTGGAGCATCTCAGGCTCCTGGGTTTCCCTTGGGAGCAGAGGTTTCCTGCAGGGAAGGTCAAGTTCTTCACAGCAAACAAAACTCTCCTCCCCTCTCCTCTTATCACTGCTCTGGCTGCAGGAGGAGACACTCAGAAACAGCAGAGGGATTCAGCAGCAGCACATCAAAAGTTCCTCCCTTCCTCTGAGCTCTCAGATTTTTTTTTTCCCCTTGTTGTTTTGGAAGGGGAAAAAAAACCTCCCAAACACGCAGCCCTGAGAGGGACACAAAACACAAGAGCTGCTGTTTTTCTTTCCCATGTTGTAATAATTATCAGGGAAAAATTCTGTTCAAAGCAAGCAAACCCCATTTCAGTCCCATTCCTAAGCCACAAATAACTTTAAAAAGTCCATTTAAAAAGTGTTATATTGGGTGAGGGGGATTTGTTTCTGTGTTTCCAAGTCCTGCATCACACTGCAGGAAAAGAAACTTGAAAATGTGTCCCAGCCACAAGGACTCAAACCAAACTCTTTTTTAAAAAAAGTATGAGAATCTCAGCTTTCATTTGCTGCCCCCATTTCCAGCAGCCAGGATTTATGCAAAAGAACATGAAATGCCACGGGGCTTGTAATAAAAATAAAATAAAACCCTGAAAGCTCCCACCAGGGCAGTTTTGCAGCTTCCCTGGGCTGTTTTCAACCAGCACAAGACTTCTTGGCCTCTGCCACGAGCAAAGAAAAGGAGATGGAGGGGGATGGAACGAGATAGGAGCTGCTGGCAGGGCACAGCCTCTCTGCAGAGGATTTAAATGCCAAGAAAGTTCATGCTGGATGCTGTTATCCCACCAGTTTTATTCCTGGGAACTCACTGGGCTTCTCCAAACCCTTGCTCACAGCAGGCTTTGCTCCATCCCACACAAGAATTGGGGTTTTCCTCCTTTTATACTCGATGCCAATGAGGTATAAAACCCAGAGGAGTTGTCTGGTTTGTGTTTTCCTTTCAGTGCTGTGGATTTCCCAGCAGCTGCTGGAGGATGAGCCACTTCCCCTTGCACAGAAAGGTTTCCTGCTCCACAAATATTGCATTTTCCCTCCCGTGGCAGAGGAGCCACAGGGACCTGACACAGCTCAGGGGGACCAGGAGGGCTCCTCACACATTTTCCTTCTTAATTCAAGGGAAGAACAGCCAGACTGATTTAGGAAGAACCCCTCTCAGGCTGCTTGTGGCACTGAGCTGTGAATTATTCAAGAGCCAAAGAGCTCATCCAGGAGCTTGGGCACATCTGGACCTGCTCACCTGGAATATTCTCTTTCCATGCTGGAAACCAGCAAGGAAACCACAGCGGGTTCCTGAGCAGACAGGCACCCCCAGAGCCACTCTGAGAATCCAGGCACCCACCATGCAAATGATCCAGGGAAATGCTGCTTCCAACAACTGCACAGACAGAAAGGAGGATGGGATGTGGGCACAGCAATAAAAGCTGCTGTTTATATTTGGATGCAAATTTTCCCCAGCAGCACCGGTCACCAAGAAGAGGAAGGTTTTTTTGACTTTAGGGACTGAAAGCCTTGCAGAAGTAAAACAGCCTGGCTTAGTGACTCCCCTCCAAGCCAGGAAAACACTGGAGCATTAATAAAACCAGCCTGAGCAATGACATGCAAATGCTGCTCCAACAATGGCATAAACAGAAGGATCCTGCTCACAGAACAATGGCTGGGGCTGCAACGTGGATTTGACACAATCCCAGCTCCCAGCCCCACACAGGAGGCTCTCGCTGCAGGGCTTCCAGAGAGGCTGGATCATTTTAGGAGGTTAATTTTAGGAGGTTGGTGAGCACTCGACATCACAAAGCACTCTCAGGACAAAGGCAGAGCTGAGGAGCTCTGCAATCCATTTTCCCTCCAGGAAGGAAGGAAGGAAGGAGGGCAAAGCTTCCTAAGGCAGGGAGGGGGTGGGAAGAGGGAAGGGAGGGGGCTGACATTTCAGAGAAGGAGCAAGGCAGAGCAGGGAGCTGAAGCCAAGAGATCAGGGGGGGCAGGTAGAGCAGCCTCATCTCCCACCCTGGCTCAGGGCATGTTTGCCTTTTTACTCCAGCCCAGATTAATCCTGCTGCAGTTGCAATCCATCCAAATCCCAAGTCCCCTCCTAGGAGGGATGTTTGTCCTTCCCCTCCTTAGCAGAGCACACATTTACTTTGCTCTTTAACATACCCAGGGCTCAGAATCCACCCAAAATACCAAGTGGACAACTCAGCTGCCTCGAGACCAGGAGGCAGAGCAGAAACACTTCAGCACTCCAAGCTGGGTGTCCCAGACAGCTCAGGGGCTTTATCCACGGATTTTTAAATAGGAAGACACATCCTGACATTGCAAAAGGTGCTTGCTGAATCAGCCCAATAGAACATCCCTGTCCTGCATTGCTCAAGCCAGGAATGAACCAGACTGGGATTGTTATCCCAGCTCAGCACCACAGGCAGGGATTGGCAGCTCCAACAGCTCAGCTCACACAAGTGCAAGTCCCAAAAGCTGACATCTCTTCTTTAACTCTATTAAATTGACTCAGGGGAGGCCACAAAGATATCTGAAACACGAAAAACAGGAAGGAAAAGGCACCAGAGCTGCTGAACGCACCCTTTGCCACCCCGACTTCCTGCAGTTAAAGGAGGAGCAGACGAAGTGGCTGAGATGGGTTTGGAAAGCCTCCTGTCCACCCCCTTTCCACAACCCTGACACAGGCACAGAGGGTTGAATGAATCCCCTCAGCCTCTCCATGCCCTGCACAGAGCACAGGGAGGTGCCTTTCACACTCAGCTTCCTCTGCTGCCAGGCACTCAGAGAGAGCAGCAGGCAGGGGAAATAAAAAATCATACAGAAACCTGCTGGGCTAGGGGAGAGAGCTGCAGGAACCTGCTGTTCCAGCCCTTGCACCAACCCACTCCATTGTATTTTATGTCCCAGCACCTCCACAGCCACGGGAAATGGAGCTCTTGCTGCCAGCTCTGCATTACAAGTGCTGAGCCACAAATCAGCCCCAAAATCCAGAAAATCAGCTGGAAGATTTCCTTCCAGCTTCTTTTCTTCAAATCAGCTTCCAGATTTTCTTCACCACCTTCCAGCTGGTGTTTTAAAAGAGGGGCTTTAAAAGAGAGGGGAACTTCTTGGTGATGCTTTTTCTACATTTACAAACCCTTGACGGTGGGGAAAAAACACAAGTCCCACTTCCCTGTGAAGATCCCTTGGGTTTTGACAAGCAGCTTTAGTTAGAAGAGAGTTTGGTGATAAAGACAGCAGGGAAAATCCAGAGCACAGAGCGAGCTCATGACTCATTTCTGATGTTCAAGCAGCTCCAGAGGTTTTGTTTCACCCTGACCAGCCCCCTGCCCTGAGCAGAGTGAGGATGTGCCAGTCCCAGCTGGGCCAGCCCTTACCCAGAGTTTGCCATCCCAGTAGAAGGCTCCCAGCAGTTTGACAATGTGGGGGTGGTCACAAGTGGCCAGGATCTCAATCTCCACCATGTAATCCTCCAGCTCATCCTCACTCTTGGTCTCGATGACCTTGGCAGCTGCCAGAGCTCCTGTCTCCTTGTTCTTGGCCTGGAAGGGAAAAACCAGGGTGAGTCCAGAGAAAATGGGGAGCACAAAACCCCTGCTGCTCCAATTCCTGCTCTCAGCTTGGCTGGCCCCAGCCATCACAGCAGGAGGGAAAATTACAGAGGCATTTCTGCTTCCTAAACCTGCCCACAGCTGGGCAGAGTGGATGGATCCTCCCTCCAGGCTCCAAAGCCCAAACCATCCCAGGGAGATGGAAACTTTTAGGAAAGGAGATGTATCCTGTTGTTTGTAGCATGGGGGGGAAAAAAGGAAGCAGGGAAACCTCAAAGTATAGAAGCTCTCTGGTGATACCCCAGTGAATTACTGAGTGTGCAGAAAATCCAACCAAGACCCATCTGAGAGTGCAGCCAGGTGGGGATGGGGATCTGCTCCAGGGAACAGGGACAGGAGGACAGGGAACGGCCTCAGGCTGGGCCAGGGGAGGCTCAGGGTGGACAGCAGCAGGAATTTCTCCATGGAAAGGGTGCTCAGGGATTGGAACTGCCCAGGGAGGTTTGGATCCCCATCCCTGGAGTGTCCAAGGAATTCCTGGAGGTGACACTCAGTGCTCTGGGCTGGGGCACAGATCAGACCTGATGATGCTGAAGTCTTTTCCAACCTCAGTGATTCTGTGATTTTGTAAAATTCCCAGTCCAGCTGCACCAGCAGATGTGTCACACATGGGAGAGGGGTGAGACAGGAGCTGCTGACTCAGGAGCATCCAGACATTCCCAGAAGTTCATTGAGTCAGCAGATCAAGGCACAGAATTCCCTCCAGCTCACCCAGAGCTCCCCACTGACACAATTCCAGCTCCTTTCCCTTCCTTCTTCCATCTCCCCCAGGGAAACAATTCCCACTGTGGATGGAATCCCTGGAGGAGCTGCCCAAGCTCTGCCTGTGACCTTTCTTCCCAGTCTGCAGTTTACATCTCAGTGTTTGGAAAAGCTACAGGGGAGCTTACAGGAGGATTAATTCCTACTGTAAACACCACAACCCCCTCTGAACAGCTTTACACAGCTTGGGTGACATTGTAACCACGTACCAAGGGACAGGAGGAAGGAATAGTGGGAAAATCCTACAGCAGAGGGAGGAAAACGAGGGATCTCTGCTGTGTTTGGAAGTCTTGCTGCATTCCAGGAGCTGGCAGGGACAGCCACGTCCTTACCACAGGGGACAAATCCATTTCCATCTGGGCTCGCTGCCCAAAGGCAGGACAGCAGCTCCTGCTGGTTTCAGGAGAAATCAGGGAGTTTCTGGTTGGGTTCTCAGCAAGCCAGCACCAGATGCTCTCACACAGAGAGCAGGGCAGGGGGAGACGTGGAAGAGGCACGGGGAAAAGCTCAGCCCTTCCAGACAGGAGCAAGAAGTGCCCCACTGTGTTTGCTCTGCACTTAGGGAGCTGGGAGAGCTCCAAGGAGGGGAAGTAAATATTGTGAGAAGAGGTGGGGCTTCCCCTGGAGCTTTGCTTCCCACCAGCAGGGGCCCTGCAGGATGCTGGGGCCCAGCAGGCACCTGGAAAAACCCAGGAGCAGAGCACAGAGCTGGGCTGGGGGTCAGGGTCTGGCAACCAAGCTGAAAATCGTGGTGGGGGATTGACCCCAGCCCAGGCTGGCCTCGTTCACTGGTATTGCTCCATGCCAGGGGTGAGCAGCCCAGAGAGTCCCTGCCCACCTGGGAGCCCACCTGGTGCTCACAACAGAGCTCCCTCTGCATTTCTCTCCCACTCCGAGCTGTCCTGAACAAGTGTTCACCCACCCCTGCCCATTTCCTTGTCCCTGGGCTCCAAAGGGAGCCCTTCCCACGTCCCACATCCCCCCAGCTGGCACAGGGAGGTCACAACATTTCCTCACCCCAGAGGAAATTAACTGAGGAGCAGCATCTCCAAGGAAAAATCAGCTCAGGACATCACCAGGAACAACACTTTGGAGGTAGCTCCCGTGGGCAGGGGTGGCACAGGGATGGTGTGGGCACGGCCCTGTGACAATGTCACTGTGCAACCAAGGGCACTGCCCAGAAGGGACCAAACTGACCCTCAGGATGGCAGAGGAAGCTGAAGTGGGAAGGAGAGCTGAGATCACGGGGTGAACAGGAAGTTCTGGAAAATGATCTGCCCTGCAGTGCAGAGAAGACACTGGTTACCCCACACAGCAGCTTTGGGAGGACCAACACTGGTACAGCCTGGGCAGTTCTTCCCTTCCTGAGCTGCCCACAGCCCCTCTGAGCCCAAATTCCCTCTGTCCTGTTCCTGCCACACAAGCCACAGTGCCTGGCACGGGCAATCCTGAACTGAGCCCAGCAGGAATCATGGAAGCTCTGAAATTCCAAGGATCTTCTGCCCCAGCCCTGACACCAGGCCACAGCCACATCCCAGCAGCCTCCCAGACTGTAAGATCCCAAGAAACCGTTGGATGCCCGTTCCGCCTTTTAGCTCCTCCACTCCTGGACATTTCAATCCCATGGATAATTTGTCCTTGGGGTGCTAATTACCACCAAAAAATAAAATATTCGAGCAGACAGCTGCCAGCACGGTGCTCAGGAGGTGCTGCTGAACTCCAGGGGGGTTCACTGGAGTAATTTAAACCCCAAAAACTCCTCGTGGCCACCAGCAGCCCCTGAGCAAGTGACAGGTCGGTGCAGGAACAGGGCTGGAATGTGCATTCCACAAATGTCACATAAAAGTTACTCAGTAAACCAATTCCAGAGAGCCATGCCAGGGGACAAGCAGGAAACAACACAAAGGATCTTCCTGGAGAACTGCAGCAAGGTGGGTGCTGGCCCTGCTATTGCCAAGCACCCCGGGAATTCCAGGAAATTTGGGATGAGCAGGATTGCTCCTGGAAGGCAGAGAAGGAAAGCAGTGCTGGGTTTAGGATCTGAGGGGTGAGAGGTGCCTGCTCAGGTGACAGAAAAGGCTCTTTGCCCTTTGCCTGTGACTCACCCCGCAGCTATTGTGAAATCCCCAGCGTGACAAACACAGGAACTATTTTAAGCCCTGAAAGAACACATTACAGGAAGGCTGGATGGTTCAGGACGGCCAGTTTCTAGGTGAGGCAGAGGAAAACCCTGCCTGAACTCTCACTGCCACAAAAAGGAGAACTGAGAGCTCCCCAACATCTCAGCCCTTTACACCCAATATCTTCCCAAGCCACGGGATCATCCTCACAGGCTATCATGCCACCAATATTTTTTGGTGGCAGCTCTTCTTCCCCTCCTTGCCAGCCTTGTCCCCATGCCAGGAGAGCTGATGCTTCAGATATCAGCAAATGAGAGCCCCGGGAAGAGCCTGGAGGTTGCAGGGATGCTGCATTTGGGGGGTGATAGCTGGGGCTGCCCCACCCTGCTCCTGCTCTGTGTGACACTGCTCCCTCACACACATTTCCAAGGGATTAAATAATGATTAATTGCCTCCTGATGAACCTGGCCTGAGCTCTCTGCATCAATAAACAAACACAGAATAGCCAGGTTTGAGTCAGTGCTCGTGGTGGTAAATATCAATATTGATCAAATAATCAAAGGGAGCTGGAACAGAGATGCCTCCCCTACAGGGACAGGCTGAGAAATTGGGGCTGCTCAGCCTGCAGAAGTGAAGCTTTGGGGCGACAAAATTGTGACCTTCCAGTGCCTGAAGGGCTACAAAAAAAAAAAAACATTGAGAGGGACTGTTCCTCAGGAATGGGAGTGACAGGACACAGGGAATGGCTTCACACTGACAGAGAAGGGCTGGATGGGATTTTGGGAAGGAATCGTTCTTTGTGAGGCCCTGGCACAGGGGGCACAGAGCAGCTGTGGCTGCCCCTGGATCCCTGGAAGTGCCCAAGGCCAGCTGGCAGCACCCTGGGCTAGTGAAGGTGTCCC
Organism: Rhabdornis inornatus; assembly: GCA_013397075.1. NCBI lineage: Eukaryota > Metazoa > Chordata > Aves > Passeriformes > Rhabdornithidae > Rhabdornis > Rhabdornis inornatus. Next base: position 12,280 of record VWZS01001939.1, on the reverse strand, counting down.
TGCCCGTGGGAAGGGTGGAATTGGATGGGCTTTAAGGTCCCTTCCATCCCAAACCATTCCACGACTCCCCAGCCTAACAGAACCACTTCAGTTTGCCACCATAAATGAATCCTGTTGTGGGTTTTGTTGGAAAGGCTGGACTCAGGCCCTGGTGCCACCAAACAGAGCAGCTGGTGACACGTGGGCAGGGGACAGCAGCACAGCCCTGTCCCACAGCCCCCAGCACTGCACCAGCACTGCTGCTCTGGCAGCTGTGGCGACATCTCAGCAAGAAGGAAGGGGAAGTGGCTTGTGAAACACCCCAAAAACCGTTAAAAAAAAAAAATTAAAAAGCAGAAATGCCTTCCTTTGGTTTTACAAGCAAAGCGCAGGGAAAGCAGCCCCACCAGAGAGCTCAGCTAGAGCCACAGAGCTGCCAAACAAAAGTGTGACCAAAGCACAGCACCAACACCTCTCCTGCCCTTAAAAGCTCAGCAGTGGCCCCAGCAAAGGGAGGCAGAGATGAGAAACCCACAGGGCAGCACAGCTCCACGTGATGTTCAGACCTTGCACCCAAACAGAGGCAGAGGCACAGAGAGAGGGTTTGGGGCTCTTGTGCTGTGTTAAAACCACCCAGAGAAACCAGGCAGAGCTCGTGGGCTGAGTGAGACACAGGCAAATAAACAGGCAAGGTTAGAGGAGAGGGAAGCTCCACGTTGACCCAACATCTTCAGCCTAAAAAAAAAACAAACCAAAGATCCTCCAAATCAGCACTCCCTGGAAGAGCACGGTGCTCCAAGTGAGCATTCCTGGGCTGCTCTTCATTCAGAAAATGCCACAATGTTAAAAAAATTAAAAAGGAAAAAAAAAAATGAAGGGGAAAAAGCCATCCAGCCGGTTCTGAGTTTCCTAGCAACTCCCTGCAACAAATTTGGTCCACAGAGGGACCTGGAGTGGCTGTGACACCCAAGAGCCAAGGAATGGGTTTAGGCTGGCACTGGCAGCTCTGGCTGGCTGGCAGCCCCTCTTCACTGGGCTGGAAAGCATCAGCTCAGCAAGGTCCTGGTAGGGGAATAAAACACTCAGCTCTTCCCTATCCCCAGAACCCGGGGTGGCCCAGCACTGCTGGCACTTGCCATTGCAGAAAGAAAAAGGGGCAGGAGCAGCAGATCCAAGCTCTGAGGAGAACCAGGAGCAGCTGGGCACAGCCTCCTTCTCTGCCCCTGCCAGCTCCCCAAACACCACCCAGATTCTGGCTGAGCAAACAGAGACAGGGACAGGAGCACAGGGAGGTGAGAAATGTCAGGGAGGTTTGCACTGGTGCCAGGGAGGAGCAGTTTTTGGGGTGCTTTTCTCCAGCCAGGAGCAGAGGATGCAGCTCCAGCAGGAACAGAGCCACAGCTCTGCTCTGTGCCAGGGACACACTGCCCCTTCCAGCCCCAAAACTGGGGGTGGCACATCCACACACTGCTCCTGGAGGGAGCTGCCCCCTCCCTTTCCCATGGCAGCAAAGTGTGCCCTCGCTCCTCTTGCTGAAGCTCTTTTCCCCCTGGATTCAGGCCCAGCCAGGTTGGCAGTGCCACTGGGTGGGGACACAGCACAGCCACCCCCACAGCCCTTGGGGACACCCAGCCACGGCGGCTTGACCTGGAGAACCCCACATTTACAGGCAGCAGCACCCCAAGGGCAAGGAAAAGAACCTTTTCTCCAAGGAAAATGGATTTTCAGGAGCCAAAACATTTAAAAAAATGTGAGATGTGTAGGGAGTTTTTTCTGAGCAGCAGCAATTGCCACATGCTCGAGGGTGAGAGGCTCATCTGAGCTGCCCACAGCTCCCACTGCCAGCAGCACTGCCAGGATCTGGGCTGTGCCACTGAAGTCATTGTCAAAATATTTAGGCCATGGAGGGCTGTCCCTGTCCCCTGTCACAGCCACAGAGCACAGGGATGGAGCATCCCACGTTTCCATCCACTGAAAGTGAAAATCAAGTTTAAAGTTCAGCCTTAAACCTTCCCATTCCTCCTTCCCAAGCAAAAAGCTTTTAATTAAATCCTTCAGCTGTCCTAAAGGACAAGACCACGATTTGATCCTGCATTTTTGGTGGCCAATCAGCCCAAACTTCCCCTGCTTCTGTTTTCCTTCCCTTTTCTTTTCAAAGTTAACACAGCAGATTAACATCTCTCTGTGACACCCTTTCCAGGAATTACAGATTAAATTGTAGAATCACAGAAGGATTTGGGCTGGAAGGGACCTTAATGCTCATTTTGTTGTCATGGGCAGGGCCACCTTCCACTAGCCCAGGTGGCTCCAAGCTGGCCTGGGACATTTCCAGGGATCCAGGGGCAGCCACAGCTTCCCTGTGCCAGAGCATCCCCGCCCTCCCAGAGGGTTTGGGAATTGTTTGGGAACAATTCCTTCCCAAAATCCCACCTAAACCTGCTCCTTCACCAAACCAAGAGCTGAGCCTCAATCTCCTGAGCCAATGCAGGTTGGGGTGATGAGCAGAGAGGTCTGGGGGTGCCAGGGCCACCCTGGTGCCCACAAACATCCCCACAAACATCCCCAGTGCTGCCAGGCAGCCGCACACCACCACCCGACAATCAGCCTTTTATTACCCCCGTGTCCAGCCCGCAGCATGCACAGCACCGATAGCAGCACAACCCATCAGATAACCCAAATTCGCCTTTTTTAAACGCTTCTTGGAGAAGAAAGGAGGACACCACAAAAGGCTGCGCTGGTGACTCGCTGTGGCCCCGGGGCTCGGCAGGATGGAGCTGTTTGAGGGCGATTTGAAGCGAATAAAGTGAATAATAAAAACCCCCTTCTCCCAGCGCGCGGGGGGCTGGGGGCTGTGTCCCCACCCTGCCTTATCGAGGAGCCAATGTCCCCATCAGCAGGCGCTGGGCAGGGCAGATAGCGCTGCACAAGAGGCACAGGGACAGCAAAACAATCCCCCGGGAGAAAGGCAGCGGGGTCCGGGCTGTCCTTGCCCATGGGGCAGCTCTCTGTGCCCACCAGAGTGCTCGGGCATCCCTCCCTGGGGCATCACTGCGGAGGCAGCAGGAACCATTGCTGAAGCAGAGACCCTCTCTGAAGACGATACCTTAAGATAAGAAATTGTTTGCTTAGACTGACCAATACCGAGAAGCACCTCGCCCCCCTCCAGAGCCCTGTGTTATCTTTCTGTCACATTAGTGGTCCATTTTCCTCTTAGATAATTGGTTCCTTTTTTCCCTAAAGTCCTTTGTAGATCGGCTAGTTATAGAATTCCTTTGGTTATCGGTGCGAAATACAAAACCCTTAAACCCTATAAAAAGTCCCCTTAAAACCCCACCCATTGGATTTGCCGGACCGGACCCAACTCGTAGAAGAAATAAAAACTCTACGGAATAATCCTGTCCGCACTTCTCGATCTCTGCTGGCTCAAAAGGCACAACGCGAGCCTGAATTCTATCTGGGCAAGGCTTGCAAGAGTGCCTCGTTACCGAGAACTCCCGGGCAGTTTCGGGGTCTCACTGCGGCTCCCTTCACCGGCAACACCTCACCAGCAGGGCATGCGGTGAATTCTGGATTTTGCAGGGCTGAGAGGATGCCGGGGATGCAGCACTGCTGGTTCCACCCGGAGCATCTTCCCTGAGAGCTCTGCCAAAATGATGCCAGCTCTGAAGTGACAACACAGATCCCTCTGGGTTTATCGCAGGTGTTCTGGGTATCTTAGGTGTTTTTTCCAAAAAAATAACTCTGCTTTTCTTCTTGGGAAGGGTCTGAGTGAGGAACTTTTACAGGTCCCCAACCCTGGGTGGGCTGGAGCCTCCCCACTGCCGGATTTAAGGTCATCCACGTAATGAGCTTTGGATGAGGTGGTGACAAAGCTTTGTCACCTGCGGGCTGCCACCACGTCCTCGCTGGACCTCTGGCCTTGGCAAAACCACAGCATTCACAGAATAAGAACTAGAAAGAAATATTTCCTCCCCACCCCCTCCTGCTTTTCAGCTTCATTACCCTCTGTTCAACTGGTTCCCCATGCAGGCAGATCCTCTTTTGCTGAAAAAAGACTTTCTATAAAAACAGGGAAATCCCAGTTGTCGTCTCTGCTGGCCACAGGTTTTTTAGGTCTGCTCTGTACGATGCAGACTCCACTGTAAATTCCATTCTTTTTAATGAATACGTATTTAAATGAAGCCTGTCCTACTTTTGGAAGCACCGTGTGAAGCTTTGCTCAGCCCAGGACACAGCTCCAGACAGGATTCCACAGGGCAGGAATACCCCAAAATACCCGAGCCCTCCTTCCTCCTGCTCACACCCAGCCTCATAAACCCAAATCCTACCAAACCCAGCCCATTTTTCCATCTTTCCACACCTCAATTTCTCCCTGTCTGACTGTCCAGAGCACAAAGCCCTGCTCAGACCTTTCCAAGGGGACACAGCATATGGCACACGGGACAGGATGCAGGCACAGGATTCCGTCACCTCCCCAGGCTTCCGGGTGTGGAAAAGGGGCGGAAAAGAGACAGGAATTCACTGCAACATCCTGAAATCCTCAGGGCTGAGCAAACACTCAGCCTCGCTCCCAGCAGTGCCTTTAGTGAGAAAATCAAATTGACTTGGAGGTCAGGAGAATGATTCAAATTGTTCACTGAATTTTGGGTTCTCCTGGAGCACAGGTGGGTTATTCAGCTGCTTTTTTGCGGGGTCATTCTGCAATTTTTGGTGGGTCACTCAGCTGCTTTTTTGCTGGATTATTCTGAAATTTTTGGTGGATCATTCTGAAATTTTTTGGCAGCTGAGCGGCACAAGAAGTCAAACCCTTTCACATCCCACCTTACACTCATCCCTACCCCAGTTATAAAAATAAAAAAGGAAAACAAAAAAACCCTTAGGTGAAGGGTAAATGTGTCTCTGGTTAGTACCTAAAATAAGGATTTATAGCACAGGACCTCCAAATAATCTGAGATTCTTAAATGAACAAACTCTTGGATGAGAATTCAAAATCCAATCATGACCATTTGCCAGATGGAATGGAGAACAGGTGGAGAATAGATCAAAGCAATGGAGAAGTGAAATGTTGCTAAATGCAATAAAATAACCCTTTGATTTCTGGCACAATGTTAAATAAACCTCACCCTGCCTAACAGGGCTAAAAGTCCACAAAAACAAAAATCTGCCTGAATATTCAAGTTGCAGAAGGAGTGAACTTCTGGTTGTAAACACATGGTGTCCACTGGGAGATTTTTATTCTCCTTTGGGTCAAAATGGGGATGAAAGGAGCTGAAGATGAGATGTTATTGCCTGGCAGGCTGACATCCTTTACCTACAGTAATAAAGTTATTCTGACAAAGGTTTTTTTGGTGTGAGGCTGGGGTTAATAACTGAGGCATTCAGATACAACAACAGACTAAAAACCAAACCAGCCACCTCTAAAGCAGCTTTATTCTCTAAGTCACCTACTTTGGGTACATTATACACGTTTAAAATAGAAAGCATTTTCATAATTATTTAAGTTTTCCCCTCTCTCGGAGACCAATGAAGTCATTTTACAGTGTTTACATGGTTCCTGTCACCAGGACCTGAGCAAATAAAAGCAAGGAATCATCCAGGAGTGAGTGTTGCTACACACAAATGTGTTTCCAACGCACCACACAGAGAGAATGGCAACAGAATTTCTACTGATGCTGCTTTCAGAAGGATAAATGGAGAAGAGATTTAAGTATGATTTTTAGGAATTGTGGTTTTTTAGAAGACAGAATTAGATTAGAAACTTCACTAAAAGGTTTCTCTCAATGGGTATTTAGCACTCAGTTTTTTAGAGTTTCTGTTAAATAATGCGACAGAGAGGAGAATAAACACCAATCCCCCTGTCCAGTCACCTGTCTCCCTTCCTGTTTATTTCTCACTTTTTTAAAGGCAACACCTTCCCAAATGATCTAACGAGGCCATCAAAGCCCAGCTGCCCAACAGGCGACTCCCACTCCCATTCCAGACCGCGCCTGTCACACACACAGGTGTCCCCGGGATGTCACACAGGTGTGCCTGGGATGCCACACACACACAGGTGTCCCCGGGGTGTCACACAGGTGTCCCCGGGATGCCACACACACACAGGTGTCCCTGGGATGTCACACAGGTATGCCTGGCATGTCACACACACACAGGTGTCCCCGGGATGTCACACACACACACAGGTATGCCTGGCATGTCACACACACACAGGTGTCCCCGGGATGTCACACAGGTGTGCCCGGGAGCCTCCGGCTCGCCACGGGGCTCCTGCAGCCCGAACCCCCCCGGCTCAAGCCCGCACAGGACATTCCAGAGCCGCTGCTTTGGAGCTCAAAGTCCAGGGAATCTTTGGTCCTTCAAACTCCCGTCCCTAAAGCCCGAGGTTAAACATTCACAGCACTGGACCCGGCTCCTCTTGGCCCTCCCAAGTTTCCAACCGCGGGGATACAAATCCCGTGTCACCCCTGGAGACTCCAAAAAAACTCGGAGACAGCGCTGGAAGTGCTGACTTCCAAGAAATCTCCCTCTCCATTCATTCAGCGGGCTTGGCAGGGAGCGCCGGGGTCTCCCCACAAAAGCATCGCTCTGAAAACGGGCGATTCAGGGCGACAAGGAAAAAAAAAAAGAGTAAAAAAAGGCAGGAAAATAAAAAAAGGCAGGAAAGTAAAAAAAGAAGGAAGCTTTTCTCTCTCTTTTCCCCTTCCCGGAGCGCTGCGCTCCCAAGCCCGGCTGAGCCCTGCCGGTTAACGGGACACGGAGCCGGCCCCGCCGAGCACCCACCTTGTAGACTTTTCCAAAAGCTCCATCTCCCAGCTCGCCCACCACCTCCCACACCTCGCCGGGGTCCAGGTCGCGGCGGACATGCTCGTATTCCTTGGAGCGGCGCTTCTCGAAGGCGGAGAGGCGCAGGATGCGGCGGAAATTGGCGAAAGCCATCGCGGAGCGCGGCCCCGGGAGCTGCGGAGCCGCCGCCCGCTGCGGCCCCGGCAGGACCGAGCCGCTCGCTGCGCCCCGGGAGCGGCGAGGCGGGACCGGCACCGGGGCCGCCCCCAGAGCGCACATGGAACGGAGCCGCTCCACCTGCTGGGCTGGGCCGGGCTGGGCCGGGACAGAGCTATTAGCTGCCCGCACTCTCTGCCGGCCTGGCCGGCACGGCACGGCTCGGCTCGGCTCGGTTTGGGCTGGGTATGGCACAGACAGGGCA
>VWZS01001938.1:2873-20447 GCA_013397075.1 Rhabdornis inornatus | reverse complement strand
CAGGAGGAGGGAAGAGGAAAATAAAACCCAAAAAGCACAAATTTGGTGGTGATGCTTTAAGGTGAGTGGGGAATCAAATTTGTGGAGGGATAAAATGAAAAATGAGGGAATTGAATGGAAAAATTCCTGGTTTGAGTTGTTTCATTTCTCAGAGCTCTTCCTGGCCAGCACACCTCAGGAAAAAAAAAAAATCTGGAACGTGGCTGAATCCATGCAGGGAAGAAGAAAAGGGAAGAGAACATTCTGTTTCTCCTTTTCTACATTCAAAGAAAAAAGAAAAAAGGAAGGGGAAAAAAAAAAAAGCTTTTTCAACCAACCCAAAGCAGCAACACGCTCTGAGAAACAAAAGCACCAAAAAAAAAAAAAATTAAATAAAATCACAGGCTGAATTCAAAGATCTGCCCCAGCCTGCAAAACTTGCAGGAAAATTGGCTGAAATTTAAATTGAATTTAAATCAGGTGCAGCTGCTAATGAAGGAAAAAAAGTTTTACAGCACCCCCAGGCTCTGGAATTCCTGCTTTTCCCAGCTTGGAGATAAGGAAGGGACAGGGCATGGGGACAATAAAGGGTGCTGGAAGTGCCTCTGGAGCAGGACAGGAGCAGGAAAATCAGCTTCTCCATTGGAGAAAAAAAATCAGGGGCTGAGGGAGGGGGAAAGCAGAGCTGAGCCTTTTCCAGCAGCCCAAAAAAAAATATAAAAATATCCCACAGAATCCGTGGCCATCACCTCCAGAGCTTTAATTCCCAGGTAAATCAGGGAATTCTGGCTGATGGGGGCAGAATTCCTGAGGTTAAATCCCAGTCTGCCCCATCCCAGTGCTGGGAATGAACTGGTTTGTGTCATTCCAGGGCCATTCCCACATTCCCAAGGAAACATTTGGCATCGGGAGCAGGTTCATGCTCCAAAGAAGTGCAAAGACAAAAAAGAAAGGAGAAGGCTGTTCCTGCCCCCTTGTGCAATTCCTTCCATTCCCACCATCCCATCCAAGCTGTGACAGCTCAAATACAGAATATAACCAGGAAAAACACAGGTTTGAAGTGAAATCTTGGGTTTTTTTCTCACATTATGGACTCTCTGGAAAGGGATTTTTCCACCTTGGTTTGTGTGATCTGAGCATTAGAGGAGTCTGACCTCTGAATTTAACAGAGGGATGGATCACCCTCCCAAAAAAAAAAAATTTTTAAAAATGTCCATTTCAAACTGGTTTGGAAAAAGGAACACTGGGAGGTTCTTGTCCAAGCCCAGCTGGAAAGTGATTGGCACTGCAGGGCCAGCGCTGTGGTGCCCACAAGGATTAAATCCCAACACTGAATTCCAGGGGGAATTATTCCCAAGAGGAATTTCAGGGGATGAGTTAATGAGCAGAGGTGACACGACCTACACAGCAGGTACCAAAAAGGACAAGCAGGAGCAGGGCCAGGAACTGGGCTCAGCTTTTTTTTGTTTTGTTTTGTATTTTTTTTGAGGCTGCAGCAGGATTTGTTCTCGCAGGGAGCAGAGATAACACTGAACGAAACAACAGCTGGGGGTTTTGGAAGGGTGGAACACCTCCTCCCTCAGTGCATCCCCTGGAAAATTCCCCAGGGAAGGGCAGCACAGAAGGAAAACACAAATGGCAGCGGGGAGTTGGATCCAGTTTTGGGAATCCTGGCACAGCCCGACAGGCACAGAGGAGAATTCTGTTTCTGAAAGGGCCCCAAAGCCCCTCCCCTGCTGCCCCCAGTCTTTGGTAATCTCAGAGGGACACCACAAACGAGGGATTTTTCCAGCCAAAACCGAGGAAAAGTCACGGAGAAAGGGGCAGCGTTCCCAGAGGGAAACATTCAGTGTAGTGTCCTGGGCCTGGCCTGCTTCCACAGGCCAGGGGAATCTGGAATTCCTTACAGGAGCCTGGAAATCCCTCCAAGAATCTGGAATTCCCTCCAGGAACCTGGAATTCCCTCCGGGAATCCCTCCAGGAATCTGGAATTCCCTCCAGGAATCTCTAAATCCCTTCAGGAACCTGGAAATCCCTCGAGGAACCCAGAATCCCTCCAGGAACCTGGAATTCCCTCCAGGAACCTGGAATTCCTTACAGGAACCTGGAATTCCTTACAGGAACCTGGAATTCCCTCCAGGAACCTGGAAATCCCTTTGGGAATCCCTCCAGGAACCTGGGAATCCCTCCGGGAATCCCTCCAGTAACCTGGAATTCCCTCTAGGAACCTGGAATTCCCTCTGGGAATCCCTCCAGGAACCTGGAAATCCCTCCGGGAATCCCTCCAGGAACCTGGAATTCCCTCCGGGAACCTGGAATTCCCTCCGGGAATCCCTCCAGGAACCTGGAATCCCCTCACTGCCCTGGGATATTGCACTTGGCAGACTGCAGGGAATTCCAGAGCTGCCCCTTCCCGGGTGCAGGGGTTCCATCCCCCCCAGTTCCACCATCCACCACTTCCATCCGCCCACGGAGAGCCAGGTGAGGAGCCAGGAGCAGCACAGGTGGGGTGGGGAGGCTCCACTCCTGGGGGCACAGTCCATCCCGAGGGTGAGGCAGCTGGTTTGGAGGACTCAGCTCCGCAGGATCAGGAATTTTGTCGCTTAGGGAACGATTCGGCTTCCAAATTATAAAGTGGAGGGGGGGAAAAAAAAAAAAAATCCGGGAACAACAGAAAAAAAAACAAACAAAAAACAACCCAAAAAACGGGTGAGTTCCCAGCTGCAGGAGCACGTGGGAGGAAAAGGAAGATGGAATTTTCTTTCTCCACCAAGCCACTACCTCTGGAGGCCGGGGCCGTGCTGCAGCTTGCGCAGCAGGATCTGCGTCAGGTCGAAGGTGGTGAAGCTGATCCCCACGGCGATGGGGCCCTTCACCCAGTTCATGCTGAGCCCTTTGTACAAGCCCCTGACCAGTCCCTCCTCCCTGACGATGTCCTGCATGGTGAGCAGGATGGAGCTGTAGGTGTGGCCCAGCACTCCCGCGGTCTGCATGCGGCGCCGCACCACGTCCAGCGGGTACGAGGCTGACTGGCCGATGAGGCCGGCACACGCCCCGAACAGCAGCCGCTCCGGGGGCGAGGGCTGCGCCCTCCCGCTGTGCTCTGGGGGGCGACAGGGTGGGGGCAGCCCCTGGAGTCATTGCTCAATTTATGGCGACAGGGTGGAGGGATGCAGGGTTTGGTACTCAGGTCGCGCTCGCAAGGTTTTCTTCCCAAGGTTTTGCACCCCAAGGTTTTGTTTTCCCCAGGTTTTGCTCCCCAAGGTTTTGTTTTCCCCAGGTTTTGCTCCCCAAGTTTTCTTCCCAAGGTTTTGTTTCCCAGGTTGCACTCCCAAGGTTTTGCTCCCCAAGTTTTCTTCCCAAGGTTTTGCTCCCCAAGTTGCACTCCCAAGGTTTTGCCCCCCAAGTTTTCTTCCCAGGTTTTGTTCCCTAGGGTTTGTTTTCCCCAGGTTGCACTCCCAAGGTTTTGCTCCCCAAGTTTTCTTTCCAGGTTTTGTTCCCCAGGTTTTGTTTTCCCCAGGCTGCTTTCCCAAGGTTTTGTTCCTGAGCCTTTTTTCCCCAGGTTGAGCTCCAAAGATTTTGCTCCCCCAGTTTTCTTCCCCAGGTTGCTCTCCCAAGGCTTCATTCCTGAAGTTTTGTCCCCCACGTTGCACTCCCAAGGTTTTGTTTCCCAGTTTTGTTTTGTTCCCAAACTTTTGTTCCCCAGGTTGAGCTCCCAAGGTTTTGCTCCCCCAATTTTCTTCCCCAGGTTGCTCTCCCAAGGTTTCATCCCTCGAGTTTTGTTCCCCAGGTTGCACTCCCAAGCAAAATCACAAGAAAAGCTCCCCAAATCCAGAAAAGCTCCCACAAAACAAACCCCTGAGTGATGTCACATCTACTGACACGTCCCGGGTGCAATCCCGAGCTTTTGCTCCCAACCTAGTGCACAACCAAACCCTTCTCCACCTGCAAATTCCACATTTTTCCCCCACAAGACAGGCACAGCCTTCCTGCAGCTTCCCTTGTTCACAACCCAGACCCCAGAGCGCTCAGACCCCTCCACCCAAACATCTGGATCCACCCCAAAAACCCCTGGATTTCCCCCGATTTACCTGCGTGGACTTTCTTCAGCGTCTCGTAGGTGAAGAAGCTGAGGCCAGCGTAGGGGATGACCCCCAGGATGGTGGGAGTGAAGCCCCTGTACAAGGTTTTTAACCCCTCCTCCCGGGATATTCGGATGAAAACGTGGACAATGCTGCTGTACCTGGCGTGGGGACACAGGGGAGAGCAGACCTGCGCTGGTCAGAGCCTGGGATGTTCCCAGCACGGCTCCCCGATGGATTAATTGGTAATTAATTCATCTCCGAGCTCATCAGGCAGCTCAGAGGGGATTGCAGATGGTTTTGGGTCTTCCTGGACCCAACTGACCTCCTTAATAACAAAATTATTTTGAATTTTGTTTGGGGTTTTTTTTAAGGAATAAAAGCATCTCGATAAACAGTGAAGGTTTTGCTCCTTTAAAAAACAGGTTTTTTCTCTCTCTGCCACAGGGGGATGTATTAAATGGTGGGATGGTTTGGGCTGGGAAAGCTCATCCAGTTCCACATCCCAAGTTTCTAACTCAAAGCATCACTTTGGTGACCCAAAGATGTTTTCCTTCCTCACAGACAAGGAACAAAACCCTGAACTGCTCTCCCAGTATCCATCTCCTCCCACATCCACACCTCTGGATACCAAATCACTGCTCACACCTTAATTCCACCAAAGGCTCCCAGCACGAAATGACCCAAAAAAAATAGCAATAAAAATAAAAACCCCCAAAAAAAAGGTGTGGATGAGGCACTTACATCTCCTTGGGTGTGACAGCCATGCGGGCACGGACCATGTCCAGCGGGTAGGTGACCATGGCAGCCGTGGTGCCGGCCAGGGAGCCGGCGATGAAGCGAGGGAAAGGTGTCAGTGCCCTGGAGGGAGGGGAGAGGGGACACCAAAAACGTCACCTGCAGCTGCAGATCCCACCTGGCTGCTGGGAATGGCATTCCCAAGCATCCCACTGATGCCCAGAGGAGCTGGAGCAGAGGCTGGACGGGGTTAAGAGGAATAAAATGGATTTTTATTGAGGGGCTTGCGAAGGTCACAGCCTGGCAGTGCCAGTGCCCTGCCTGGATGGCTCCGAGATGGAATCAAAAGAGAGCTCAAAAGAGATCTCACATTTTTATAGGTTTTAGTCCATTTGCATACAGAACTCAACTAATTAATAGCCTCAAATCATGAAGTTTCATCCTCCTTGCTTGCTTGCCCACCCTCCTCTTTTCACGCTGTTTATGCTTAGGGCCTGAAGTTTGAACAGATTGTCCCAGCTGGAATGGGATTGTTTTGTCTTCACCACCCTGTGAAATGATCCTAGGAACCCTTAATATAAAACTAAAAACTGCACACCCAGCAGAACAGAAAAACTTAGAACTTAAGGCATCACCACAGGGCAAACCCATGGGGAGAAGAGGCTCAGAGTTCAGCTGCTTCTCCTGCTCTTTGCTTTCCTGCCATTCCCAGAGCTGGGAATTGCTCCTTCCAAGTCCAGGACACTTCCTGCTCACATCTGGACACGACAGGGTTGTGTCCTCACAGGATCTGCCCTTCCCTTGCCACCTCAAACTCCATCCCAGGAGAGGTTGGCACTCAGAGCTGCCCCTCAAAGGTTCCATCTTGGAGCATCCATCCCTCTCATGGCTTCCTCTGCCTCAGGGCTTCCACCTCAGAGCGTCCATCTTGGAGCCTCCCCCTCACAGCTTCCTCCCCAGAGCTTCCATCTTGGAGTTTCCTCCCCAGAGCTTTCCTCTCACAGCTTCCCCCTCAGAGTTTCATCTTGGGGCTTCCATCTTGGAGCTTCTCCTCACAGCTTTTCCCTCTCAGCTTCCATCTTGAAGCTTCCTCCCCAGAGCTCCCCCCTCACAAACTCCACCTCAGAGCTCTCCTCTCACACCTTCCATCTTGCAGGTTCTCCCTCAGAACCTCCACCTCAGAGCTTTCCCTCACAGCTTCCATTTTGAAGCTTCCACCTCAGAGCTTCCCCTTCAGAACTTCCATCTTGGAGCCTCCCCTTGGAGCGTCCCCCTCACAGCTTCCTCCTTGAAGGTTCCCCCTCAGAGTCTCCCCTTGGAGCTTCCTTCTCACAGTTTTCCCCTCACAGCTTCCATCTTGAAGTTTCCTCCCCAGAGCTTTCCCCTCACAGCTTCCTCTCACAGTTTCCTCTTGGGGCTTCCATCTTGGAGCTTCTCCTCACAGTTTTACCCTTTCAGCTTCCATCTTGGAGCTGCCCCCTCACAGCTTCCCCCTCACAACCTCCACCTCAGAGCTTTCCCCTCAGAACCTCCAGGCCAAAGCTTCCCCCTCACAGCTTCCATCTTGGGGCTCTCCCCTCACAGCTTCCATCTTGGAGCCCTCCCCTCACAGCTTCCATCTTGGGGCTCTCCCCTCACAGCTTCCATCTTGGAGCTCTCCCCTCACAGCTTCCATCTTGGAGCTCTCCCCTCACAGCTCCCATCTTGCAGCTCTCCCCTCACAGCTCCCATCTTGCAGCTCTCCCCCTCCAGGATCCCAATTTCCCAGCAGGATCCCGAGCCCTGCTGCCTCTTACTTTCCCTGGAATCCGTAGTAATTCCCCAGGATCTGCTTGTACTCCTCGTGGGCACAGAACTGGATGGCGGCGTAGGGGATCACCCGCACCATGGTGGCAGAATTCCCTCTCCACAGGCTCCAGAACCCCTCGTTGAGGTAGGTGTGATAAATCAGCCTGTATGCTTCCTGTGGGGAATAAAGAATAATCAATTATTATTGATTTTTAAATTATTATATCAGATTATAATGCTACATTATATTGCTATATCTATATTATGCTCTATTATAATGCTACATTATATTACTATATATTGTGTTATATTATAATGCTATATTATATTGCTATATATTATGTTATATTATAATGCTATATTATGCTATATTATATTATATTATAATGCTATATTATGCTATATTATATTGTTATATCTATATTATGCTATGCTGTATTGTATCTATATCTATATTATGCTATATATATTATATAATTATTTGAATATTATTTATTATTATATTACTGAGCTTCCCACAGGGAACAGGGTGAGGCTCAGGGATAAGGGGAATGCAGGGCAAGGAGGTGACCCCAAAATTTGACCCCTCTCCAAATCCCCCTTCCCATCCCAGATCCTCCATCACATCCACGGGCTTTAAAATCCAGTCTGAGTGGGATAAATGAAGAAATTAATATATCAACCAAAATTTAATTTAAAACATCAGAACTGAAAATCACAAGGAATTGTCCCAAAAATCACAAGGAAAGGCCCCAAAGCCACTAAAAAAAGTCCCAAACCCCAAAGTGATGTCACATTTATTTTCACATCACAGGTACAACCTGGAGTTTGAATCCCCCCATCAATCACTGTCCCAATTAATCCCATAATTAACACCACCATTCCCAGTCCTTCCCTCTATATTTTCATGGAATGCTGCTGATAAATCCCCAAAAAAGTGAAATGAAAGCCAACAAAAAGATTAATTAAACAATTCAGGCCAACAGCAGACAGACATCACCTCACCTTGGCAGAAAATCTTTTTGAAGACACTAAAAATAAAAAAAAAGAGAAAAAGATTAGGGCTTGCAGGACATAAAAATAATTATTTGAATCCCTAAATAAGGGATAAATAAACAGGTGTTTTGACTAAAGGGATAAAAATAGAAGGAAAATAATGAACACAAGAGGAAATAAGAGATTCTTTGTCTTGGAAATGCTCCCATAATTTAGCACAAAATCAATTTTTTTTCCCCCCTATTGCCTGTCTGGAAAATTCAGGTTGTGTGGAATAAATGAATAAATACAAACAATTAATTAAAGAAAAAACATCCAAACTGCACTGTTCTCTTATTTTTCAGAGCATTTCCCTGCCCAGATCCCAAGGTAATTCCAGAATCCAGAGAGGAGAGAGTGAAGCTCCACGCAAGAGCAGCTCCATCCCAGCAAAACTCAAACCAACCCCCTGATTTTTCATTTTGATTTTTATTTTTTCCTCTCCCCACTTCCCTTACATCCATCCAAAGTGACAGCACCCTCCTTATCCCTGGAATCCACGAGGCAGGGTTTGGGAAGCAGGATTTGTCTGGCAGCTCTGCCAAAGGAAGGGAAAGCCCTGGCTGGAAATCTTTAATGAAATGTGGCTCCAATTAAGGGGCTGCTGCAGCTCCTTCCTCACTCATCTGAGACTTTGGGAGCCTCTCAAGTGTATCCAACAATTCCATGCAAATCCATTTTTTTTTTCCCCACTCTGCTACTCCCCTGTGCAATTCAATGTTTTTATTTTGATATATATATTTTTTTTAAAGGAATAAAACCACTAAACAGTGAAGGTTTTGCTCCTTTAAAAAAGGGGTTTTTTCCTCTCTCTTTCTGCCACAGGGAAATTTATTGAATGATGGGATGGTTTGGGATGGGAAAACTCATCCAGTTCCATATCCCAAGCCCCATTCCTGAGTTTGTAAATCAAGGCATCATTTTGGTGATCCAAAGGTGTTTCCCTTCCTCATAGGGAATAAAATCCCTTAGGACAGCAAGAACTTAAAAAAAAAAAAATCCATCAGATCCCAAGATATTGCTCTAATTGGAATATTTTAATCCACTCAGGGATTTTTGGGAATGTCAGCTGCTGGCTCAGCCCAGCTCTGTGGCTTCCCTCTCATCCCTGCTCCTGATATTTCCACCCTAAAATGAACCTGGGGGTGCGTTTTTGGTGGGAAAACCCCAAAAATGCAGGACCCAGGAGTAATCCCAACCTCCCTGATCCATACCCCAGCAATTCCAGAGCTCTTTGCTGTGCCCAGAATGAAAATCATGTGAGGAAAAAATCAATTCTAAATGAAATGTCAGCCAGGGATTAGATTGAGCCCGATTCAGCTAATCTGGGACGTCAGCAGATTTTAAATTCTTGGCTCTCCTAAATGTCCACTGAATTAAAGGCCTGTGCTGTGACCCTTGGGATAATTGGAGGATCCCAAAATCCCCAAATCCTGCTATAAACACACGGAAATTCTCCGTTCCAGTCAGAGGAATTTCATTTTCTGTCACAATTCAGGAGTGCCAGGGGACACAAATCCACAAATTCTGCCTCCCAGTTTGGGGAGAATTGACACAATTTGGGCATCCAGGGAACTCCAGCAGCCCAAATTTCTCTTCCCAGAGTCTCCAAATCTCCTGGAAAAGGAGCTGGATGAGCAGATCAGAAGCTCAAAGGGCTCAAAATTTTAAAAGTTAAAGTTAAATTTGGGAAAAGCCCACAGGACTCACCTTGGAACATGATTTTTGTCCTGTCCAGAGGAGCCACTGCAGTTTTAGCCACAGCCCCAGCCAGTGCCCCAGACATCAGAGAGTTCAGCACTTTCTTCTTCTCCTGGTTATCCTGGGAAAAAAAAGAAAAAAAAAAAACATTGGATAGCAGGAAAAAATAAAAAAATCAATCCCACAAGGAATATTTCACCTTTTCTGCAGCATTCACCCCAGGGCTAGGATTTGGGTGAAAATGTTTCACTGAATGTCCAGCACAGTGAATTCCTGGTTGGATCATGAGGCAAAATTCCAAGAATTCCTCTTGCATGTGCTGTTTTCTCCCTGGTTTTTTCTCTTTCTTCTCCCTCCCCACAATTCAGGTGTGGACAGAATGGAAGTTTCTGGAAGAGCCCTATTCCCACTTCATTTCCAAGCTCCTGAGGATAAATCCAGGCAGTTTTCCCCCTTCTGATGGGTGGAATGAGAGGGATTTTGCTCTTGGCATTCCTGCCACAGCTCAGATTTATAAAATCAGCATTTTTTTCCCCCACAAAGAGAGCAAAAAACAAAAAGCCACAAAATCCAACCCCGTGGAAGTTCTGGAGTGAGAACAAGCCCAGGCTTGATGTGTGAACTTTTGACACTTTGTGGATGAGAGGAGTTAACATTTTCCTTGTTTTCAGGACGTTTCCCAACCCTAAAGTTAATGTTTATGACCCAAAAGCCCTGGATCAGCTCAATTCCCCCTCCCAAGCCGTGCCTGGCTGCGAGGGCAGCCGAGCAAAGCTGAACTTCAGCCCCAGATCTGGATAAACCACAGCAAAGGAGGCATCACCTCCTTTTTCCAGGGATTTTAACCAGCCCAGGGGCAGGGAAATCCTGGATTGGTGGCCCTGGTGCAGCTCTGTCACTTAAGCCTGGGCTGGGGAATTGTCCTGCCTGTCATTTGGGAATGGCTGGATCCCCCTCAGAGGGACACATTCCATGGATTGCACAAACCCTGGAGCTTTTGGGAGTCCCAGAGTTCAAATCCCACACTGGTTTGGGTTGGAAGGGGTGAAAATTCATCCCATTCCATGGGCAGGGATGTCTTCCAAGATCCCAGGCTGCTCCAGCCAGGCTTTGGACATTCCAGGGATCCAGGGACAGCCACAGCTGCTCTGGGAATTCCATCCCAGACAGGAATTCCTGCCCAAAATCCCACCCAGGTTCCCCTTTCCAGTTTGAAGCCATTCCCTGTGTACAGGAATTCCCATTCCAAATCCATTCCCTGTGTCCTGTCCCTCCATCCCTTATCCCAAATCTCTCTCCAGCTCTCCTGGAGCCCTTTCAGGCTTTGGAAACAGCTCCAAGGTTTCTCTGGAGCTTCCCTTCTCCAACCTTTGGGCAATTCCAGGAATCCAGGGGCAGCCACAGTTTCTCTGGGAATTCCATCCTAGCCAGGAATTCCTGCCCAAAATCACACCCAAATTCCCCTTTTCCAGTTTAAATCCATTCCCTGTGTCCCATCCCTCCATCCCTTATTCCCAAATCTCTCTCCACATTTCCTGTGGCTCCCTCAAGCACTGGAAGGTCACAATGAGGTAACCCTGGAGCTTTTCCAGGCTGCACAATCCCAGTTTTCCCAGCTTTTCCCCACTGCTCACTCCCTTTGATCATTCTGGAGCCTCCTCTTGATTTGCTCCAAAATCTCCACATCCTTTCAGGGTTGTGCAGAATTCCATGGATGCAGAATTCCATGTGGGATCTCACCTGAGCAGGGCAGAATTCCCTCCCAGAGTTCCCAGCCCAGCTCCTGCTCTCACCTCTGCTGGAATTCGGGCTGTGATGGGCTCCACATCCCTCTGGAATTCCACTGGACCTTCTCTCACACCATTACCCATACCAGTCACACTTCCACGGGGGCAGGAGAGCTACAGCTCCTAAAAGGAACCCAAAAAACACAGGAAAAGTGTCAAAAAGTGGGAAATGTCCTGGTGACAAAGTGACCCACCCCCAGGGCCGTTTTCAGCGGGAAAATCCTCTCCCAATTCCCAGAAAAAGGCATTTTCCAGGATCCTGGTGCCATTTCCTCCCTTTAAGGTGTAAATGGATTTTTAGGGGTGCTGCTTTGGTGCCAGGTAAAAGCTGTGCCATTCACATCCACTCTTCTCACAAAGAATAATAACACAAATAACACCAAAATATCCATAATTTCCAGGGAAAAGGAACAGATCCTGCCTTCTCCCAGTGAGGATTTTGGTGGCTCTTTGGGACACGGGAGAGGGAAGGTGGAAATTCAAAACCCTTTGGAAAAGGGGGAAAAAATAGTCCCAGGAATGAGTCCCCAAGGCCAGCCATGAGCAAGGGGAGGTTATTTTTGGGAACAGAGGGATCCAGTGCCTCACACGTGCCACAGAGGCCATTCTGGGATTTCATCTGGTGCCTTTCAGGATTCCCTTTCCTCCCAGGATGGTTTGCAGAGGATTTTCCTGCTCTGAAATATCCCAAACCCACCCTCCAAGAGAGGAAAGGTCAGCCTGACCTTGGCTGCAGAAATAATTCTATTTAAATGGAATCATTCACTTTTTTTTAGCTCTGATTTTTCTGATATTTCTGCCTTTAATGCTGCAGCTTTTTCAGCCTGGAATATTCAGGACTGGAATTGAAGCTGTGAAAATCCTGAGGTGGCCCAGGGAGGTGCTCACAGATGGACAAGGACAAAAATCACTTTTCTAAGCCACAAAGCTGCTCCAACAGCCCCACTTCGGAAGGGTCAGACTTTTCAAGGAATGTTTTATTAGGAAATGAGAATTCCTGAATCCAGGCACTTCTTGCCCCCAGCATTTCCTTCCCTCTGACACCTGCGAAACCTCAGCACAACATTTCGCTTATGCAGAAAAAAAAAAAATTTCCAGCCTCTTTTTTCCCCTTTTCTGAACAATCTCAGGTACTTTACGCCTGTCAGCACCTTTCAGATTTGCTGACCTGGTTTTTTTTCCCTCACAAATTAATGCCAGCCCTCATTTCCCAGGCCTGGCAGATTTTAAACACAAAGCAGAGATGGCTCAGCCTTGGCTGAACTCGGGCGTGACCAATTTGGGATGAAGGAGCCTCATCCTCGCTCCAAAAGGGGGGAAAAACACACCTGGAGGGTTTTAATTATCCCAGAATTAATGATGGGTTGGGGTGGGAAGGAATTTTAGGATCATCTCATCCCACCCCACACCTTTCACCACCTCCTGTCACTCCAGGGATGGAGCTTCTCTGGGAATTCCATCACCACTAAAATTCCTTCCCACAGCCCAAAATTCCACCCCAAAATCACACCCACATTCCCATTTTCCAGGTGAACCCATTCCCCCTTTTCCTGGCACTCCACACCCTTGGAAATTTGGAAATTTGGAAATTTCCTCCCTCCATCTCTTTCTGCCCTCAGGCCTTCAAGGCCGCAATTCTCCAATTCTCACCCCCAGAATTCCTCCTGGCTTCCAAAACTTTGGGAAAACACAAATCTAGAAATCCAAAACTTTGGGAAAACACACCTGGAGGTTTTAATCATCCCAGAATTAATGATGGATTGGGGTGGGAAGGAATTTTAGGATTTTTAGGATCATCTCATCCCACTCCACACCTTCCACCACCTCCTGTCACTCCAGGGATGGAGCTTCTCTGGGAAGTTCAAAACCACCAAAATTTTCTCCAAAACTTTGGGAAAACACAAATCCACAAATCCAAAACTTTGGGAAAAACACAAATCCAATTCCTGAGGGTGTTTTAGAAACTCCAGGAGGGATAACTCCAGATTTTATTGGTACATAACACCTGCCACAACCTGAACAAAGTTCCTTCCCAAATGAACAAAAAACTCCCACAAGCATCAAGAGCAGATCTGTAATTACTCTGCACTTGAAGAAAACAGTTAATTATTTCTAATTATTTCTAATTATTATGACCTGCAGTCATTTGCTTCCTTTCTCACTCCTCCTTATCTCACAGGCCTGGGAAAAGTGCATTGCAAAATTGAAATTCTTTTTCCTTTCAGCCAAAACGTGAAGGAAATCACAGGTGGAGAAATTCTCCCTGTGTGGAATAAAGGAATGTAGGTCACAATATCAGATTTATCACTGCCAAAAATAACCCCACAAAAATAGAAATTGTGCTAAAGGGCTTAGGAGTGCAAAATGCAACTTTCTTTTTAAAGATAATGATGGAGGAAGAGAGGCCTGCAAGGAAATTTGCCAAATTAAAGGGATGTTATTAAGGCTGGACTTATTTTTGCCTAAAGATTTACTCCACAATATTCCCTTTTATCCTGTTTAGACACATTCCTTTTTTTATTTTCAGTCCCCACTAAAAATAAAAACACCTGTTTATACACTTAATTTCACACATCAAATCTGCCCTCAACATGCACAGGCTCAAATGCAAAAATAGCATTTATTTATTTATTATTTTTATTCCCTTTTGCTGGCCTCAAAGCTGGATTTTATTTTGGACTCAGGCTGGATTCTGAGGTCAGGGAGTTATTTTGACCAATAATTCACGTTGGAGCCACAGGAAACAAAAATTATCTTAAAATTTAGTCTGGATTTAAAGTTTTGGTGACAATTTGTTGTGCCTGGCTATCAAAAACCAGATTATTTTGCATCTACACCAACATGACTCACTTATTAAATAACCCAGCAAAAGCCACGTGGAGCAGCTGGATATTTTTGTTAAATCCCTGTATTTTGGATCTCTCCCCACACACTCATTCCTTGTGTTTACAAAGCCAGAAAAAAAATAGAAAAATAAAAAAAAATTAAAAAAACAGGGATTAAATGTGGTTTTTTTCCTAACCCACTCCTGGGTTATTTTTATTGGAGTTACACAAGTCCCTGTGACACATCTGGATCCTGAACTGCTCAGGGCTGCATTCCCTGAGGGATAAAGAGGGGAAAAAAATCACAGAAAAAATGAGATTTTGGGAGTTAAAGGTTGATGAGGAACAGGCTCTGTGCTTTTCCACCAAAATTCATTTCTTGAAAGTAAAAGCATTTACTCCACACTCAGATCCAGAATGGAACTCAGCCATGGATTAAAGATTATTCCCCAAACTGGGAAAAGAGGGAATCTCCCTCTTTGGGATATCTGAAATGATCTTAAAATTATTAATTGCTCAGCAAAAGGGTTAATGAGTTACAGGGAGAAGCATCTCAGTGAAGAAATTAACACAAATTGGGGTGGGAATAATTAAAAATGAAGCCAAATTTAAAGAATTTTAAATGGTGCTGAAGGTCTGGGGATCATCCAGCAATTCCAGAAATCCAAATTAAATTTGATGCAGAAGTTTGGCTTTGCAACTTGCCTAAAATTCCTATTTTCTGTATTTTCCCAGGGCAGATCAAGCTCCAGCAGGAAGAAGAAATCTGAAATATGGGGAAAAAAGAGAAATTTGAGGCATTTGGAGACTTGGGCTCGATCCTAAAGGGGCTTTTCCCACCTGAAAAAAAATTCAGTGATTCCTAAATAAATGTGAATTTCCATCTGTCCTAAACCTCTGGGAGCTCTGAAAGAATTCTCATTTTTCTGTCCCCAGAAAGGACAAAGCCCCTGTTTGCTGAGGAATATTTGCTTTTTCCCTCAGAAAACCCCAGCAGGAATGATGGGAAAAAAAAAAAAGAAAAGAAAAAAAAAAGGAAAAAGGAAAAAAAAGAAGTTTGGAGTAGCACAGGAATTTGGCAAAGCTGGGCCTTGATGCCCATAAAATTCAAAAAATAAATTTAAAGGAAGAATTTAATCTGAGGAGAGAAAAGACAAGAGAGGGAAAGTAAAAGGAATTTTTAACTCAAAAATTGGGAATTATTGGGAATTACAACAAGGTGTGGACGAAGCCACGATTCCAATTTAATTTAGTTAAAATCCCTTTCACCACTCCATTTTTTAAATTTAATTCTGTTGTTAACACCACTGCTGAAAGCACACAAGGAAATCAGGGAAGAATAAATCCCTGCAGGAATTTTCACACCTTTCCCTGCTTGAGCTGCCCCAGCAAAATTTAAATTTTATTTTTTTTTTTTCCAATATTTTTTTGTTCAGCTGAGGTTGAAGGGTGAGATGTGCTCGGAGCAAAACCGACCCAGAAAAATCAGGGAAAATCATGGGGGGGGTGGGGAAAAATAAAAAAAAAAAAAATTTGGAATTCTCAGAATGGGATGAACTCTCCCCTCGATGCTGCAAGCCTGATGGAATTGTTAAAAATGTTAAAAATAACTTTAAAAATGATGAAAAATGTTAAAAATCAGCCCTGAAACATCAGCTGGGGGCAGCCCAGGGCTCTCCTTCCCCCCAAGAACTATTTGAAGCAATCATCAAAAAAATAAAAAAAGAAAAAAAGATACAAAAAAACATTGCATTACAATATCTGGAAGAGTTTAATATTTATAAATTTGAAATTTTTGAAATTTAAGTTTTTTTTTTAGTTTAACTTTCTTTTTTTTTTTTTTTGAAGTTTAAGATTTTTTTAGTTTAATGTTTGGTTTTTTTTAATTTTTTGGGGTTTTTTGGGGTTTTTTTTTGGTTTTGTTTAAATTTATTGGAGTTAAAATCTGCCTGGGGCAGCCATTCCATAATCCCAGGATTATTCCCATTATTCTGATTATTCCCAGGGAGCTGGGAAGGAGCAGAGGGAACTTGGGCAAGGGGATACAGAGCAATAATTCTGATTATTCCCATAATTCAGATTATTCTCATAATTCAGATTATTCCCATGGAACTGAGAAGGAGCAGAGAGAATCATGGCAAACAGAATGAATATTCCCATTATTCCCATTATTCAGATTATTTCCATGGAACTGGGAAGGAGCAGAGGGAATTTTGGCAAGGGGATACAGAGCAATAAATCCCATTATTCCCAAAATTCAGACTATTCCCATAATTCCGATTATTCCCCTGGAACTGGGAGGGAGCAGACGGAATTTGGGCAAGGGGATACAGAGCAATAATTCCCATTATTTTCATAATTCAGATTATTCCCAGGGAACTGGGAGGGAGCAGACGGAATTTGGGCAAGGGGATACAGAGCAATAATTCCCATTATTTTCATAATTCAGATTATTCCCAGGGAACTGGGAGGGAGCAGACGGAATTTGGGCAAGGGGATACAGAGCAATAATTCCCATTATTTTCATAATTCAGATTATTCCCAGGGAACTGGGAGGGAGCAGACGGAATTTGGGCAAGGGGATACAGAGCAATAATTCCCATTATTTTCATAATTCAGATTATTCCCATGGAACTGGGAAGGAGCAGAGGGAATTTTGGGAAGGGAAAACAGAGCAATAATTCCCATTATTTTCATAATTCAGATTATTCCCATGGAACTGGGAGGGAGCAGAGAGAATCATGGCAAACAGAATGACTATTCCCATTATTCCCATTATTCAGATTATTTCCATAATTCAGATTATTCCCCTGGAATGGGAGGGAGCAGAGGGAATTTGGGCAATCAGAGCCATTATTCCCATAATTCAGATTATTCCCATAATTCAGATTATTCCCATTATTCCCCTGGGATGGGAGCAGAGGGAATCTGGGGGAGGATCCCCGGGCACAAAGGGCAGAGCAGCTCTTATCTGTCAGCAGCTTTACTTTATCTCAGCCAGGGCACGGCTCCTCCAGCACGGAACAAGAACAAGTTTTTCTTTTTCCAAGAAAAAAAAAACCCAAAAAAAAAACAACCAGCCACCACTCAACCCCTCCCTGAGCTCCAAAAAGTTATTTGGTTTTCTTTTTCCACAGGAAATATCCTAAAGAAACGGTGATAAAATGTTATTAGATTTAAAAATAAAGTATTTATTAAGTAAAAAGATCCTTAAATTAAAAATTCTCAAATTAAAATATCCTTAAATTAAAAAGTCCTTAAATTAAAATATCCTTAAATAAAAAATCCTCAAATTAAAAAATCCTCAAATTAAAATATCCTCATATTAAAATATCCTCAAATTAAAATATCCTCATATTAAAATATCCTCAAATTAAAATATCCTCATATTAAAATATCCTCAAATTAAAATATCCTCATATTAAAATATCCTCAAATTAAAATATCCTCATATTAAAATATCCTCAAATTAAAAAATCCTTTAAAACATCCTCAATTTAAAATATCCTCAAATTTAAAAATATCCTCAAATTAAAATATCCCTTAAATTAAAATATCCTCAAATTAAAATATCCTCAAATTAAAATATCCTCAAATTAAAATATCCTCATATTAAAATATCCTCAAATTAAAATATCC